>CM038464.1:50608002-51208002 GCA_021464415.1 Lonicera japonica | reverse complement strand
CATAGCAAATATAGCATAGGATCTAGATAATGGAATTAGGGGTCTTGGACATGTTTGAGATTTGTCAAGGGATGGAGGGATTATAAAAATTGCACTGCAATTGTTGGAATTCCAACAGACAGCAGCTACTTTTCTTTTTGTCTTGATTAAGAGTTTCAATTCTTGCATAGTTCTTAGGTTGAAGGGGGCATTTTGTTTGTGGAAAATGTCACGAACCATTTCTCCCAAAAGCTTAAGCTGATTATCATGCTTATCATGCTCTTCCCCTCATGTGCGACCCCCACTCACATGTGGAGAGACAAACCAAACCAAAGGTGCACTTTGTGCACAAACACAAAGGGGGAAAAAAATGCAAGCGGGAGGATTTGAACCCTAGACCTTGTAGAACATGAGCTCTGATACCATGTTAGAAACCATCTCTCCCAAAAGCTTGAGCTATTAAGTAGTGGGCCAACAATGTATATCATGCTCTTCAACAAAAAATGTACCTCATATATTACTTGATATTTGTGTGTGTGTATATATATGCTGGATAAGATATAGTTTTGTGATGTGTGTGCAAGCATGCATAAAGGAATTACCCAGTTTTGGTCTAGTAAACTGAGGCTGCCGGGAGGGATGGCTTTGTCATTATATTTTTCCTTATGCATGTTAGCCCAAGTTCGTAGCTTGAGTCCAAGATATGACAACTCTTATCTGATAGCAAATGAAACAATTTAGAACAATCCAATTCCAAGAAAATGTTTTTTAAATCCGGATTCTAGGGATAGATGCTAGACAGAGGCATTCCGGGTTCCTATAGTGGGCTAGGATTAGAAGAATGTTGTGCTCCCGGTATCTTATGAGGATCCATATTAAGGGAAAAACTTCTATGCTTGTTTTTCTTTCTTGAATATTTTAGGTCTTTTTGGATTAATGGCAAGTTATTATGAAGTTATTGTATTAGGTATGGAATAGTTCTGCTGGAATCATATGATCTAAAGGGTATATGTATCTGATATCACCCTTTCAATTGGGATTAATGGTGCAAATGATAGAATTGCTCAGATGTTTTTCTGTTACGTTTGATCTCTTTTTGACTTTTGCATCCTATTCTTAATGCGAAATTAGAATTACCCTCTTGTTTTCACAATCCTTAGACTTTGTCCTCTGCATGCGGGCAAATCTCAAAGAATTACATAAAGATGGGGGCAATGTCTGACTTTTTAACATAATCAATTGGTTTAAACTCCTATTTTTATGTTATTCTTTGAGATTCCCCCACATGCAGGGGCAAAGCCTAATGGTTATGAGAACAAGGCGTGGTTAAGTCTAATTTTACATATAAAATGGGGGGCAAAGTAAATAAATCCCTATGTTTCATTATGCTGTGTACCTCCTGTTTCTTTAGTTCTTCTAGTATTTTGTTGTTTCTTATTGTAATACCCATTCCAGGAGCTTGCGGGGATTATCAAATTGTCTGCATATTCCAGCTTCACTCTGTTCGAGTGCCGCAAGGTTGTGAACGGTTCTAAATCAACAGATCTGGGAAATGGTACTCATTATCACCTCAATTATTTTAATTTTTGGGTTATCTAAATAGTCATCTAACTGATTGAATTTATTGTCCTATAGAGGAGTACATTGGATTAGATGATAACAAGTACATTGGGGATCTTTTGGCGGAATCTAAAGCAGCAAAGGACAGAAGTAAAGGAGAAATTTTGCACTGCAAGCTGACTTTTAAAAAGAAGTTATTTCGGGAGTCAGATGAAGCTGTGGCAGACCCCATGTTTGTGCAGTTATCCTACGTTCAAGTATGTAGTAGTACTGTACTATCACTCCCAATAGATCCGGCTCCTCTAAAGTAACTTCTAAAGTGGTAAAAATCACTTTAGAGTAATGAAATATGGACCATTAATTTTAAATTGGACGGTTCAAATTAGCTTCTATTTAATAGTCCTTACTAGAGGGATATACATCCTTTGGCGAGGATTCAAAATATGGACCGTGCTATTTAAAATTAATGGTCCAGATTTCATAACTGTAATCTAAAGTGATTTTCGTCATTTTACAGGACCCAGAAAGCAGTTTCATTTACTGGTAGTAGACAATTTAGTGGCCTACTTCATACAATTCAAATTCTCTCTGACTTCTCGGTTTGGTGCTTTTCTGGTTATTCAAGTCTCAGCACGATTATATATTAGGCAATTATCCAGTTGGAAGGGATGATGCTGCGCAACTGTCTGCATTGCAAATTTTGGTTGAAATTGGGATGGTTGTTGGCCTCGACTCAAGCACGTAAGTAATTTTTTTTTTTTGGGATTTTTGGATTTCCACCCATTTTATATGCAAAATTAGACTCACCCCCTATATTTTCATAATCGTTAGGCTTTGCCCCCTGCATGGAAGGGAATCACAAAGAATTACGTAAAACAGGGTAACAGTCAAGGATTAGGTAAAAGAATCAGACATTGCCTCTCATTTTTACATAATTCTTTGAGATTCCCCTACACGGAGGGGGCAAAGTCTAATGATTGTTAAAACAGGGGGGTGAGTCTAATTTCGCATGAAGAACAGGGGCAGAGTCAAAAAACCCTAACTATTTTTTCTACATTTCTTGTGTTTCATTTTTGTCAGCTTCTTGTTACTCCATGTAGGATTTTTGTTCTGAATTCTTTTAAGTTGGTTATATTCTGATAGTGTTAGCATATTCAATTTGTTTGCTTATGTAACTTTGTTTCTGGGGTTGTTATAATTCCTATTATTTTTTACTCATAATTTCCTTTCCATCACTACCAGTGAATGGACATCACTTCTGGAGCGATTTCTACCCAGACAGATAGCAATCACCAGAGCAAAAAAGGAGTGGGAATTGGATATTCTTTCCCGTTACTGCTCGATGGTAATAACAAATATCTTGCAATACCATGTTCATCTTCCGGTTCAATTTTGTCCTACATATGGGAAGACGTACTCTTATTTTGCAATCTGTTTTCCTATTTTTCATTTTTCTGGCTGGATGGATTGCACTCTCATTTTGCAATTTTTCTTAATATAATATCCAAAAAATTAAAAAAATTACTACGTGAATTTGAATGGTATGATGTCATTCATTTGTTAAAAGCATTTGAAAATTTATTTAAGATCTGTGACAGTAGTGCTTTGCTTTGCTGAGCATTTTCTTTTATCTAATTTAAGATACCACTATTGTTTGTACAGGAAAATTTAACAAAAGATGATGCAAGACAACAATTTCTGCGGATCTTAAGAACACTTCCTTATGGGAATTCGGTTTTTTTTGGTGTTCGGAAGATTGATGATCCAATTGGACTTTTGCCTGGAAGAATCATTTTGGGTATTAATAAGCGCGGGGTGAGTCTTTATATTATATACATACATATAATCTAGCTTATTCTGCACAATTTATGCGTGTGCAATTTGCATATATCTCATTTAAATAATAAACTTGAACATAAGTAGTATGTTTAGCGGGAGATCCTGTGTTCGAATCCCTCAAAGTGCAAGGGTTGAGTATATGTTTAAGTTACCCACAACCAAAGGTTCAGTTCTTGTTGGAAGCATATTCCTTTTTATGAAAATATTACCTGGGTAAAATTGGCAATTCCAAATTGTGAAACATCCTAATGAGTAATGGCGGTAGAATTCCGTGTTGTCTTAATAATATTATATATATATATTTACATACTATATCCACGACTGCTGCTGTGTTGTCTTAATAATATTATATATATATATATATTTACATACTATATCCACGACAACTGCTTTATGCTGAATGCAAATATGGTTGCTCATTTGTCTGTAGGTTCACTTTTTCCGTCCAGTTCCAAAGGAATATCTTCATTCTGCTGAGTTAAGAGACATAATGCAATTTGGTAGTAGTAATACTGCTGTATTTTTTAAGATGAGAGTTGCTGGTGTTTTGCATATATTTCAATTTGAAACTAAGCAGGTTATCACCATCTCTGTTTTCAGTTTCTTTGTGCTGATAATTCATAATTGGAGTTTAGCCCCTTTCGGCTTTTCTTTTTGCTGTTGAAACATTTATTTTTCACTTCAATTCAGGGAGAGGAAATATGTGTTGCCCTTCAAACTCATATAAATGATGTTATGTTACGCCGCTACTCTAAAGCACGGGGTGCTGCTAATGGCTCAGTAAATGGAGATCTTACTAATACTTCTAAGCCTCTTCCTAGTGTGGATGTTAACGGGAAACGGATCGAAGATTTGTCTAAAGCTCTTGAAGAGTCCCAAAATAATGTCAATCAAGTGAGTAATGCCTTCTCAATCAAGTTCTTGAGTTTTCTTTTCGTTTTGTTATAAACGTGGAAAATCTAAGCAGTAAAATTTATCTATATCTATCACCCAAAAATATTGACTTGATTGCCGGAAGAACTGTTGAGTGTGTGGGTTAATTTTTGTTTCATTCTCTTTCTTATTTAATTATGTTATAAAAATATATTGTAATTGTGCTAATTAGATTCTCTACTGAAAGTGGCTTCCTCAACTGTGAGGAAATTTATTATTTGTTTCATCTATCTTGGGATTTACAATTGATTAATTAAAATGCTCATGAAGTTGGAGGAAGATTTACGCGGAAAGAAGAAGCAAGAGGAGAATATGTTGGAAGAATTGGAGAACTTGAAAGATATATTGGGATCTGAGAAGCAAAACTTAGCAGAACTTACTTCTGATCGAGATAAACTTAGATCTTTGTGCAATGAAAAAGATTCAGCACTTCAGGTTAGTATATGATTGTATTTGAGAATTTAATATATCGTTAGTTTATTTGCTTACAAGTTGTTAATTGTAGGATGCACTGATGGAGAAGCGGAGCATTGAGGCGAGGCTTGCAAAGCTAAGTAAGCCAGAGTTGGAAAACAATACAAAAAAGGAGTTAGTTGACGCAACTAATCAGGTACTAATACATAATACAGTACATTTATTTTTATGTCAATACAAATGGTTAAGTTGTTAGTTTTAGTTTAATACAAATTTTTGGTATAAATTGTGGCATTCATCCTACTCTATGCACATCCATGTCCTATTCTTGTTCAATTCATATAATGGACGTATGTACCCATTCAATTATTGTCTCATTCATATAATATATATATATATATATATATATAAATATGTATGTATGCTTAAATATTTTTCACTATTGATGATACGTCCAGGTCCTGCACAAAATCCAAGATGAGTTAAGAGTGTGCAATTCAGAGTTGCATGCGGCAGAAGAAGCTAAGAAGAGATTGGTGAATGATAAACTATTATTGGAGGACAGAATTTTGAGGCTTGAAAAGAAGAAATCTGATGATGTAATTATTTTGATTCTTTTGCTTTGCTCAACAAAACCCTAAGCATGAATACAAATACGATACGGCACGAAGGCACTTCTTTATATATTTATGGGTAGCTCTAAATCTCTAATGCCAAAGCACTTATGGCTTCTGCCAGAGAAATATGTTGATTTTAAGCACAATGTACAATAACTCAATGCAGTGTTTGCTCTAGAGAAAAAGTGCTTTGGCATTAGTATTTCCCTAAATAGATAAGTGGTATAAATTTACTGGTAATATATTAAATATTAACTGTGTGCATGCCCATGTGTACAAGTCTATATATATATATTAATGGAAATCGCAAATTAGTTGTTATTTCAATCAACTATGTACTCCAAAATTCAAGATTTTTTTAAGTATCCAGCCTATAATAACTTTCAATAAAAAACCTTGAAATAGTAATTAATAAAGTATTGTATGAACGGCAATTGTTAAAATATGATATACATTTGTTGTCCAGCTTTTAGGTTATCTAACATGCTATCAGAGTTTTGGACGTTGTCATAATGCGATAACATTCTGGTCCACTATCTCACCCATTTTATATGGAGGCACATACTTATACCCATAGTTACATATAATTATGAATATTAAGAATTTTATTCTCTTTTCTTTAATTTATGAGCACCCGAGCGAAAGTAAAGAACGCATGTTTGAGAGTATCTGCAATCTGTTGGTATTTTGATACTTTTCAGGGAAATGTATATTGTGTAGAATGATCTGTGAATCTTGGGACCAAAACTTTGTGGTACTCACATTGAAGATTTTTTTGTGGCTGTCAAATTGCAGATGCAAAATCTAGACAAAACTTTCGAGCAAGAACGCAAAGCATTTAAGGTTCGAGTTTCTGACCTTGAAAAGAAGCTGGAACAGGTCACACAAAATTTGGTCAAGGCAGAATCAAATCTTAAAATAAAGAATATAGAGTTATCAACGATGGAAATCAATCTAAGGGAATTAGAGGATTTGAGAGAAATGAAGGAGGTAATGATCTTGTACCAAAATCTTGTTTACTCTCCTATTTCCACAGGAGATATTGTATTCTTCAATTTTTTTTTGAATTGCTTCTAGTTTTTGCTACGAAGGGTCCGTATAATAAAAAGTTGCAAAATGATTGAAAAACACTACAAATTTGTATGAAAAGTTGGAAAATATATGAGTGATTTTTTGAATCTTTTTCTTATTTTCCATGCAAATTTTTTCTTACAACCGCTGAAAGAAAATGTAATCCGTGGAAAGCCCAAAATGTAATGTAACATTTCACGAAATTAATCGTCTCTTTGTTCAACTTCTCAAAAAAGTTGGTAGTGTTTTAAATAATTTTCCAATTTTTTTTATCTAACGCAGTCTAAATTAAACAATTTTTGCTGATGCATTGTTGCTTTTAGGATATTGATAGAAAGAATGAGCAAACTGCAGCTATCTTGAAAATGCAAGGGGCTCAATTGGCTGAGTTAGAAGCACTTTACAAGGAAGAGCAGGTTTTGAGGAAACGATATTTCAATATTATTGAAGGTAAAAGTTGCTTGTCCTATTTTTTAACTCTTATTTTGGTATAATCAAATATTTCCATAATGATTAGTTTATTTAATAATTCATGTTTTTATTCAAGAATATTGTTATGGTTAATTTTTAATTTAAGAATTCATGTTTAATTTATGATTAGTTTTTAATTTAAGAATTCATCTTTGTTGTTGGACTATTTATATCCCAGATATGAAAGGCAAGATTAGAGTGTATTGTCGAGTAAGGCCCCTTACTCAGAAGGAGAATACTGATAAGGAGAGAAATGTGCTTACAAATGTTGATGAGTTCACCGTCGAACATTTATGGAGAGATGACAAACCAAAGCAACATTGCTATGATCGTGTTTTTGATGGAAATGCTACTCAAGAAGATATTTTTGAGGATACAAAGGCAAGTTGAATGAAATTCATAGATTCCAATTCATTGTGTATATATCTGCTAGTATTTTTAATAGTTGGAAAACATAATTGGGTTTTGGCATGCTCAATATGAGAGCCATAGCCGTATAATGAAGAAAAATAAATAAATAAAAAGACAAAAATGGAAACAACCAAATCTAAGACAACCCTTATATTATGGGATGTACAAAAGTTACATAATATAACTTAATAACTAAAACAATAAAATTAATTATGATTTTCAACACTCTCCCTCAAATTGAAGGAGGTGTTAAACCAAAATCAATTGGCTTATCACAATATGCCATTCTTTTGCTGGGAAATATTCTCCCTTTAAGTCTTCAAATAAATTGCTCCCTTGTCGAAGAATGTTTGCTTGAACCATGCATGTCCAAAAAAATACCTCAACTCTGTAAAATAAAGGTAACATGTGCTAAAAGTGGAAACAACATCCACAGGAACATGTGCAAAGGTGGAACAACATCCACCCAAATAAGGCTGATGTCAAGACCGGACAGGCCAATATGGCCACGAAATGAACCTTAGCTTATAGTAAGGAAACTAAGGAAATACCTCAAAGAGAAGAACAAAAAAGGCACAGGGATAGAGCATCAGAAGCCACCAATAAGATATAAGCTAAAGACTAACATCAAAAAGAAAGGGGGCAGCAGAATCCGACGAAGTTTGGGTAGAGACTGTTTGATGATACTGTAAGAAATATAAAAGGAGATGAAGGAAAAACTCTTTGATAGGGCAGGCGGCAAAAGGCCGCTTGCCGAAAAAGGTGGAACCCAAAAACTCTAGGTGAGAATCAGGGTGGAACCCAAAAACTCTAGGTGAGAATCAAATCCCTCTGATAACAAGTTGAAAATTGTAATTGGGTTTTGACATACACAATATGATATGAGAGCTAATAGCGGTATATTTATGTAAAACAACTAGGGTTACAATGATGAAAGAAAAATAAATAAAAAGGAAAAAAAGGAAACAATCAAATCCTAATTTAAGTCTAAATCTAAAAGATCCCTTATATTATGGGATGTACAAAAGTTACCTAATATAACTTAATAACCAAAATAATAAAAATAATTATGATTTTCAACATTAATATGGTACATGGGTACTTTATGTGCACCTTGTAATATTTTAAACTCATTTAATCTTACATTAATTGCGTCTAATGAAATTCTTTTCCTCTCTCACTTATGCAGTATTTGGTGCAATCTGCTGTAGATGGATTTAACGTATGTATATTTGCATATGGCCAGACGGGTTCCGGGAAGACATTTACTATTTACGGGTCTGATAGCAATCCTGGACTTACCCCACTTGCTACTTCAGAATTATTTAAAATTCTAAGGCGGGATCGTAACAAATTTTCATTCTCCCTAAAGGTAGCAAATTTTAACTCTATATATATATCACTAGTATTATTTTATATACTTTTGGACACCAAGCTTGTTAGTTATAAGGGTCTGTTTGGTGAAAAAGTTGGGAAATGATTGAAAACATTACTAAATTTACGAGAAGTAGGAAAAAGAGATGATTGATTATGTGAGATGTTTTGTTACTTTTTTGATTTTTTCATGGAATCAAATTCTTTTGGTGATGGGCAAAGAAATTTTTTCCACGAAAAAAGTGAAAGATGGAGAATATCTCGCGAAATCTCTCATCTCTTTTTCTGCCTCAAAAATTTAGTAGAGTTTTCATTTATTTGTCAAACTTTTTTTTTTGAACCCCAAGAGTCCATTGAATTAACATTTTTCACTTCATACGACTTAAATATACCTGGTATTATATATGAAGATTGTTTGTGTTGACTTATAATCAATCATGAATTTGCTTCAGGCATATATGGTTGAATTATATCAAGATACATTGGTGGATCTTTTACTTCCAAAGCACGCGAAGCGTTTGAAACTAGATATTAAAAAAGATTCCAAGGTGATAATGGTTTATAATCTTGTTGCTGCATGAAATTTCAATGTGTAAAAGTAATATATTACTGAAATAATTTATATTGGTATACGATCTTTATGAACGATATGGTTGATCTAATACTTGTTTATGTTGAAATACATAGGGCATGGTATCGGTGGAAAATGTGACCATTGTATCAATTTCAACTTACGATGAATTAAAAGGCATTATTCAGAGAGGATCTGAACAACGCCATACAACGGGAACTCTAATGAATGAACAAAGTTCAAGATCCCATTTGATACTTTCGGTTATTATCGAGAGCACAAACCTTCAAACTCAATCCGTTGCTAGAGGAAAGGTATGATAAATATTGTTTATGATATCTTATATGTTATTAAATAAAGGCATGGTATTTAGATTTTGTGTTCATGGGCATGCATTTCCTGCTCTCTCTCTCCCCTTTTCCATTTCTAAAGAATCATGCAAATGGTTTTAGGAATTAGATTATGTAAACTGAAGTCTGCATGAATCCAAAATTTTAGGATTCACACAATTGAACTAATGATAAGATTCTAGATTCATAGCTGAATTTGTATGAATCGTGTAGCAAACTTGAAGCTGTACAATTTAATTCAACAAATACCTACACTGATTAGCCCAAGTGTTTGCCACAGCGGTAAGGGCGAACTTGGGACTGTGTGGGTAGGCGCATGGTCTCAGGTTCACTTCCCTACTATGTGAAACGTTGAGCAACCAAGGCCTCATGGGATTAGCGGGGATGGGGCCCCAATACCCATGGTTAAAAAAAAATAAAAATAGCTACACTGATTCTGGAGTTGCTTATAAAATTTACAGACTTGATTGTAGTGAGTTTTACGGTTTTATCTGTTGCTTTGAGTGAGAATCACGACATATATTCTTTTTGCTTTCGGTTGAATTATGTCCTCTACGATTTTATCTATTGGATCGAAAATGACAATAAATTATGGTACTTTGTTTTGGCTTAATCATCTGCATCTCTGACTCCTTCTTCATGACTGTTTATAATAAATTTATGAATTTTTTTGTGGAGAATGTGGAAGTTGTGAGTTGGCCATTTGGGATCATTATAGAGATTCATAAGCAAACCCATCTTTTGTCAGGTAGGCAACTGTACTTCAATCAGATGACGGACAAAATGTCCTAAATTAATTATTCACTATAATTTAATATGCATACATTATATACAACCACTTTTGTTTGAACATTTTTATAGATAATTGCATTTTGTTTTTATGATATACCAAATCTTACAATTCAATCGATTTACAATTTGACAATTATGCTGTATGTATGTGCGTTTGCTTGTTTCTTTGGTGTAAAACTAGCTTTTGTGTCCATCTTTATGTGATTATTTATATATCTTGTTGTGCAGCTAAGTTTTGTGGACCTTGCTGGCTCAGAAAGAGTAAAAAAATCGGGCTCTGCGGGTAATCAACTAAAAGAAGCTCAAAGCATTAATAAATCACTTTCAGCACTCGGTGACGTTATCAGTGCTTTGTCATCAGGCAATCAACACATCCCTTACAGAAACCATAAACTGACAATGCTAATGAGCGATTCATTAGGGGGAAATGCTAAGACACTTATGTTCGTTAACATCTCTCCAGCTGAATCAAACTTGGAAGAATCATACAATTCTCTGACGTAAGTTGTTATATCATGGTATTATTTTTTTGATAAACTCCCTTGTTTTTTTTTAATACCTGTCTACGAAGCACGGATTCTTCGTAGGAGGCGTGTTCATATTATATCTGTATCCTACCTTTTCTTCCCGTCGGCGTTTATCATATTCTATCAGAATCAGTACTTTTTAAAGTCTGGTTGTGACTTGAATAGGCTACTGTTGCAGAAACTGCTTTCTTTAATTAGTGTCTATTATATTTTTTTGTGTTTATATGAAACGGATCACGACTTTATATTATGGAGTGCTCAAATTTAGGGGAAATTATAGAACTTTGCCCTCTTCAACTGTTAAATTTAACTATATTTGGCAAAATCTATCAAAAACTGAGCAGAGTTCCTTCTTATAGAATTCTTGGGAGATATTTGATAGTCTTGTGGAATGTTTTAGACTTGTTGATGCAAAATTGTTGAGCCTTCTAGCAAATCTGATAAATTTGTGGAGGATTGTGACTTGAAAATGGAAAAATGTAAGAATTGAATTAGTTTAAGCTTTCCATTCAATTTTGTTTGGTCAAGGGGTTAAAGCTAAAATAGGTTTTATAGTTCACTTCGCTTTGCCCCCTCAATCATTAGACTTCTGCACTTGCTGTAATTTGGACATTATCTGTCAAAATCTGAGCATTTCTCCATCACTTTTCATAAAAGAATAAATTAATTTCCAATCATTTTCTAAGCTTTTTATCAAACGGACCCTCATAGGAACATAATTTTTCTTCCGTTTAAGTGTCCTTTACATATATTTGCTTTAATTTTCCATCCAAAATAAGAACTTGTTTCTTCATCTATGTTAATTCTTTGGAACTTAGGTATGCATCAAGGGTTCGTTCCATCGTAAATGATCCGAGCCGAAACGTATCATCAAAGGAAGTGGCTCGGTTGAAGAAGCTGGTGGGATACTGGAAGGAGCAGGCAGGTAGGAGGGGTGACGAAGAAGATTTGGAAGAGATTCAAGAAGAACGACCGGTCAAAGATAAATCTGACGGCCGGCATTCAATGTGAGAATGAGATTATAAGTATATGTATGTATGTATACACTTTTTGACTTGAAGGATTGCGTGTTAAAGTCGAAAATACCAATTGCGGATCACGAGGCAAAGATTCATCAGATTCAATGCATTTTGGGATTTGGTAACACCTAACCATATGTTGCAAGCATATCAACTACTCGTTTGAATTGCTACTTTAACTGTACTAATTTTGATACTACCCTTTGTTCTTGAGAGTTTTGTCTGAGTTTTGAGGGGAATATAGTCAGTTTGGAAGGGTTTCTTAACTAGTGTTGTATAGTAATTATGTGTATAATTTTTCTGTACTGGTTTACAAGTATTGAATCCATATTCATGAAAGTTGGGTCTATGTTCATTTCTTTCAGTTCTCACTTCAAATCTGAAAGTGATCCTTTTCTTTTTGTTTGTTTCCTGTCATAATCTCGGAACTGATTGCATTTTTTTCTGGGCCAAATTTCTGTTGTTTCTCGTGGTGTATTTTATTTTGTGAAAACTGTCCAAAAATAAATGTTTTCTCGTATAAAGTGGATTTTTATTTTTTTTTAGTTTAAAAAATGGGTAAGGAGAGTAACACCCTACGGTCCTGGTGATTGCTTCTTTATTCAATTAACTGAAGGATACAACAAGAAATAACTATTTTCATAATTATACAAGCAGTACTTAAATTTAGCATCACTAATTTGTTAATTTTTCATCGAATCATTTTACAGGGTACTGTCTTCTTTGACCTCATTTCCCCCCTTTTCTACGAGGTCCAACAATTACCTCTTTTAAGTTTGGTTGCACTAATCGCCAAATTAAATATGGCTTTTATTAAACCATATTATTATTTTCAAAAGTTGTATCACATGTTTTTAAAGTTATATATTACGGTTCAATAACTATAATTATTTTAACAATAGCTCTATCCATAAAATTCAATTATCCACATAAAAATGTTTTAGTATCTTTTCTGATAAAAATAAAGGAAATTCAAATATATATATATATATATATTCTTTTATGGATTGGTAGATGTTTTTAGTTACATTTTTCTTTTAAGGAGGGTAGCATATCTTTTTGGTTTTCATGAAGCTATCTGTTATTTTCCAAAAAAGGGAAAAGAAAAATAAAATACAATCTTTTCCTTAATGAACTAATTAAACGTACCCCGAAGATTTTTGTTCGAACCTGTGGTCTGTGGACCATTTTCTGAGAATAATGGCATCTATTGCATAGATGGACAATATCCGTCAATTATATATTATTTAACGAATCTATTTGGTTGTTTCTCGAATTGGGATTTATTTATTTATTTTTACTTTTTTTTAAATCAAATAAAAAACACTGCAATTAATTAGAAAGTAAAACATGAGCAAGTTAGCATGGGACATCAGACCCCCAAGACTGCTTAGATAAATTAATCAGAAGCTAAAACGTGACCAATCTCGATTTGCAAATAAAATATTTTATAATTAGATTTACGTTTTTGACATTTTTCTGCATTTGATTGTGAAAATTGAACTATCTTAAATTTGATAATTCAAATTGAGTCACGAAAACTTAAACTAAATGATGTCGTGTAAAATTTGAAATTGCCTAATTCTAGAACTACAAAAGCTACTCTTCACTACTATAAGAAACTATATTATCTACACTTGATATTGATATTTCTAGATAATCTATACTTCTATATATTATTATTATATACAAAAGTATATTTAATAAGGGTAAGTAGTACAATTTCATAATTTGGTTTTACTTTTTTCAAATATTAATTTATTTTAAGGAAAATGTTTTTAGACAAAAATACCCTTTTTTTCCCTCACCCTGTGTCGAGGTTAGGTCGTTACTTCGTTCTCTTGGGAAATGTCTTGTATTATATTTAGATTTTCAGATTTAGGGTTTTGATTTGGTTTTGTAGGTGTAGTATTAATGTTAACCCTTCATTGAAAGGAGGGGTTAAATAAAAGCCACATATTTTAAGCTTGTTTACAAAGAGTAAGTAAATAAAACCAACAAAGCACGTAATATAATGTAGAAGGATAACTTAATGATGGAGGAATTCAATAAAACTATTTTTATATTAGTATTAGTATTCCAATTAAATTCAAACTCTACTTATTGGCTTAAAAAATTAAACAAAGATTTTATTTAGCACCTTCTGAATAATAAAACCAGAAGGCTGGACAGCAACCAGAAGGTTAAATGCATTAACCTTCTGATTGCTGTCCAAAATATTTACCACTTTCTGTATTGTTCAGCCTTCTGGTTTTATTATTCAGAAGGTGTATAATTTAGCACCCCCTGAACCGTCCAGGGGGTATATTTTTATATTAATATTAGCACCACCTATAGCACCTTTGGTTGTTGTCCAGGTGGTGCTAATAAATTTGGTTTTATTGTTCAGAAGGTCTATATTTAGCACCCCCTGGACAGCAACCAGAAGGTAAGATTTAGTTATTTGTTAATATAGACGATTAATAAGGGAAGGGTATTAGTGTCTTTTTTGTAAACTAATTTACATGAAAACTTTTAATTATATTATTATTAGAATGAGCCCTTATACCTAATTGTCAATTATTATATACAAAAGAATTTAAAGTGTTTTTCAAGACAAATTCCCCTTCAAAATAAAATATTTTAAGCTTAAATAAAATAGTATAACAATATATTTTTATATTAGTATTAGTATTCCATAAATTCAAACTCTACTTATTGGTAAAAAATTAAACGATATTCTTATAATTATAAGTGTATAACAATTTTTTATATTAATATTAGAATTTACACTTTATAATATATTGTATTAAAACTAGAAAACTATTTTTTCATTCCAAAGTTTATTTCTTATTATTTGAATTTACATTAATATATTTTGTTTATTTCTTATTATTTCATTAATGGATTTAATGACTTTTGTCAAGTACAAAAACCACGTGCAACACACAAACACAAACACTAGTATTTTAAATAACATAAACAAATTTAGAACATGTTTTTGTTTTGACGTTTTAAGTTTCTTATTTAAACTTTTCAAACACTGGACATAAATTATAATTGAATTATTTATAAATGAATAAACTGACAATTCATCAATTGAAAGTAATATACTTTTAAAATTAAATAATTTACACAAATGGCCTCTTAATTATTTTTTTTATAAAAAGCATTTTTCACTACATAAAGACAATTTTAAACGCGTACTAAATGCTCAAATGCTTATAGTTGGTGCATAAGATATTACAAGATCGACCAAGCTAAAAAATGAACTTCAACATGATGTCTTGATTTTTCATCTAATAAAACTCAGTCCATTTAAGGACTAAAGTACAACCATGATTAATTTATACCATTGTAAAAGCAATTTATTTAAATAGTCATTACAGAATAACATAATAAACCCAAAAATTTGGGGGCAGTTTAATCCTTCCCTTAAAGTTTCAAAAGGTACAATATTGATCTTAAAGTATAATTGTTATAGCAATCTTAACCATCTGTGGATGACTTATGTTGAATGCTACGTTGGATTTGAATAAATTTGCAAAGCCCTATTTTTTTTATTTTATCAATCCATTTTCTATCGTCATTGCTTGATTTTGAAAATCATCGATCACATATATCTCTCTGCTCTTGGAACACGACATAGTTCTTCGATGTTTTAGACTCCTTGCCGAACTACCAATTTCGATTAGCTTTATCTTAGTGATAGTGAGACAAGCAATGATTGTCTTTGTTAGATGAAATGAGTTAGTTTTTTAATGATAAGAAACCCCTATTAGTGTTTGAAGAAGTCGAGCCAAAGATCAAATGTTCGCTATAGTGGAGTGACTTCTTATCCAACTCCGACAACAATGATCGCCTGTGAGCCGAGACTTTTTGTCGATTTCTCCAACCACTTCTCTATCAAACAAGCTCACCTGAAACTCGCCATTTCCTTGTTTTCAATGCTAATGGCTTTGCTTTCGAACTATCTTCAATATTTTGTTTCTTTATGAATTTCAATCTCATGAGTTCGCCAGATTGGTTATTGCCGCTATCGATTGAACAGTAGGTTTCGTTGAGAAGAGAGAAGAAAAATGAAGAGGCGGCCGGATTTTTTTCTTGCTATCCTAGGCCATGTAAGATCCAACTTGGCATTCCATGTAAGCCTCTATTATTCTTTTATGGGAATGGACTGATGAAGATTAAGGTTGCTAAACTAAATGTAATTCAAGGTTAATTAATAATGTAACTTTTGAAATATTAGGGGAGACTTCAAACTACTTCCAAAGTTCAGGATTTATTATATCAATTCTCCATAGTCAATCCAAGTCTACAATTATCGTCATGATTAATAGTCGGGCATATAATTGACAAAATTGAAAAGAAAATATACATGATCTACTAACTATTTTACTCCTTTTTAATTTTAAAAAATAAAATACTAACAGCATTAATTTTATTTTGTTTGTTGTAACTGCGCCCATTTATTAAAATTTCTGACTTCATTTACTAGCACAACCTATTTTTTATTTGTGTGTACAATATATATGTTGAGAGAATCACACTGTATGATAGTGCATTAGTGGCCGGTCCGTCCAAACTCCGCATTTTCTAATTTCACACGTTTTGTTTTGCCACACGACAAAAGTCACCAAATTTTAGCTAAAAAGGACACCTCTTTTGCTTCATTTGTTAAAATAATACTCGTCTATTTATAGTAAGAACATCTCTAATAATAATGTATAATTTTAGTTTATGTAAAATTTACACGTTTTGTTAAAAAAAAGGTTTTCAGCAATCTTTTAAAAAACTATAACACTTCAAATTTGTATAAAAAGATGTATAAAATATATTTTTGCCATCGTCTCATATCTAGAAATAAATGAATTTAAAAAGTAAAAAAATAAATATAGGATAAGTTTCACTTGCGCGTATTTAATCGGTTGTTTAATATTTACACAGAAGTTTAAAACAAACTTTTGGAATACAAAATAAATCTTTTATTATTTTTGTGTAACTCTTACTTTGACGCATAAAATTTACACAAAATTTATACAAAAAGGATCGGAGATGCTCTAAGCACACCGCTACTAAAAGTTCATTTAGATGCGGAAAACTAGCTCTAACAATTAAAAGAAAAAGAAGCAGCCATATATATATAATTCAAAAAGTACTCTGCATATTCAACACTTACCTATCAAACACCAATAATATCCAAAAAATGGTCTCCGGCTGCACTATCCCGGCGATCGATCTGAAGGACTTTCCGGCGAAGTTGCCGGAGCTGGTAAAGGCATGCGAGGAATGGGGCTGTTTCAGGCTTCTCAACCAAGGAGACATCCTACCGGAGTCGCTGATGTCGGAGATGAAATCAGTGGTGAGAACACTCTTCGATCTACCGGAAGAAATCAAACGCCGGAATGCTGACGTGATCACCGGAAGTGGGTACGTGGCGCCGTCGGCTATAAATCCACTTTATGAGGCATTTGGATTGTATGACATAGCCTCTGCTCTAGCTGTTGATGCCTTTTGTATCCAATTAAATGCTTCTCCTCTTCAAAGGTTATTTCATTCCTCCTTTTTGACTTTAGTCTTTGCTCTTCTCCCAGATTAGAGTCTACTGTTGTAATTAATAATTTATCTTCTTCTCTTTTTTTAAGACAAAATTAATTTTGATGTAAACGGGTCGTTTATTTTTAGACAAAATTAGTTTTTGAGAAAAAATAACCATAGGAGAGTACTGCATTGTTAACTTTAACAATTTACTAAATGGATAATTAAAAGTTATTTTGATTATTTAATTTTTGTTATTTCATCAGAGATGATCTAATTCTAAATAGACTTTCATTCAACATTCATATTAAGAGGCAAAAACAAATACTATGTAAGTTTTATTCTAGAGCGTTACTACTAATGTGATGGTTCAACTTTCTTTTTCAAGATGTCTGTCTGCTATTGGTTCATACTATCATTTTCTTGTTTTGAGACATAATTTATGTTGATATTAGTATTTTTTTTAAAATTATCGAAGTTAAAAGAAGATATTATTTTAATAAAGTAAATAATTATGATGAAATTAGCGCATTTTTACAAGGAGAATGGAAAAAGCGATCAACTACATAAATGAGATTTGAAATCGTTGTCCTCTTACTCCATCCTAATCACAGACAACCCAACTTTTTGTACTTACTAACTTTTCGTGTATAAGTGTAATGCTTGTACCACTAGCATATATATATATATAAATGATTTACATAAAAAAAATAAAATTGACTATAGTGTTTAAGAATAATTTTGGTCTTGTCTTGTTTATGTTATAATATCAATTTTCTATGAGTAAATTGATGGAAATATAAATATGATACCTCTTGACTTCGAAGTGATGGAAATGCCTCTTGACTATATCATTTCAAATACAAACCAAATACTTACAAATATTTTACATTTAGATTTTAATAATTTTCTTCCATTTTGACTAACAATTTGTTAGATAATTTACTAATTTCAACTTATTCAAGGAACAAAATGTTTTGTATTGTGAAATTTGATACGTTGATTATATTTCTAAAAAGAAAAATTAGACTTTTAGTTGAAAACAAAGGACAAAAGATTTTGTAATAATATCTCTCATCAAATGCATATGTATACAAATCTAATTGTTTTAAAGTTGAAATTGTTACCAGAGAGACAATTGTGAACTATGCACAGGCAGTACATAAGGTGACAATGGAAATTGGGCAAAAATTGGGGGAAGGACTGGGGTTGGCTAGGGTTTCATTTGAGAAATGGCCTTGCCAATTTAGGATAAACAAGTACCATTTTACCCCTCAAGTAATAGGGTCAAGTGGTGTACAAATACACACAGACTCTGGCTTTCTTACCATACTTCAAGATGATGAAGGTGTTGGTGGCCTTGAAGTTATGGACAAGTCGGGTCAATTCCGGCCTGTGGATCCTTGGCCCGGTACCCTCCTTGTCAACCTTGGAGACATTGCCACGGTAAGTCGAAATTTTCTTAAGCAATACTACACTTGCTTGTTTCATCAAAAAGTTATTTATACCAGATGCATTAATGTGTTGTATATTCTTAGAATGGAAGAATGTACAATTTGTAAAGCACCTAGTGTTAATGTCTTGTTAATAAAATGAATAAATATATTTTTCCCTTTTTTTGGAGGAGGCAGCAGGGGTGCAACTTTTTTCCAAATTTGCAGTTTTGTTGATTTTAATTCATGCTTGTTCATATGCAAAGGCCTGGAGTAATGGAAGGCTATGTAATGTGAAGCATAGAGTACAATGCTGCGAAGCAACAATTCGAGTGTCAATTGCAACGTTTCTTTTGGGTCCGAAGGAGGAAGAAGTAGAACCACCGCCGGAACTAGTGGACTCTGAACATCCTCGACTGTACGTTCCTTTTACTTATGAAGATTATAGAAAGCTCAGAGCCTCGACAAAGTTGCACGCCGGTGAAGCTCTTGCTCTTGTACGCACCAAGCCATGAAAGAAGAAATAATAAAAAGAGCATTAATGCAAAGGTAAGGGTGGGGTATTAGATAATTAAATTGTTGTCTAAGTTTTTTAGTACGTTTCGTTAAATGGGTGTTGTACATCCAAGTACAACCGTCAAATGCACATTTACGATCGACATTGCAGAAAGTGTTTTCTTATATATACTTACTGCTGAAACAATTTTAACTTTTGCCGGAGCATATTACCGTTATAAAAAGTTACATTACCATATGCTTTTGCAGATATTCTATTATTAGTCATATTTGTTATAGTAGTCAAGCTACACAGAACAAGAAGATAGTATTGTTGGAATTAAATCACTTAAGTCATCATGTCAAATCATCAAGAACTTAAATTAAAACAATGATTGAACTGCATACCTGGAGTCATGACAAACAAATGCGGAATGCGAGGATTGATCACAATAACAGCACAGATCGAGCGGGTACGTGGTCTTCCTCAACCAATCGCCTTAGTGTCTTGATGGGAATTTTGGTTCTCTTCCAGATGGGGAGAAGGGAGCCGTAATTTGATTTGGTGTCTTGAGAACCATAACCTTAATATCAACTTTATATATAAACTAATTAGAGTTCCCATTAAATTCTAATAAGCCCATATGAGGTATCTACACATTTGACCTACATTTATTAGAGTAGTCTTATGGGCTTAACTAATAATTAATTAGACCACTAAAAATTAACACATTAATTAAATAGCAAATATAATTGAAATATTATAATATGTTGCCCACATAAATTAAAAAATATAAATTTTCTAACAATCTCCCACTTGGGCTACATATTACTTCGAAAACAATTATATTACTGAATTCTTTAAGCGCGCATCCGTATGCTATTTATCCTTAGACTTCTCCTTAAACAATCTGGTCTATCTCATGTACAAGTAATGGAATTACCACAGCTTTTTTCACAGTAAGATCGTGACTAAACCACAATGATCACCATACTAATACACTTAATAACATAGATCAAATGTGGATGAGTAGCATGGAAATTACATGCAATGTGATCTTAGACATGCCTATTTTCCAACTGGCCCAACTTTAATGAGATAAACATTAACCGTCCAAACTTTATATTAAACCACAATGGAAGGAAATAAAACAAATTTTCAGAGTTAAGACGAAAATAAACCATCTTCTTTATTCTGCAGAAAATATGCGTCTAAATAACAGAGCATTCATGATACAAACTCCCACTAAACCAGTACTTTATTAGATAACACAAAACCCATATGAGCAATATGCTCATGAAATACCTTATGTGTTAAGTTTTTAGTGAACGGATCCGTAATCATGGAGTTTGTACTTATATGCTCTATAGACACGACAACTCTGAACTCTTCTTTAACAACAAAAAACCTTAATATCTGTGTGCTTTGGATTTTTGAAAAATTTCTGTTGTTGTCGAATATAGCACAATCAATTATTGTCACAAAATATCTTTAATAGTCTTTCGACACTATCTATAATTCCCAGCCTAGTGACAAAATCGTGCAGCTATATCCCATCCAAAAATCAAAATCAGAATACCATATGATCTCCAACTGATCTGATTTTCGATACGTAAGTATATAATCCTTTTGTTCTCTTTAAATACCGTATAACCCTTTAATTGGCTGCTTTTCGAAGATATATCATAGGGTTACTTAAATATCTACCAAATATCTTTACTATAAACGCTAAACCCAAATGCGTATATACTTTATGATACATCAGACTCCCTACAACTAATGCATAAGGAATCTTTTGCATTTCTTTCTTTTCAACTTTATTTTGGGGCACTGATTGTGACATAAATTGTCTTCTTTAACAATGGGAGTATCTCCTGAATGACAGTCTTTCATGCCAAATTTGGTAAGAATTCTTTCGATATATCTCTTTCGTGAAATCTCTAAGATACCCGACAATAATATCGATGTATTTGTATTCCTAATACAAGAAAGATATTATAAACATAAAATACTAGAAAAATAATGTTACTCTCACTGAACTTATGAAATACATAATCATCAACCGGATTTACCTCAAAATTGTACGAGATAATAACTAGATGAAATATATAATACCATTGACGGAAAACTTCCTTAAGGCCATTTATGGATTTCTTTAATTTCACTTCTTCTTGAGATTGTTGAGTTTACTATATAAGAAGTTTTTCAACATTGTCTTAATGATCTTAATTTTCATTTAAAACAATATCAGAATTTGATCATAATCATTGTCAATAGCAGTACTTGGAATTTGAATAAATTCATTTTCAAAGACAATGTTTCTAACTTTATCTTCCCCTTCAAACTCAATAATCTCAAGAAATTTGGCATTTTCCGTCTTAATAAAGGATTTATTCTAGGGATCATAAAATTTATAATCTCTCGATCTTTCAGTGTATCTCACAAAGTAGCAGCTTATTATTTGAGTCCAATTTCTTTTCTTAATGGCCATACCACAACTGGACAACCTATTTTAGCAACTGCTTTGATATAACACTACTTAAAAAATATGCTGCAGTCTTAAGTGTTTCTTCCTAGAGTCATCATGGTAGAGAAGAATGATTAATCACGCTCCTTACCATATCCTTAAGCTTCTGTTTTATCTCTCAGCAATGGTGTACTGTGAGACGATTCTACATTTCTTTAGGAATTTCACAAAGGTCCAGAACATTGTTTACCTTATCTGTTATATCTACCGTAGTATTTATCACCACGATCAGATTTCACGGCCTTAACTTTTTTGCCTAGTTGATTTTCAACTCCAACTATGAAAGTCATAACAACATTTAAGGATTGTAACTTCTCATTAATTGAATATAGGTACCTTTAATAATTGTCATGAACATAATAAAATATTGTTAACCATTCCAGAAGGCCGTATAGAACAGTTCACAGATATCGTCATGAATTAGTTCTAAGACAATTGAATTCCTTATGGCACCTAGTTTCTTTATGTTTGTCCATTCCCCCTTTACACATTAAATACAGATTTTAAAAACTGTTAAATCAAGCGGTTTTAAGAATTTCCACAAGTCTCTTAATTATATATTTAGAGATTTATCCCAAATGCTTGTGCCATAACATGGAAGAATTCTTATCAGTTAATTTATGCTTTGTATCAAGTGAATCAATTTACAAGGTCTCATTATATGAGGTGGTTGTATCCGTATATAAGTTATCAATTAAAGAAATAGTAGTAAAATATTTGAATTTTGAAAAAAACTTAACTTTATTATTTTCAAATAAACAATAATAACCGTATTTGCCCAAATAAAAATATAAATTATGTCTAAATGACAATACCATATAAGTCTTTTCCAAATTCAAAAGTAATTAGTTTTTAATGATAACTTAAAATTCCTTAAAACCTCAATTGTAACTGTTTCGCCACTGCCCTGATAGATGGATATTTCAACATCAATTGGCTTTTGGCTCCACATATAACCTCTAAACACACTTAGGTGAGTAGTATCACCAAAATTTACTCACAAAGTAATCACATGTACATAAGTTAAACTAACTACCGAAAAAACCATAATGAGAAGTATATTCTATTTTACACGCCAAATGACGTATTTGAAACATTACTACGTCTATTCTTCTTGCAAAATTAACTGACAAATTCTTTATCATGTTTCTTTTGCAATTACTATAGTGTTGTTCTAACTGTAGCTTCTTAATTTTTATCCTTTATCTTTTTCTTTAGAGGTGTTTGCTAGATGAGTAACTACTGTCTTTTATCGCTAAATCTTTTATTCTTCTTGCACACTGTAAGATATGAGCTCATTAAGATATCATTAATTTATCCTTATGAGTATTGTAACTCATTATAAACTAACTGTATTGTGCGGGAAAAGAAATAAAAAACTTGATACACGAGCAAGTTATTAAACAGCCCTAACTTTAGTGCATTAAGTTTGAAAGCGATATCAGACATTTTCATAATGTACTTCCATTATGTTCCTTTTTCTTGTACCTTATTGAAACAAGACTAATCAGAAGGTTACTTGTTTCAGCCTTTTTTTATTTTGGCAAAATATTTTTATAATTTATTTAAGGAACTAAGTAACATTTTTCTCATAAAGTCTCAAAAATTCTTTAAATAGAAGCGTTCCATTTTCAATTCTTAAAATTTGTGCCGTTAAGCACCGATACCAAATTTATGTTGGCAGATATATAAAGCATAACTTAAAATTGAATAGAGAACAAATTATAAAAATTACAAACTTACAATTAATATAAATGTCATAACATATTAACAAACAATATATATGAATGACACAATTATCCAAATTATCAATAGTGGGTCCCCGTCACAAGATACCTAGCACAACGTTGATATTTTGTCTTTGGACAGAAAGAACAACTTGTAATTGGTCATCTCAACGCAGTAATCAAATATAAATAACAAATCCTGTCAAATAATATGACTTCCTTTGGGCCGACGTATTATTTACATGAAAAACTTGATTGTCATATTATATTTATTATCACAAGTGTACATGTTATTCGGCCAAACAATAACCTTCCCTTGAGCCGATTATTATTCGCATAAATAACAATTACACACATCTTAATATTTTAAAATAAATAAATTTACGCGATAGATGTTATTTTAGCAACTTATCAGTTCAATTCATCTATTTCAAAATATCAGACAATTTGTGCCTTCGCATTCCTTATAATCTAAAAAAAAAATAGATTTTATGTTTTAATGAGATTTGCAAAGCATAAACCTTATCTTTCCCACATTGACGCGTACTGCAATTTTGGATTACTAGCAGTCTAGCGCTTTCGTGCCCAAATAAGACTGTAATAAGTACTCTCAATACAAGAATTAAATGTTGATAATAATTTCTGTCAAACAAAAAGCCTTTCTTTGGACTGACTTATTGCTCACATGAAAACCTGACAATTATCACATATTTATTCTCGCACGTGTGTTTATTATTCTGCCAAATAATAACCTTTCTTTGGGCCGATTATTAAATGCATAAATAATAACCACACAAATATCGAGAAAAAAAATGTCTATTATTTGGCCAAATCATAACTTTTCTTTGGGCCCATTATTATTTGCATAAATAATAAACATTAATATCTTAAATAAATAATAAACTTAATCCAAACTCTTATTAATGATTACACATCAATTATCTTAAATAAATAGTTTAGTGCAAATAATAAACTAAAGGAATATACATGTATTACACAATGCATATATATCTAAAATTTATATTTATGTAACTTAAAAAAGATGAAAAAATCACCTCACATACATACATATATAATCTTAACCTGGTATATATAATATATCCTTATATATATATATATATATGTAAGTCGCAGCAATTTAATTAAAACAAACATATATATTAACCTCATATATATATATATATCACACAATCCTATACCTAAACATCCTTGAAGCTAAACATACATATATATAATTCAATCATATATACTAAATAATAAAACGAAAGGTCACTGGAGTTTTTTTGGGAAATTTAAATCCCTTTTTTTTTTTCAATACCGCAGCACATTGATTTTAATAAATTCAAATATATGGCACATAAATCAATGTTGAATCATAAATATATACTCCGTATATCCCTTAGCTTCAAACCTGTAGCTCCATATATATATATATGAATCATAACAAGATTATATATAAATATCTAAATCATGTACTGTCCACAGTAGCTTCATATATATCAAATAATTAATGGTACTTATCCAGTCAATTGATAAACGGTGCTGTTGAAATCAAATCGATTAAAAGTACTACTATATATATATATATAAACTAATAAACAATACTATTGCAGTCAATTGATCTACCGGATAAATAAAACCACATCACATTAAATATATATCTATACACATACGATGTGACTTATATATAAAAAATTCTCAATGACTTATATATCTATTGTAATTAAATCACTTAAGTCATCATGTCAAATCATCAAGAACTAAATTAAAACAATGATTGAACGCATACTTGGATCCATGACAAACAAATGCGAAATGCGATGATCGATCACAATAACAGCACGGATCGAGTGGGTACGTGGTATCTACACATTTGACCCACATTTATTAGAGTAGTCTTATGGACTTAACTAATAATTAATTAGACCACTAAAAATTAGTCCATTAATTAAATAGTAAATATAATTAAAATATTATAATATGTCGCCCACATAAATTAAAAAATATAAATATTTTAACAAGTATATTACACGAACACCATAAATTGTATACAGGAAACCCTTATCCCCTCTCTCCTTTACAAATATATGACTAAGAGTAGGAACTGGGAAACAAATTACAAAAAATAAAAATAAAAGAGTACACCATTGATGATACTTATTTATACAAGAAAAATTACTACAGAGAGCGATCGATGTATCCTGAATAACTCTCTCTGCTGAGATGCTGAAGGCTCCACCTAGATGCAGTATCGGTCGTAATGGTCAGACTAAGATCACCAACAGCCGGCCACACAAAAGCCGGCTTGAAATACGGCAGATGTGGGACCGGAGCCGACTCCTTTATAATCTGCACTATCGCCTCCGTTTCAGGCCTTTCACTAGCTATCGGGTGTGAGCAAGCCATCCCTAGTAACAAAATTCTCTCGGCTTCCTCAGCCACAAACTCACCCCTCAACTTCTTATCGACAGCTTCAAGCACATGCCCTTCCCGGTACAAAGACCAGACCCAATCGACCAACATTTGGTAGCCACCAATCTTGGTTCCGGGTTTCTGGCCGCAGACTAGTTCCAACAACACGGCCCCATACCCGTATATGTCGGACAGCTGGGTGGCCTTGCCTGTGTGGAGACACTCAGGCGCAAGGTACCCTAGGGTCCCGTGCACGCCCTCGGCCTCGGCATACGAGGTTTTTCCATTTTCAATGGCACGTGCGAGGCCGAAGTCACCAAGCCGGGCATTGAAGTCGGAATCAAGCATGATGTTGCTGGCCTTGAGATCGCGGTGCACCACTCTCTGGTCAAACTCGTTGTGGAGGTAATGCAGGGCCAAGGCTAGCCCCGATGCGATCTTGTGCCTTAGGGTCCAGCTCAGGGTTTCGTTGTCGCCAGAGCAGAATAGGTGCTTGTCGAGGCTACCATTGGGCATGTACTCGTACACTAGTAGTAGCTTCCCGTTCTTGTGGCACCATCCTGTGAGTGTGAGGAATACAATTAATTAGGTACATCGTGAGTCGAATTTACAATCTATTGCTGACTAACGCACATACGACATATCACTGTATCTTCAAAACATGTTCTTAAACTATGTCTCTAAAGAACTTTTGTTGAAATTTTGTACAGGACAAAAATTATGCAATTTTCACAAGTCAATACGTGAATTATATCACGAGTATAATTTACAAAATCTGGCGATGAGCGATGCAGACATCTTAACGCATTATTGTTTCCTCAAAATATATTCTTAAACTATATATTCCAAGAATTATAGGTGAAATTAAAACAGGTCAAAGAGGAATGCAATTTTTTTCAGGTCAATGCTTGAACTACATATAAATTACATGAAAGAAGTCAAAGGAAGTGATTAGATGATCTAAAAAATCTAAATGGAATAATGAATCAAATAACCATGTCAATGTCATATGATCGATAAGAACATAAGAGTTTACTTTCTCCAAATTTAGAATTGGAATTTAATCATTTCAACAACGCTGAAACTTGAATTCGGAAGTTTCTATGTTTGTTCTTCATTAGAGGCTAACGCACGCACAATGTGAGTCAGCAAGTGATCCCAATTTTCCCCGAAATAAAAATTCCGAGAAAATCAAACGGCTGCCGGGAAAATGACTTGGTCAGCTGAGGGTTACGTTGGTACTATATTAAATTAGCTAAATTCTCTCTTCCAAAGTACAAGTTCTGTTTTTACACATTTGAAGGGTCCATTTATTTGAAAAGTAGGAAACAGTAGAAAACAATTAGCTTTTATAAGAAATTTGAAAAAAGAGTGAGATTTGGTGAGATGTTATTTATTTCCTTTTTATCTTTATGAAAATAAAAATATTTTTTATCCACCACTAAAAGAATTGTATTCCATATAAAGATGGAAAAAATAATAGAATATTTTGTCAAACCACTTATATCTTTTTCTCCATTTTCTCCAAAATGATTGTTCTGATTCAAGATCAAACACACCTTAAGAAAACACTAATTTTACCACAACGAATAATTTCAAATTTACAACATACTTATTATTTTAATAGACTAATCATGTGCAAAAATATGAAGTTTCACATGGTATGAGATTTTTTAGAGCGAAGTATTTGTGCATAAGCAAGAAATCAAGAAGGTGATCATATATATATATGGTTGGAGAGGGCGTACTCCTTGGATTCGATTCTTTGGTCGATTATCATTGATGAAGTTATTGATATTCTTGTTTAAAAGAAAAGAAAACCAGGTGATCATATTCATATACAAATTGAAAAACAAAAAAGTAATAACTTTTGGTTGGGGTTAAAATATGCAGGAAACTGTGGCTTCATTGATGAGCAGTCTCTCATAACAGAAAACATAAACCTTAAGATACTAAAGTTCAGATTATATATCATCCTAAAATGGGCTCAACTCTCAATTACTAAAGAGCAATCAATTATGTCATTTTTATATGAAGTAAACAAACTAAATAAAGACATAATAACACTATATTACTGAAAAATTAATAACTTACCAAGCAATGGAACTAGGTGTTTATGGCGGAGTCGATTAATGATGGTAAGCTCGGCCAGAAAATCCTCTTCCCCCCTCATACTTTCCCTCGAAAACCACTTCACCGCCACCTCCAAATTCTCCTTCTGTAAAATTCCTCTATACACAATGCCATAGCCACCTTCACCGAGCTTGTACTTATCATCAAAGTTATCAGTAGCCTTCTTCAAATCCCCATACTCAAACTCTCTAACCATCCCTGGCAATCTCATCAGCCCCTCACCTATTCTGGACGCTATTACTTTATTCATCCTCCTCTTGCGCCAGAAGCAATATATTGCCACCATCACCACCACTACTGCCGCTGGAATCCCAGCACCGAGACCAATCTTCAACCTTTCATCACTATTGTCAAAATACTCCACTGTTATATTCCACCGGCGAATGCAGTTCAGTTGAGTAGCATTGCCCGTGGACGCAGAGAATCCGATATACGAGTTTTGATCAACAACTTCCCGGAGATTCAGATCTGATTTCAATAATGGTGTGCTCGGAATCATGGGAGTCGGATCGTCCTTGTTTTGCTCCTTCATGTAGACTTCTATTGTTTTCTTAACTCCATCGTAATTCACCCAAATGTTGTAGAATCGGGGGTTGCCATTCATCGGAGCGAGATCGATTCCTTGAGGAGACAATGGTACAGTTTGTACTGATGCCACGTTGTTAATGTTTAGGCCTAAATGGTTATCGTCGGGATCGTACCATTGCTTGTGAGTATCGAATTCAATTGCCACGAATTTGTTCGATGAGTTACCTGTAAACTTTAAATTAGACATTCGTGGAAAATTAAGGAACATAACCTCCAGCCATTATTGTCCTGACTTTGCTTAAAAAGGACTTCCGCTCTTCTTCGTTACCCCCATTACCCAATTTCCAATTTCCTTTGATGATGTGCATTTCTAGAGCTAAACAGATAAATTATACCTTTAGTCCTGAATTTTTCTTGCTAAAATATGGGATAATATTTACCGATAGAAATTCGTTGTTAAAAATTGATCCGTACCTGATTCTAGCCATGTATATAATTATGAGATAATAAGGTTATATTGCTTATATCCAAAATTATATTTATGTATAAAATAAAAAAAGATGTGCAGAAGATGCACTTTCTTAAGCTTAGAAATTTTTATTTTCTTTAAAAAAGGCCATTGATCATACCTTACATACAAACTCATCTGATCAGAATAATTAAGAATGATGCAAATAAAGAAGAGAAAGGAAGGGAAACAAAATCCAACATGTTACAATTGCATTGTTTAAGGTGAATTATGAGTTAAATTATCCAAAACAACCCCTTTAGTATATATATATACAGTGATTGTCGAATGTAAAAACGGAAACAATCAATAAAGGGAATAATTTGTAATAAAGGAGATGCAAATAATTGAGAAGTTAGAAGGATGTAAAACTGATAGTAATGAGGAGAAAATAAATGTCATTGTAGATAATTTTGAAGCATTATATTAAAGGGTAGTGTTATAACGTAAGCCCTAAGGCATTAAGAATTTAAAAGACGCAAACCTAATTCTTTTTATTTATAGATATTTAACATGTTTTATTTATATATTAAAAGACATTTTATTTATATGATGATTAATGTGAACACGATTTCATTGGAATTTAAGTTATGCATATATATATATATATTAAAATTAAAATTAAAATGGAAAACCGTTTGAATTAATAGATATAAATTAAAATGATAAGCCGTTTGAATTAATAGATATATTAGTGCAATACAAATCATTGCCTAAGACAAAACTGAACGCCAACATCGATCAACCATTTAATTCATGCAGCAATAATAATAATAATAATAATAATAAAATAATAATAAAACCTGAACCGCCAATCTGAAAATACTCTTAAAATTTATAATTAATTATAATAAATATACGGGAGTTATAGATTTTTTTATTGAAATTGTAGGAGAGCTATAGATTAATATAAATTTAAATCAAATGATATTACGGGAGTTATAGATTTTTTTATTGAAATTGCAGGAGAGCTATAGATTAATATAAATTTAAATCAAATGATATTACAAATGCTTAAATATACGGAAGTTATAGATTTTTTTTATGGAAGTTATAGATTTTTTTTATTGAAATTGTAGGAGAGTTATAGATTGATATAATATAAATTTAAATCAAGTGATATTAGAAATGCTTAAAAGTTAAAAGTGGTGGTTTCTGTTTTTTCCTAAGTTGAGAGAAAGAGAATACAGGGTTAAAAAATAGCGTTATTATTTAGAGTTTAATTCATGCATTTAATAAAGCACCACGTGGATATTGCAGACAATTTTACTAACTATATAATAAAATATCTTTATTGCAGAGAAATTCATTCATTCAGCCGTTGAGATGCACCAATTAAAAAAAAATAAAATGAATCAAATCCACCCCTAATCATTTTTATTTTTTTGGTCTATCTTAATCCTCATCAAACTAGAACTAAATAAAGAAAATATATACTACGTGGGTGACTTTAATCTCAAGGAATCTTGTCTAAAATTACCGTTAAGGGAAGAGTTGGTCAATCCCAAATACTCGCCGTAGCTAGCAACCGGCACATCGGGGTTGGGAACGATGACGAAAGCGAGGCCTTCGCCTTTACTGGTACTGTCTCTTAGAGGGGAGATATTGATGAGGAACGAGGAATTGAAGGAGGCAATCCGGCTAGTGTTTGAGTCGAGAAAGAGCTTGAAGCGTCGATGGAGGAGGACCCGGCCGGATTTGTTGGCTGTGTCCAAGACGCTGGGGCTGTTACCGGTGTCGGGAGTAAGCTGGAGTGCGTCGATGCCGATTGTCGCGGGTAGTTGGACGTTGAGGTCGCTGTAGTCAACGCTGGTGAAGGTGCTATAATTTCTGGTGAAGGTTTTGAGCTTCTCGGAGTGAGAAACGGTGGCGAAAAAGAAGAGGAAGACGATCAAGATGGTGATGAATCTGGGCGGGAGTAGTCCCATGTGATATATATATATATATATGCAGACCGTAGTTTTAGTTTTAAAAAGATAGTAACTTAGTATTTTGTATAGGTAACAGTTAAAAAAGATGGGTGTAGTGTATTAAACAGGTGTCAAGTACGTTCTGATCAATTCTTAGACCGATATATATATATATATATAACGGTATGAGCTGATTTATGAAACCTTGAATGGCTGCAGACCTAGCTAGCTCGTGGGGGAGGCGAGAGAGAGAGAGAGAGAGGGGGGGGGGGGGGGAGGTTGTTTTTATGTCACGATCTGGTGGGTATTTGTGAGCACAATTAAATCGAAACTATCTAGGAGAATGCCGAAATTATTCAAATATAGATTATTCAAGGCAAGGGGTATATATATATATAATATTGGCCGGATTGGAACTTTGAATAAGAGTTTGCTAGCTTACAGGTTATTTCGTGGAACTTGTTCACCAGTCCATAATAATCAACGTGCCCAGTGGCGGAGCCAGGAATTTTGCTCAGGGGGCCAAACTAATAATACAACAAATTTTTTCACATATACTATTTGGAGTAGTAGAATCAACATTTGGAACGAAGGAATATATATTTGACGGAGTGAAATCGACATTTGAAAATGTTGATTCAACATTTAGAATAAAACTCGAACCAACATTTTGAGAAGTATAATTTACTTTACTTTACTAAAATGTTTCTCCATTCTATTTCTGAAAAAATAGAACCGGAACAAATAAAGAACAAAAATGGAAAGAGAAAAAAGAAGTAAACAAAAAAGAAAATTAACTGCCTACACACCTAAATCTTAATATTCAAAATAAAAAAAAATATATAATATAAGATTATAAGAAAGAAATCTAACTAAGAAACTAAAAGCCAAAAAAAAAAAAAAGTGCAAAGTGTAGTGTGCAGAGTACAAAACATAACCAAAACAAATAAAGAACAAAAATGGAAAAAAAAAAATGAGTTAACAAAAAATAAAATTCACCAGCCCATACGCATTTACAAAACCGGACCCCTGAATTTGTACAATTCATTACACAAACACCCCTCACCCGCTTAAAAGCTTTAATTACACAAACTACCCTCGAATTACACAAACTACCCTCGATTTTTCAACACACGCGCAAAATCACAGAAACTCTATACGAAATTTCCCAAAGGTCCAGGTGGGCCCATGACATCCCTCATCCGCTTAACAGCTTTAATTACACAAACTACCCTCGATTTTTCAACACACGCACAAAATCACAGAAACTTTATACAAATTTTCCAAAGGTCCAGGTGGGGCCATGACTAGGGGTGTACTCGGTCCGGTCCGGTCCGGTCCGGCCATGACTAGGGGTGTGCACGGTCCGGTCAACCGGACCGGACCGAGCACTTCGGTCCTAGAAATTTTGGGACCGGACCGGACCAGACCAAATTGCTAGCTTAGACCGGACCGGACCGAACCAATTTAAACGGTCCGGGTTCGGTCGGTCCAACCGGTCTGGGCTTTTTTAATGGGCCAATTTGATTTGGGCTTTTTATCCATTTTTCACACTTAATTAGCCCATTTTTCATAGCATATTTATATATATGTGAAGCCCATTTTAATGGACCAATGCTTTCAACACACAAATAAAAATACATAGGCCCAAAATATAATAAACTCATGTATATTTTTACACAAATAAGTATATATATTTAAAAAAATTAAAAAATTCTATATATATAAATATATCGGTCCGGTCCGGTTTTTGGGTAATTTTTTTGAGTCGGACCGTAGACCGGACCGAATAGTAACGGTCCAAGAATTTTCGGACCGGACCGGACCGTTGTACTTATAAAACCCGAAAAAAACCCTATATTTCGGTTCGGTCCGTTCGGTCCGGGTCGGTTTCTGCACACCCCTAGCCATGACACCCCTCACCCGCTTAACAGTTTCAATTACACAAACTACCCTCGATTTTTCAACACGCACAAAATCACAAAAACTCTATACAAATTTCCCAAAGGTCTGGACCCTACATAGCTCCGCCCCTGAACGTGCCCATTCTTCCATAGCTACAGTGTGGATTGGGCTCCGATGCAGTTTTCCATGTAGACTGTACGGTAATGTCCGGTTGATCTGATCCGTTCATTTTTAATGTATGGCTCAAATTATACAACTCAAAAAACTCATTTAAGAAAAGACCTAGCTAAAACCATGTCGTATTAATTACCCAATTTTCAAGTTAAAGTTATCTCTTAATTTTAATAAATATTTGATTTTGTATGAATACAATTCGATAAGTTATTAGGTGAGTATGTTTTCAAAATTTATATTCGACTCGATTTATTATCGTCTAATATAATATGATCCAATATAAACCGTTAAGAGCATCTTTAACAGTAGTTTTAAGTTTTTTGTAAAATATATAAAACTTTGTAAAAATTTTGAGCTCCAGGAATCTTGTAAATTTAGTTTTGGTGTAAAATGAATGTGTAAAACACACCCCAAGTTTACACTGCCACATCAGCTTTTTCTTTCCTCAATTATTTTATAAAACTTTAAAATGTAATAACTTTTAACATAAACCATATATTTTAATAAAAATTATATATCTAAAATTTACTCATCAAGACCAACAAATCAAGATCTGTTGTTGTTATAGTATTACGTATACCAAAATTCAAGAAAAAATAATTAAAAATTGCATAAAATGATATATAATATGCATAATTATCTTATTGGTTCATTCAAAATTTACACACAAGTTTAAAAATGTACCATTGAAGAATATTTTTTTTACACTTCAAGTTTTGTGTAAAAGTGTCCTGACACATATAATTTACACAATTGTTAGAAAATTCTCTAAGGAGGTAATGTTAAAAAAAATTTATATTATTTTCCAAATGAGTGAATAATTAAAATAACTAAAAAATTAGGGATAAACATCTACAAATTATAAAATAGATGTAAATCATTTCTTAATTAAATAAATATTAGTTTTATTAAAAAAAAAAAAGAAGCTATAACGGGTGAACTGAATTCATTAAGGGTAAACATATAACTGATTCGTTATCACTTAATGCCAAACTTTTAACCAGTGGCGTAGCCAGGAATTTATACCCGGGGGTGCGCAATTTCTCTAAACTCAAAAGCTAAAATAATAATAATATAAATAATGAAATTCTTACATCAACAAAAGTACTAAAATATAAAAATTACCTACAACAATCCTCTTCGAGACTTCATATTTTGAAAACGTTGAATGACATCTTCGTTATCGATGGAGTTGAGCACATCTTTCTCGATATAAGCCACCAAACAATCATTCATGAAGTCATCCCCTAACCGATTTCGTAGTTGACTTTTGATTATCTTCATCGCTGAAAATACTCTTTCAACTGTTGCAGTTGCTACGGGTAAGAGTAAAGCCTACTTAATAAGCAAAAAGACCAATGGATAGACACGATGCTTCTTCAACCGAATCATTATTTTACAAAGATCACTAACCCCAGTAATTTCCCCAATTCGATCGTCAGAGCGCATATCAACAATATAAGTCTTAAGTTGATGTTCAAGCGCAATTAACTCTGTTCTTGAAAAATCGGATGGATAAAATTCGGCAAATCGAATCAATTTTCTCTTATCAAATGCAGCGAATGACTCGCTTGGATCAAGAGAAGAAATACACAATAACAATTCCATATTCACCTCATTAAAACGATTGTTCAACTCTAGAAGTAACGTATCTATCATGGTGTAAAACAATTCAATGCGATAGTAATATAAATTTGTGTTCGCTTCAGAATTGCGACGTGATCGTCCTTGATGTACAAAAATATCCCCCATGTTTAAAACAAGTATATCCTCCTTAACACAAAAATCAGACACTAGACTTAGTAATGAATCCCACCCATCATCTCTCATCTTTTGTAACCGGCTTTTTGTTACTTTTACTAACTGCATGGCATTAACAATATCATGATTATCCCTTTGTAAAGCTTGAGACAATTCATTTGTAATTCCCAACACAATTTTCATTAAGTGTAAGACAAACACGAATTCAAAACATTGAATATGGTTTAATGTCATAATTGCTTAGGCTCTTTGAGTTGTGTCTGATCCATCATTTCCAATAATTAAAAGAACTTTTATCACTGAGGAATATAAATCAATTAAACTTATTAGAGTACCATAGTGGGATCCCCAACGAGTGTCTCCGGCCTGTTTTAATGTTGATTCTTGATTCAACCCATGGCCTGTCAAAATTTCCCCACTACAAATACTTGCAATCATTTTTCAAGCTGCTTTTCTCGAAGAATCTCTCTACGCTTACATAAAGCTCCAACTATATTTGACAAATTTCTAACAACTTCAAAAAAAGTGCATATCTTTGGATGATCCCGCGCAACAGCTACAAGTATTAATTGAAGTTGGTGAGCAAAACAGTGTACATAATAAGCAGAAGGATTTTCCATTAATATCAAACTTTTTAGACCATTAAACTCTCCACGCATATTACTTGCTCCATCATATCCCTGTCCACGTAAACTTGATATACTAAGTCCATACTTTGATAAAAGAGAATCAATACCTACTTTAAGTGACAAAGCAGTGGTATCTTTCACATGCACTATACCTAGAAATCGTTCCATGGCAAACCCCTTATCATCAACATAACGTAGAACAACGGCCATTTGTTCTTTTACGGACATATCACGAGCCTCATCAACTAGAATTGAAAATAATTGATCTCCAATTTCTCTAATGATTGTATATGTGATCTCCGTTGCAAAAGAATTAACAATATCATATTGAATTGTAGGCAAAATCAACTTAAGATTTTCTAGAGCATTCTTTAAGACAACTTTCTTAACTCCCTCATTTTGTTCAGAAAGAAATTAAAGAAGTTCAAGAAAGTTACCCCGATTTTCTGATTCTTCTGATTCGATATGCCCACGAAAAGCTAACCCTTGCTTTAAAAGGAACCTAATACAATCAATGGAGGCGGTTAAACGCGTACGATACTCAATTCTAGATTGATCAGAATGACTAGACAAAAGAGTTTCGATATGTTGCTTCTGATTCATAAGATCTTCGCAAGACTTTCTGCAACGATTATGTACACTATTGTGGGCTCCAACATGTTTATCAAACAAAGTCTTCTTCCTCCAATTATTAAAGCCGTCAATAATAAATGCGTCACAACCTCCTTGCATTCCATTTGGATCTTTAAAAAGAAAACAATACAAACAATACGCTGCATCTTTTGATACACTATATTCCAACCAATCACTATAATCATTAAACCACGAAGACATAAATCTACGCTTAGCATGTCCTTCACCAGTCTAAGGAAAATCATGATTTTTTGGTTGACATGGGCCTTTTTGTAAATATGCTCGTCTCACATTCTCTCTATCATTAGGATCATAAGATTGTATACTTTTCCTTAACTTCGGATCAGATTGAACCTCTAAATTAGAAGAAACATTTGTAGGATTGACATCAACATTCGAAATATCGGAAATAATGCTTGGAATGGTAGAACTCGTACCTACATTTTGAGGATTGGAGGAGGAGCTTGTTCCAATTTTGCTATAATACTTCTTCATTCTAAACTCAGCCCTATACAATTAAACAATTAATATACAATTAATATACAATTAACTAAAGAGTCTAATAATTAATTAAATCAAATAAAGCCTTAAAATCAAAAAATACGAGTATTAATTTCTCTTTCCAACAATTAATATTTATTGGTTTTCATTTAGATTCATTACTCTCTCAAATATAAATTATGAAATAAAATTAGCCATATCGCCTATATCCATTCATAATTTTATACATAAAATTGAGCCTTAAAATCAACCCTAGAAAATTAAGCCCTAACATCAAATATACAAAATTAAGCCCTGAATCAAGCTCTAACAAAATTAAGCCCTAAAATCAAGATCCAATAAAATTAAGCCATAAATTCAACCCTACAAAATTTTGCCCTAAAATTAACCTTACAAAATTAAGCCCTAAAATCAAGTTCCAACTAATTTTACACAATTACACATATATTGAGATCATATATGATATATATATATATTCATGATTTATAATATATATCATAGAAAAATTAGCATTTTTCGCTATAAAAAGAAAAGGAAAAGAAAAGGGATTTTTATTTACCTTGCTAGCTTGCTCCGTTTCTCACTTGCTCGGTACTCAGTAGTTTACTGTCCAGGCGTGAGTGCAGAGGTGTGAGTGTAGAGTGCGTATGAGAGAGAGAGAGAGAATGGCTTGCTGTGACTGTGAGAGAGAAGAGAAGAGCTGCGTGTGTGTGCTGTGCGGAAGCAGGAAATAAAATGAGAGGCAGAAGGGCTGAGAAGGCTAAAGAGCTGTTGGCTCTTTTAAGTTAACTTTATTTCTCAAAACCCCTCAACTATAAAACTAAGCATATAAGTCCCTAACCTTTTTTTTTTGAAAAAAATTCCGAAATGCTCGGGTGTGCATCCGCACACCCTCGTACATTACTGGAGACGCCCCTGCTTTTAACCTGATAGCCATTTGAATATATTAAGGGTTCATCTATTAAGTTCTAACTTTGTGTTGATTCGTGTCATTTACTCTTGTGATTCAGACAAGTCTATATGCTCATTTTTTAATCATATTAAGATTTTTTTATTAGTCATGTTTAATTTTTAAGGAAAAAAAGATTAGTGAATTAAAATGATGACAAAGTTTCATATAATATTTACAAAAGTGACAGTTTTTTTTTTTCTTTCTAAATTACATAGTATAACAATCCACCCAAATTAATTACAAAAGTGACAAAAATAACTATTCATTTAAAGCTTTGGCACAATTGCCCTTCCATCTTGCAAAATATCTACTTTATCCTTCCATCTCCATCCATTATCCCTTCCTTTTTAACCATTGACCTTTAACCATATCCATCTCCATCTACACCTTAAACCCACTGAAAAAATCTTCCCACCCAAATATACCGGAATATCCACCACCACCCCCATTGCTTTCTCTTTTGTTAATTACTTTCTCTTTCTCAAAATAAAACTACCATCGGCATAGTTTCTCTCTCTAAAAGTGAATATCAACACTTTCTCTCTCTAAGATTAAATCCCAAACTAATGCGGACAAGGCTACATGAGCTCAAATCAACTCGTGTAGGCCCACTGGAATAATCTAAAAGCTTTGTTTTATGTAGTTTTAATTATAAGAATTATTTACTATTTACTTATTCAATTAGGAATGTTTTCATTATTCAATTAGGAATGTTTTCCTTAGTTAATTAGGATTTAGATTAGTAGTTTCCTTATTGTGTTTAGATGAGTATTTTTCTTATTCTACTTAGATTAGTATTTTCTACACCCTATTTAAAGGAGGTTCATTGTATTATTTTTATTACATAGATTTTATTCATTAATAATATAAAGTGATATTAATCCTTTTTGGTTCTTTACGAACTACTTGAATTTATCGGTTTGTCCGTGGCGTTCATCCGACTTATTAATCGGTATTCTGCACCCGGTTGTGGCGTCTTCGAGTTTCACCAAAAATCTGATTATAGAAACGGTCCAGTTCATTAATTTGCTACGATTTTCGAGTGTATCTATGTCGAGATTTGCACAACCAATTCGTTGTGTTTGCGGGTTTCGTGCGATATCACCGTGGGTCGTATCACAAACCCACTCCTACCCAATTGTTTGGCGAAATTCGTTGTTAATCAGCTCTTTCTGTCCATCCCTTGCGCTGATATAATAAATGGTGGTGTATTTGTAATTCAATTCTATGGAGAGAAAACTTACCCAAAAAAATGTACAGGACGTGTTAACAATTGGTCCTTAACATATGTTTTAAATTTTCTTCATCATGGTACTAGTTTTTTTTTTTTTTAAATGTACTAATATTATACACCCATACACCAGTTATAGTTGAACAAAATTGCACTGGTTGTAGTTGTTGATGGGTGGTTGGTTATGCTGATGGCTATATATGGAGGTTTGCCGCTGGAATCTACTTTTCCAGGCACGTTCAACTATTTTCGGCGTGTTCTTTTCATTCCAACATCTTCTTATTTTTTTGTCAATATTATATCTATGGATTTAATTGGATCAAGGGTTTGAAGTTGGTCTAGGGTCAAAAAATATTTGTCTACTTTTTTGTTAAAAAATTAATATATTTTATAGAGGAAAGCAATGGAGGGGTATATGTCTTAAACACATGGGGTACATTTGCCAAATCACTTGAGAGTTAGCCGGATGGAAAAAGTCAAAATAAGTACCAAAAAAGAATTAAAAGAAATTTTAGGTACTAAAGAGAAATATAGCTGGATAAATGGGGCCTAAAGGAAAATGACCAAAGTGTTAATTATCTTTTGTGTCAAATTACTTAATAGAATTGACACTCACCAACTAATAAAACAATTATCGTTCATTTTTTTCGAGTCCTACTAGTAAATTCTTTTAAAGTTACTTAAGATTCTTTTATATATAATTTATTGATCGTAATAGACTATCGTTTTTATAGATCTTAATTAATTTTATGCTTTTTGAGGGTAAAAGCTGGGCAACTATTTTGAAAAATAATCAGGATATATCAAAATGTCAGCCTCTTCTTAGAGGATCTTCAAATATATAAATTTTATTAATTTTTTTTTTTTAAATTTACAGTTATGACATTTAAAATTTTCTTTTACAAAAATGATAAGAGAGGAATAATGTAAAAGAGTGGAGAGAAAAAGTTAAAGTTAAATTTAACTTTGGTTGAAAAATTTAACCAGAAAACGGGATAACTAAATATATCTAAAATTTGAACGGCGAATAATGAGCATATATATCTATTTTTTAGTTAACCTACTTCCTGCGGTTAAATTGTTTGATGAGATTAGGTGTAGATAACCTAATAATCATGAATATTATTTTCACCAAATTTCATATAAAAATTTATTTGTTTAGCCTAAAGATTATTACCTCGATCTATAGCGCGCTCTCTCTCTCTCTCTCTATATATATATATAGATTTACAGAAATGTGAAGATCGTAAATATGTATATAGGTTAAGAGAAAATCAATCATATACACCAAATTCAACAAGATCAGATGGTGACCCTAGTCGCTTTCTCAGGAAACAAACAATACAACATTATTCAACAAGGATCAGCCATATATGATAATAATCAAAAATAAAAATCAATACGAACCACTCAAATTTATTCGCCAACAGCAAAGATCAACCAAAACGTAAAATCTACAATAAAGAAAGTTTCAGAACTTATATACATGATTATAGTTGAATACATATAATATAGATGATGAAAGAATGATTACTTATAGAGTGAAATTAAAAATACATGGAGCGAAGAGGAGGAGAAAAATCCGCAGATCGATCGATTGAGTTAATTACCTGTCGATTACGGCAGAATCTACAGATCGATTGATTGAGTTGTTCACGCCCTACACCTTCAATTCTTCAATTGTAAAGTACATATGAGATGTTTCAGTAAGTGAGAGAGAATTGAGATAGATTAAAGTTATTCTCACATACATGCAATTGTATAGAAAATAAAACTTTTCTCTTATTAAAAAAATATTTTTAACTTTTGGAGGAAAATAAGTCACGTGATTTTAAAGTGGGAATTTAGTTCAAAACTCAATCAAATATATCTAAAGTGAGAATTTGGGAAAAAATGTCTCATTTTTCAGAAAAAAATAATGCCAATTAAACACACGTACCCTAATGATATACAAGATAACACGAAAAGAAAAGGTCGTGATATTTAGTAATAGCTGATGTCATTATGCTAAATTATTTTGAAGGTAAAATCAAATTCACAATAAAAAAAAATCCTTCAATATCAATTATTCATTTTGAGTTCTTGTAAAATGTTTGAAAATTAAATTATATTTATACTACTAATATTAATTTTGTCCATCTTAAATTAATTTTTTTTCGTCGGTGTTATAATCACCTACTAATATTAATCAAGAAAAAAAAGGGTGAGCACTATTTGCACCCTACTTTTTACTTGGTTTTAACCCTACTTTTTACTTGGTTTTAACCCTGTACTCAAGAACACTCCAATTGCTCGCATTTTTACTCATATACACTCCAAAGACCACTCCCACTTTAGCACACACAGCTACTCAAGAACACTCTAATTGCTCGCATTTTTACTCATATACACTCTAAAGACCACTCCCACTTTAGCACACACAGCCACTAAACCTATACTAAAAGCCTTATCTCTCCAAACAATCAATCTGGCGTTCGAATCACCTCAATCAGATTTTCCATGCACCTTCACGCGCCTCTAAAATCCACTGTTGGTTGTTCAATCTTTCGATTGTACGTTTAGATCCAGATCAACTAAGAGCTAGTCCAATTCTTGAAAATTTTATACCATTAGAATCATCTCTTCCAAAATTTATATGCAGATCTACGGCTATTTTGTCCAACGGCTCCTTCGATTCAAATTTCAAACCAAATTTCAGTACAAATATATATATATATATTATAATTTTTCTTAAATATATCATCAAATATTATGTTCCTAAAATCTTTCTGCATAAATTTACCTTTGTACAGCTTATAAAATTTTATTATGATGGCATCTCAAAGTCACAGAACAAATATGATTAGTTTTGAAAACGAGACATTGTGCCAACTTTATGTAACAGTTACTTCAAATGCTATAGTGGGGACTAATCAAAATTAAACATTTTGGGAAACAGTTAGACAGGAATTTCATACAATTTCACAGTTGATATCGTTTTATATCTTTAAAGTTGATATCGTTTTATATCTTTAAAGTTACACACAAAATGATGAATCCACACAGTGGAGCGATTAAGATGGATATGGTAATTTAAATTTTACAGTATTTTACATTTATGTTTATGTTTACATAATATTTTTATGATTATCATTTGTGTATAGGTTAGCAGTGCCGTGACTTCTTACCAGTCAGCAAAACGTAAGGCATTTGTTTTTGATCATTATTACCAAATTCTCAAAGTCTTTCCTAAGTTTGATATGCGCGCAGACAAATGTTGACATATATTGAACTAAAATTTCCTATTTTCATTAGATATTTTTGGGTATCAATGGGTTGGATGGGTTAAGTTGACGAAGAAAGGAAACTAGCTGGTCCCTTCCTATTTTTACTATTTTTTCATAGTGGAATTCATCTGACTAAAATTTATAATGTAGCCTACATTTTAGCATATTCACAATGGATGGCCTTAAAGGGAGAGATTTAAACCTCTTTTCACAAAAATAAATAAATAAATTACTACATGCAATAATAGCGTACAACTGATGTGCGCAAGAGGCTAAATAATACAAACAAATCATAAAGGGTGCGTTTGGATCGCGGAATTAGAATTGACTTTAAGATTCATAAATCTAAGATTTAAAAATAACATATTTGAAATTACAAGAATTTCAAATATTGTGTTTGGTTAACCTATATATAACATTTGATTTCTAAATCCAAATATATGTTTGCTAAAGGTTATATTTTGCTAACATGCTATATTTATTTTTAGCATAACGCAAATACTAATAAATTTATTTTTAACATGGCATACATGCTACAAATAACCTTAACAAAAATTATTGAGTCATTAATAATATCACCCATTTATTATATTTAAAAAAATAAGCAGTACTCTATAAAAAATTACAATAGTTAATTCATTGTATTTTACCATTTTTAATAATAACATATAACTATATGTTAATTATATATAGTGGATTCCTATTATCATTAATTTACGTTGAGACTAATAATAATAATAATAATAATAATAATAATGAAATGATCTAAAATAAATTTATTTCATAATATTTTAGCGTTGGATTTGGAAATAACACCCTTCTCCTAAATATTTGAAAAGTGATAATTTAAAGCTAAATATCAAATTCTATGATTTGAAAAAAATTGTAAATCTCAAATTCTTATTTTGACCTGAACAAAATTGCGATGACCTCAATTTTAAACTAGGTTTTACTTAATATTATATTTATTTTATAGCCATTATATTTATTATGATTTTATTTGTCTCATAATTTAATATTCATTATTAGCAACTAGTATCACATTTTTGTGAAAAATTATAATTAATTTTCTGGTAAAATCAATGAATTAGTTGATTTAGTTATTATTAAAAAAAAATGAATTACGATCATGTTATGTTTTGGTGTGATGAAGTCTTATCTTATAGCTATGATGATAATATAATTAAGATAATTGATTTATTTATATGTACAATATATCTATATTTTGATGAATTTTGGTAATGTGTGAGTAACTTTATTGTTCAGTTATGCGTATTAGAATGTATATATAGCTATAGATAACAATTGATTAAATATTTCCAAAAATTGTATATGTGATATTGCTAATTGGAGAAATAATCCAAAAAAATTATACACGTGATTTTTGTAATTTGTGATTTCTATTTGTTTGTGATACTTGAATAAAGATCAAATATCTAATATATGTGATAGCATACGTGATTCTATAGGCAATGCTTGAGTAAGCATCCCTATATCCAAAATCATAAAAACCTAGCTTATAATTCTTAATGTACTATTTGAGTAGGTACTAATTTGGTTACATACTCATGTCAGATTCTTCTTATTTTATAGTTTCTCTATATGTGTACAGTATGTCAGATTCTCCTTATGTATTATTAATGAACCAAAATTGTTATACCTGTTATCTAAATTCCCAGTTATTTGATTAAGATTTGCTGATAAAATACACTACGTCTAATTTGGAGTTATTTGAGTAATATCTGATGATGGAATACAATACATCTTTAATATGGGCTATCTGAGTTACAGGAGTTATTATCTCTGATAATTGTTATTTTTATTATTTGAATAAGACACTACCTAAGGAGGGAATTTAGGCGACGTATTACCTACATCTCCTAAGATATGTTTTTCCGTCGCCTTAATTTACGCGACGTAAACTACGTCGCCCAAGCTACGTCGCCTAATTTTAGTCGCCCCAGATATTAGGCGAAAGATGTTTTTACTCCGTCGTCGTAATGGATACTTAGGCCACGATGATGTTATCGTCTGTCGTAAGAGAATGTACTCCTAGGCTACGCATATTTTTTCTTCCATCGTAGAATTTTTTCTCTTAGGCCACGTATTTGTTATCCTCTGTCGTACAAAATTCAATAATAGGCGACATATCCTTTTATCCTCTGTCGTAGAAAAAAAACATTTAGGCAACATAGGTGTTATGATTCGTCGCTTAAGTTGGACACCTATGTGACCTTCGAATTATCTTACGTCTGCTAAGTATGAATTTTAGGACACGAGGATATTTTCCTTCGTCGTCTAAATTGTAAATCTAGGCGACGTTGGTATTTTTGCTCGGTCTCCTAAGTTGTACTCTAGGCCACCTAGTTATTATCCTCGGTCTCATAAGATGTATACCTAAACTATGAATGTATTATCCTTAGTCTCCGAGGATTACATTAGGCCACCTACGTATTATAGTAGGTCACCTAAATTGAAGTTTAAGCCACCTACCTACGTCACCTAAAGTGTAGTTACAAATAAAAAAAATTCAACGTGGCTTGTAATTAAGAGTATTGGATCCAATAATCCAAGATTATGGGCATCTGGATTACTGGGTCCAGTAATCCAAGATTATGGGCATCTAGATTACTGGTGCCAGTAAGCATGATTACTGGGCATCTGGATTACTGGGGCCAGTAATCGAAGATTATGGGCATCAAAATTACTGGGTCCAGTAATCCAAGTTTATGGGCATCTAGATTACTGGTTCCAGTAATTCAAGTTTCTGGGCATCTGGATAACTGAGGCCAGTAATCCATGTTTCTGTGCATCTAGATTACTTGGGCCAGTAATCCAAGTTTATGGGCATCTAGATTACTGGTGCTAGTAAGCATGATTACTGGGTTCAGTAATCCAAATTTCTGGGCATCTAGATTACTGGGGCCAATAGTAAGCATGATTACTGGGTCCAGTAATCCAAATTTCTGGGCATTTAGATTACTGGGGCCAGTAGTAATCTAGATTAATCATAACTTTTGTGTGCAGCCGCACGGCCGCACCTGCGCATATATATACAGCCGCACCTGCAATATTCAATAACAAATTCGACCTACCCAATTTATCATTGAATAAATATATGTCTAATAAACTATCAAAATTTTATTCAATTCCATTTAATAAATAATGTTCAAAGAGAAATTGTTCTAACACTAAATAAAACGTAAGGGGGAGGAGCTATCCGAGGGAGGAATTGACGGTTGAATCCCAACCGCTCTGATCACATACTCTATTTGAGCTTGCAACTTGCGCTCAAAATCTACCCTCTCCCTCTCTTGCTCGGCCCTCTCCCTCTGAAGCTGCTCGTTTATCGCAACTTGATTTGCCCTAAGCTGGGCAACCTTAGCCACGAGCTCCATAGATGTTGTTGGTCGGATTTCAACCCTAGAGGGGGGGGGGGTTGAATAGGGTTTAAAAACTTTTCTAACAATGTTTAAGTAAAACACATTTACTAAACAAATATATCAAGGAATGTAAGCACATAAACAATTAAATAAACAATCTCAAGAGCAAATAATCAAACAATCAATAATAAAGAGATTGAGTAGGAAAGATTGAACCGATTTGAAGTTCAAGGCTTTTTGTCCACACGGTTTTGGTTTACCAAACCATAATCCGCGTTCGGTTAGTTCCCCGAGAATTTCCACTAATAACAATCTCCTTCCGGGTGAAGATCAAACCACTACAAGTGTATCCTCTCACACACTCTTTACAAATATTGCTTGACCACAATATTCACACAAGAATCTCTCTCTTGCTAACCTTGTGAAATTTACCTTTCACAATTTCTAAACAAGAATTTACCTTCTTGTTTTTCCTATGAGATTTACCTCTCACAATTGAATACTAAATTGTTTGGTGATTCACACCAATTAATAATAACTCTCAAGTGTTTAAAAAATACAATTGAAGCTCACACTAGTGTTACTTGATTGATTAAGAATTATAGCTCAATAAGAATGATTGATCAAAAATAATTTCTTGAATCTTTGAATAATGAAAATATATGAAGAATAGAGTATATGAATGATTCAAGGTGTATAGAATGAGTCTTAGATAGTGTATATATACTCCCAAAAGTGATATGGCCGTTTGAGAGGTTTGGTAGAAGTTTGGTACCAAAAATAGTAAAAAATTAAAAATTCAACGGCTATATTTTGGAGCATCAGTCGACTAAGCAAAACCATCAGTCGATTGATGAACCCTTAGTTGACTGAGCAAGGCTGCTTAGTCAACTGATGGACTCTGCTGCCCAACAGGCCAAAAGGCCAAAAATCCCAATTTTTGCACTTTTGCATATAAGCTCCAAAATCAATTCTAATGCTTTGAGGACTTAAAAAATAAGTTTCTAAGACACCTATTTTTGGGAAAACTCAAAATATGATCATTTGAATTTAATATGAATTTATTTGAAAACCGGTTTTTGTAAGAATGATGTTTTCAAAGAAATTTTGATTCAAACTGATTTTGATCAATCTAAGAATGATATATCAATATATATGAGCTATATAAATATTCAAATAAGAAACTTTACATAATACCTAAGCATTCACTCAATTAACGAATGGACGAGTCTTTGAATGCTTCGATTTGTTTCTTTAATTTGATATTCACTTGAAGCTTTACCCTTGAAGCTTTGGCATATGATCCTTGATCTTTTGTGCTTCATGAAATGAATTGCTAGCATGTGTGTGATAAGAATGATCTATTGCTAGTCCATTGCTTTGTTGACTTGATCGGATATTGATTCCATTGATCCTTATCAAGTGGCATGCTTTCTTAATTTTTCAAGTAATAAAACTATAATCTTAAATCAAGAACATGTTAAATTACACATGATTAAATTATTGTTATTATCAAAATAAGATTAAGACCTTTAGGTCAACAGATGTGTCGCTGTCCGTCTGCGATGATGGGCCTCTCTTCCGCAGCAGCTTTGCAGAGCCACTTCCTATGCCCCTCACCCTCGTCCCTCTCGAAGGACCCACTGCTTTCTCAAGGACAGAGACATGGGTCTTGTAAGAGAGGACCAGGGCCGGGGCACTGGCGGGCTAAGTACCGTCTGACGCTTCATTGATCGGAGGCAGATCGGCCATCATCTTCTCCACTTCAGCAGTCCTCGCGGACTGAACGGCTGCCTGCAAATAACAATAAATGTTGCATAAAAAATAATTCTTGTACTAACTAAATAATAATACTATGAAAAAAATAATTAAAGTGGTGTATAAAAAAGATTTACCACGTGGTCCGTGTCATACTTCTTGTACACCTCGACATAAGTAGTGGGGTGAGGCACCTGGTCTCCCTTCTGCTTCAGGTCATGAGCCCGGAGGACAAAGGCCTGGGCCCCCCGCTATGGGCCTTCTTATTCTCGGAGACCCGGATTTGGGTCATCTGCGTGCCCAATTCCTGTAAAAATAGTTGTATTTATTTAAGTATTTATAAACATATAAATTAAATGAAACAACAAAAAAAAAGATAAATGAAAAAATAACCTGAAAATCCTCGGCCTTGAAGTGGTTGCATAACCACTGCCACTGGTCCGGGCGATGAATGAACTCCACTGGAATGGGAGTATCGCCCTGCGCCTGCCAGTTCTTGTGGATCTTGTACTTCCAATCTTTGAAGCGATCTGCAGCCTTCTTCTGTATCCACGTGACGAGTGCCTTATCAGCAGGATCGATGTCATAACTCTCCTACAAACCAAATATGAACTCAAGAAGAAACATTAGTACAAATAAAAATAAAATTTAGTAAGGCAAAAAAAAATAAGTTAGCTAGAATAAGAAAAAAGTACTTACCGACAGGTAGTCGAAGAGCATTGTTCGTTCCGATAGAGGCATTTTCCAAATGTCGGGTACAATATCGGCGCTCGGTCTTTTAAGAATGCCGACAGGTCACTGACAAGTCGGGAACGAACCTCCTTTGGCGGCCCAGAAACCACAGGGTCATATGTCACACAAGACTTCCCCAACGTACGGACGATCGCCGCCGTCTTCTTCCCGGTGACACTCCTCTCTTCTTGTTACAAGAGGAGGCCTGCATACCTACAAATAAAAGCATATAAATTAATCAGTCAATCACAAAGAATAAGAATTGCGATTTATAATTAAAGAGATCTAAGGGTATATTACCTGATATAGTGGCCTCCGCTATAGCATGCCTGGAGCGAATGTTGCGTACGGGGAGGCCGGCACAGGTGGTGCTGCCAGTGGTCGAATTTGTAGACGGGGTGGGGAGCACCAGCGGCAATGCCGGTGAGTGAGATGGCTGGGCAGAGGGCTGGGTGTAGACACCCCGATCCGTGACCCCCGCAAGAACCCTAACGACCTTCGAGAACTACTGTTTTTGGAGTCCAGAACCCACCCAAGCACCCGAAACTATCCCGAGGGGGTTTGTTGAGCGACAAACCTATTTTCATGAAGGATTGTCGCACGACATATCACATTGTCGCGCGACAATCCCTGATATGTCGCGCGACAATCCTGCTATGTCGCGCGACAATCCCTCTCTGCACCCGACCAACCACTTTCTGACACATCACAGTGTCAGAACCCATCACTTCAGCCGTTTGTCGCGCGACAAAGAGAAATGTCGCGAGACAAAGGGAAATGTCGCGCGACACTTGCCCTTTCAGGGGGAATGTCGTGCGACAATCTCTCCCGAGCACTATAAATAGGCCAACACCCCCAAGGGTTCTAGACGGCAACTTCTCGCCACAATTTCTATACTAAAATTCCTTATTCTCTCTGATATTTTCTAATCTTTAAGCCTTCTCCGGAAGCATCTGTGATAACATTTATTTTCGCAAGAGTCTCGGATCTAATCTTGGCACCCGGAGTGCCACCTTCTAGAGTCAGACCGCTGGAAATATTTCTAAGAGGAAAAGCTAATATTCGCCGGAGGTCTTCTCTGTCGTATTATATTTTCTCTCTCTTATTCTTATATATATATCGTCGGGAAGGTAACTAAAGTCTCTTCTAGTAATTAAATAAGATATTTGTATATTAGTTTTATTGTAGACTTGTTTAAAACTCGATTTTTCTAACGGGGCGCTGCTCGAAGGTAAGCGAAGTGGCGACATAGTTGTGGTAGATTCCTAACGCGCTCGAAAATCAGGTTTTTTATTAGTTATTTCCAGAAAGCAGTAGAATATCAGTAAAAGCATCCAAGTTTTCCAACATAGAGTAAACATATAAAACCACTAGAGACCGAAAGGGCGGAATGGGTGCTTAACACCTTCCCAAACCGTAATATAGTTCCCGAACCCTATAGAATCCTGGTTTCGTAGACAAACGTGTAAAGAAAGGCTTATCTGTAGCCTTCCCTCTTACACAATCATTTTGTCTGTTTTCTCGTAAAACGTACTGGCGACTCTGAACGAACCCTCTTGCATCTAGAAATAGGATAGAGGGACTCCCGATATGAATTATCAACACATAGAAGCAAATGGAACAACGGAATCCTTTCCGATGTTTCAGACGCCCACCAACGGGAACGAGAACCCGGGGGTCGCATTTGCGGATTCTCACACTGGGCGGCAGAAGGCTGGGCGGAGGGCTGGGAGGCCACGCGCAACAAGGCCTGCTGCAGCTCATCGTACTGCACCTCTGGGCGCAACTTCTTCCTGGTCGGATACGCTCTCGGAGGCATCCCTGACTTGAATCTTAAATTTCAATTTCAGTTTCAAATTTAGTTTCAATATCAGTTTTTCCCTAATTGAATTGAGTTGAATTGAATTGAAATTGAAGTTTAGGGTTTCAATTTCACAATAATTTCAATTTCAATTTATGTTTTGCCCAAAAGACTGTTTCAATTATTTTTCCTTTTAGTTATGTGTTTGGGTTTGGATGATTCACCGGAATAGGAAACTTAAAATAAAACAAACACACATACATTACTGGCACCGATAATCCATTACTGGGTCCAGTAATCAAATTTATTGGGGCCAGTAATCCATTACGCGGTCAATATTGCTCTGAGAATTTAAGAGAAAATGGAGCACAATTAACAAGTTTGGATTGGTGTTTGGACCAATTCATACAGCCGAATAGACCATAACACAATTGTGGTCCACATAGAACAAAGGGTATGAAATCACAATTCGATTTAACTGAACTCAACTACCAAATGCTTGAATATGAACCTACTGACCTGTTAATATGAAGGTTCATATTATGAGGCTATTATACAACAAATTAAGAAAAATAGTGATCGAAGCTCATACATGACAAAAATATAAGCAAACAGGATAATATCTCGTGTTCATGCTTAACATAGATGAAAAATATATGTATATAATTGTGGTAATAGAGTTATTTAATTTGTTGAATACATCTATTTATGGGCATACTAAAAAGTGTTACTTAAAGGATGTTTCAATTATTTTTGCTTTTAGTTATGTGCTTGGGTTTGGATGATTCACCGGAATAGGAAACTTAAAACAAAACAAACACGCATACATTACTGGTACCGGTAATCCATTACTGGGACTAGTAATCAAATTTACTGGGGCCAGTAATCCATTTCGCAATTAACAAGTTTGGATTGGTGTTTGGACCAATTCATACAGCCGAATAGACAATAACACAATTATGGTAACAGGCACATAGGAACAATTACTCCATTACTATCCCAAAATTGCTCTGAGCATTTGGGGGACATGGAGCACAATTAACAATTTTTGATTGGTGTTTGGACCAAATCATACAGCTGATAACACAATTATGGTAATATGAACATAGGAACAAATACTCGAATACAAGCCAAACTATCTAATTTCACACAATAACGCCTATTCAAGCCCCATAATTACAAACCAATAGAAATAGGTTGTGTAAGAGAGAGAGAGAGATTGAGATGGGGAGTTTCTTAGGCGGTGTAGGAAAGAAGAGAGAGCAAATCTCGTGTGTGGGGACAGAGGAGGAAAAGAGATGAGGGTGCCGGGGGAGAGAGAAGAGAGCTTAGGGTTCGTAAAGAATGGAAAGGGGGAGGGAAGATTCAATAATTTCTATTTATAACAACAATCTTGGGAGACGTAAGTGTAATACAAATTATTTAAAAACTACGTCGCCTTAAAAAAATTGAAAATTTCAAATAATTTAAAATTTTCGCGAAAATTTATGGGGGGAATACTTTTGGGCGACGTAATATGTTCGTATGTCTCCTAGGATGAACTTAAGAGACGTATGTATAACTTGTACATCGCCTAAATATTTGTAAAGGAAATTTTAAATAAATTTTAGTTGAAATTATTGACCAAAATTTTCTCCAAAAAATATAAGAATATAATGGTTAGATATACATGTTATGGTAGAATTATTTATACACCATTGATAAGTTTTGTACACACATCAAAGTTAAGATACTCACACATAAGAAACTATCACATATTAATAATGTTGTCTACATTAAAAATGTCATAACTTAAAATAAAAAATTCTAAATTTAATAAATATTTAATATTTAAAATGTACTAATCAAGATCAATTAAACAAGATCTATCAAATTATGCCAAAAAAAATCAAGAAAAATTATTGTTTAGGCCATCCCAATCTGTCATTTTGAAGACGTACGTTACGTGGTTAGATTAAGATTAAAAGGCTCTTAAAAAAATTAAAAACAAGTCGGTCCAATCAAGTATATATACTTTTAGTTTTTCCAGCATTATTATATATTGAACTTACGTTTCAATTGTTCACAACGTTAGATTAGACTATATAATGTGTTCAAAATAGACTGATTGATTTTGTCTATTTAAATTCGTCACATGTTAATTTTTTTTATCCTATTATTAGATTTTTTTTATTTGACTGTGTAGGATTAGCTTTGAACGATTGATGCCAGTATATTGTCTTCTAGAACATACGATGGTAAAACAAATAGATATGATCTGTAAAAGGAGAGCTGAGTCTCTGTTGTGGACAACCATACTCACATCAAAAATAGAGGAGAATCTGGAAATAAAGATGAAAAAGTCTCGCAGATTCAATATTCATAATTCATCCCCTGGTGTGTATGAATTATCTGAACAGGGATGTTTATAACTTCGTTGACGTCGTATTTCACACTGATTCATCCAAAAAATCATACAGTTTCCCCATTCACCCAATAATAAATATGGACGAGTCTTCCTCAGAGGTTTCCGGGCAGGTGTAGGAACAAGAGGATGAAGTCTAGCGGAGAGTATGAGAAGATGTCAATCAACTTGTGCCAACTGTCATAAGAAGGGCATCCACAACAGACTTACTTGTTATTTAGGCCTGTAAACGAATTGGATTTGGATCAGATCAAGGTGAATCCAAATCCATATTTGGAAAGTTTTCGGATCGGATTTGAATCGGATCATGTAACGCATCATAAAAATATCGATCCATATCCAAATGTGTTTGGATCGGATTATATCCGATCCATTTAAAAATTTATCCATATAATAATTAGTTTGTAAATATATAAAAAATAATGAAATTAATATAAAATTTTTAGCCAATAGATTCTTATAATTTTGATAGAGATTTTTTGGTCAAATATGGTGTTTTATATAGATTTGAAACAAGGCAATTCCATAATTACTGGATCCAGTAACAGATTACTGGGTCCAGTAATAAACATTTCTGGACACAATAATCCAAATTACCGGGGGCACTAATTATATTACCGGTACCAGTAATTACTAGTGCCAGTAATCTAGGTTTTTGGTGTGATCTTTACACGTGCGTACCCTCTTCTCGAGTCATCAGGTTATTAATTGGCCGGGGGGGCATGTGGCAGCGCGGGACGGGCGGGGAGTGGTTACCAAAGAGTCACTTCGTTTTAAAATTAATAACTTCCTTCGAAAACCAACGCTTTCACTGCTATAAGTAACCCATTCCATCCCATCAAGTTTATATATTTCTCATCTCTTTTCAAATACCATTAATATGGATAATATTTCAGATGCTAACAGTTCTTATCGGCCTCCGGTGACTCCTAGTGCAATTGATAACCTTTTTTGGAAGGCGGAAAGACTCGAAAAAGAGGTTCGGAGGTTGAAAAATCTGGCCCGAACCATTAGAGACTTGGAGCAACGTCTGGCCGCTGTGTTCGCAGAGCGGGACTGCCTACGTGAGCGGTTAGGGTAGGGTGAGAGGACACTCAGGTGATGGAAAACCTTAGTTCTTCATGGAATGAAGCCCTTTTGTTGATCTGCGGTTTCTAGGGAGTTTTTATGGTTTGGGGCTCGTTGACAGGTTGCCCTTAGCATAGCAGTCACTTGCCCATCTATCACCTAGTTTTTCTTGAACAGTTGGTGGTTTCTTTCCCATATTTTGATCAAAAACTGCCCCGTCTGTTTATCTCTCCCCTCCCTCTCCTTGAGTTCTTCTTGGATTGACTCAATTTTCTGTATCTGGGATATCTAGGGAGTTCTTATGTTTTGGGGCTCGTTGACAGGTTGCCCGTAGCATCGCAGTCACGTGCCCATCTATCACCTAGTATTTCTCCGGTTATGGAGAACATACAACAATGCGGGGGGTTAACTTCATAATTAAGAACCCTCCCTCGTTTTTTTTGAATAGTTGGTGGTATCTTTCCCATCTTTTGGTCTTAAACTTTTTGGGGCTCGTTTTATTTCATCCTTTAATTGAATATGTAATCAGTTGGATCTCGAAGATAAGTTGTCTCTTTATATCTCGTCTTGTACACCAATTATTTTAGTTGGACCTCGAAGTCCCTCCTCTGTAATTTTACTTTCATCAATGGAAAAAAATTTGTTTCTCTATATCTCATCTTGTACACCATTTATTTTTTCTTATCTATGTTGTAAGAATGCTTGTGTTTGGGTCATTGTTGATTTGTGACAAATTGATGGAATTTAAAAATCTACTTGTTTAGCTATTATAAACATGAACTGAATGATTACTGGATCCAGTAATCCTTATTATGTGGGCCTATAATTAGGATTACTGGGGGCAGTATTTAAAATTACTGGCGCCGGTGCCAGTAATCCATTACTGGTGCCGGTAATTTCGTTTCATCATTTCGAGTAGTCAAGTTATTAATTACTGGAGCCAGTAATTACCATTACCGGAGCCAGTAATTACCATTACCGGGTCCAGTAATCCACTGATGGGTCCAGTAATCAAAATTTTTAGTTTGGCCTTACACGTTAGTATCATCATTCGGGTAGACATGTTATTAATTATAAGCAGGGGCGGTTGCCATGTGGCAGATCTGGACGAGCGGTAATGTCTACGAAAAAAATCACGTCTTTTCAAAATTAACTGGGGTGTACCCGTGCAAATTAAATAAGAACCAATAATAAGGTAATATAAAGGAGAAGCGTGTGATGAATCTAACTTAGCTTAGCTTCAATTTATTTTCATGCTAGAAAAAAAATGTATATATGTAAATCGGATTGGACCGACATTTTTTTAAAATTTTAAAATAATTTTTAGATTACTGGTGGCAGTAAAATTAATTACTGCGGCCAGTAATCCACTGATGGGTCAAGTAATCGAAGTTTTTAATGTGGCTTTACACGTCCGTATTATCATTTTGGGTAGACAGGTTATTAATTAGCGATAAAGGGGGGGTGTTGCCGCTTGGCAGATTTGGACGGGCGGGTAACGTCTACGAAAAAAATCACGTCTTTTCAAAATTAACTGGGGTGTACCCGTGCAAATTAAATAAGAACCGATAATAAGATAATATAAAGGAGAAGTGTGTGATGAATCTAACTTAGCTTAGCTTCAATTTATCTTCATGCTAGAAAAAAAAATTATATATGTAAATCAGATTGGACCGACATTTTTTTTTATTTTTAAAACAATTTTTAGATTATTGGTGGCAGTAAAATTAATTACTGCAGCCAGTAATCGAAGTTTCTAGTGTGCCTTTACATGTCTGTATCATCATTTTGGGTAGTTAGGTTATTAATTAGCCGTATCATCACGTCGTTTCAAAATTAATAGCTTCCTTTGAAAACCAAAGCTTGCACTGCTATAATTAGTAGCCCATTCCATCACTTTTCTAATACCATTACCGATGGATAATGTTTCAGAGGTTAACTGTTCCTATGGTCTTCCGGTGACCCCTACTGCAATTGGAAGAGAGGTTCGGATGTTGGAAAATTTGACTCGAAGCATTAGAGACCTGGAGCAACGTCTGGCCGCCGTCTTGAAAGAGAGATTCGGAGTTGAAAAATTCGACTTGAATCATTAGAAACTTGGAGCAACGTTTGGCCTCTGTGACCGCAGTGAGGGATCGGCTACATGAGCTGTTAGGTTAGGGGGAGAGGAGGAAGGTCCGATGGGAAAGATTACGTTGATCAATCGGAACTGCATGTTTACCCATGTATTTCTATGAATCAAGGATTTGCCAGCGAAAAAATTAGACTCGGTTCTTTCCCACCGGTCTTGAGATCCCTCTGGTCTTGTGTCTCTTGAACAATTAGCTGTTTCTTTCTCTATATCTCATATTGTACACCATTTATTTCAGTTAGACCTCGAAGTGCCTCATTTGTAATGTTAATTTAATTAATGAAAATGAAGTTGTTTCTCTATATCTCATCTTGTACACAATTTATTTCAATTGTACCTTGAAGTCCTTCCTTTGTAATTTAACTTTCATCAATGGAAAATAATTTGTTTCTCTATATCTGATATTGTACACCATTAATTTTCATTTGTGGGCTGTTTTATGAATGCTTGTGTTTGGGTCGTTGTCGCAAAGTGGTGAAATCTTAAAATCTAAATTGGTCTGCTGTTTTAAATTTTATGTAAAGGATTATTGGATCCAATAATATAAATTACTGGGACTAGTAATAAATTACTGAGGGAAGTAATACTAATTACTGCCCAATAATCCAGATTACTGGGTGAAGTAATCAGGATTACTGCGGAAAGTAATCCAGTTGCTGGGTTAGAATTTGGATTACTGAGGTCAGTAAGTTTGGGTCAGTATTTGCATTTTAACACATCCGTAAATGATATATTCCTCTTATTTACACCCCGTACCATTCCTCAACAAAAATTCGCTTTTGAAAAAAACTTTTCGCTCTCCCCACCTTTTTAATAACTACCACCATTTTCGGAGACCACGATTCATAACGAAGCTCTCGCTCTCTAACTCTCTGTACTACACACGTACATATATCATCTTCGTCATCTCTTTGGCTTATCCAACCATGTAAGTTTTTTTTTAAGTACGTTAATGTCTATTAATAACTTATTTTCATCACCAAGAAGATTTTATATTTGATGAAAGCATCTCGCCATTATGAGTGAATATAAATAGGGTCTAAAAAAAACTTGAACCCTTTTATATCTATTTCTATATGTAATGTTTGATTAGTATATTCCATTGACATGCGGTTGCTGTTCATTGTTGAATGTTGATTGCTACAACGATAACCAAAACAAGAATTACTGACCCCAGTAATGACATTTCCTCGAACATTAAATAAATACTGAACCTAGTAATGTGATTACTGTCCTCCGTAATGAATTACTGGCCGCGGTAATCCATGACTGGCCCAAGCTATAGATAATTACCGGAACCGATAATCCATTACTGGCCCAGCAAGTTGGATTACTGGGTTATTAATCTGGATTACCTAATGAATTTCTGGCCGCACTAATCCATTACTGGCCCAAGTGATGGATAATTATTGGCCACGCTAATCCATTAATGTCCCAGCAACTTGGATTACTGGAACTAGTGATTGGGATTACTGGCCCCAGTATTAAGATAAAAAGAAAACATAAAACTAACACTGGAGATTACAACAACGAGTATCTGGATCCCAACAACATATGTAATGGAAATAACAAATACAGAAGACACAAACAATAAACCCGATAAAAGACAAAAACCCGAGAATTATATAAAATAATATAGGCATCTTATTAACTTGAGAGAGACTCTCATAGAGAAAACTTACAATTGCGCACACAAACTTTCAAACAACTCAAGATCAAACCCCAGATAATCAACAACTACGAGGCTCGCTCCTTTTATAGAGGAAGGGCAGAGCTACAAGATAAAAGCAAATGGACAGATGTCCTAAGCAAAAGCAAAAGATTCTCATAACTTTTACAAAAGTAAAGTAAATAATGACTTAAAGCAAAAGCAAACTAATAATACAATACTTTATACTTTCTGTTACATCACACTGCTAGAAAGCTAAAAAAGAAAACCACGCCTGCTGAAAAGGGATTCGAGCTGAGGACTCAGTTTGCCGACACTGAGTCTGATACCGCGTTAATCGGTTTCATTTCCATCTGTGTCATAATCAAAATGATGACTTGGGGAGCCACCATAGATGGGAGTCTTTGGACTGTCAAAACTACCATCACCGTCACTGTTGTAGGTAAGATCTTCAAGATCGGCCGTAGCATCATAAGGAGGTTCTTCTGGTTCTTCTGGTTCATCGTCTTCATCATCACCGGAGCTCATACCAATCAAAGCATCAGATTCAGAACTATTTTCTCCATAATTCCAACGGTGGTTTTGAGCATAAATGTACAGACACTTAAATAGGGGTGCACAGGACAAATCATTCATATCTCCATTATGCCATGGATCATCATTCCATTTTACGTACTCTGGAACAGTGTCATAATTAACACGATTTAAAGCACAAATGTTCTGAAGAAATGTTACATAATTAATGTTGTAAGGCTCTTTAATGGACTTAGAGAGATTAGTGGGAAACCACTCTATGATCTGTGCATTAGAACCATCATCATGGGGATTACGCAAAAGACAATGAAAATGGATCAAACAATAGAGGTGGTGATGAGTCTGGAGGGCTTCTTTCCATTGTTCAAGAGATTTGAACCAGGTGAGAAAGGTAATCAAATTATAGGTATTTAGGGTACCATAAATCTGACTGTAAATATTCCTGATTTCTGGATCTGACGTAGCAACTCGAATGTACTGAAGGAGAATAGGGGCATTAAAGATGAATCCTATAGTATAAGCACGAGTCAAATACCATAAGAATACAAGAGGTATTTTTGGGACTCTGTGAGGAAAGTGGATATGAAACAAAGAACAAAAGGGGTACTTTGGGTGAAGGCAGAGGCCACGGAAACAAAGACCATGTTTCTCAAGAAGAATCTCAAGAAATTTTATGATTATATCCTTGTCTCTGAGCTTAAGAGTGTAGGTGAAAACGATATTCTGGAGTTTTGGAGGTAGGTAGGGAATTGCTTCTTCGGGCTCAAGCAAAGGGTTGAAATTACTGAATTGGAAGGGATGACAGGAAGACTGTTTAGGCTGGCTTGAGGAAGAGGACGAGGCTTTGGATGAGCTAGCTTGGTTCGGGTCCATTATTTGGGTTAATAGGTAAATGATGGGAAGGCTGTGTGAGAAATGGGGTGCATGGTCATTGAACTTAAAGGGCTTACAGAAGGGTTCTTCTAAATGAGGGTCGATGTGGGACAAAAGACTTGTGCTTTGTGCTGGACGAGAGAAGAAATCAGCTATCACATTATTCTTTCCTTTGATATGCTTGACTTCATAATTCCACTGGAAAAACCATTCTGACCATCTGAGCAACTGGGAATGGGGAATTTGCTTATTCTTGAACTGGATCATGGCTGGGAAGGATGACATATCCATTTCAATTTTGAAGTGATGACCTATCAAATGGAACTGGAATTTCTCAATTCCTCGTCTAACTGTAAGGATTTCTTTGAACGTAGAGTGATAATGCAATTCACCTTGTTTAAACTTACCAGACTTATAACCACAAGGGGTTCTAATTCCATCTTTTTCTTCAAGCAAAATGGCTGCCCAGTACTCATCGCTAGCATCTGTTTGTAGAATTCTTTGGCCAGTGGAAGGGATCTGCAAATCTGGTAATTTGGCAGTGAGAGCCTTCAAATTTTTCACAGCTTCAGTTTGCTTATCTGTCCACGGTGGTGGAGACTTCTTTAAAAGAGCTGAGAGATGAGCTGTGTAAAAAGCAACCTTCGGAATAAACTGGGACATGTAATTAACTAAACCAAGAAATTGTTGTATCTGAGTTCTGTTAGTTAATTTGTCCGGGAACTTGAGCAAATCTTTCGAAATATGTTCTTGAAGCTGGAACTTTCCATTCTTTATCTTCATTCCAAGAAAGTCAATCTCGAAAGTGCCAATAACCATCTTTTTATCTGAAAGCATGATTCCATGAGTAAGAACTATATGATGAAAATGGTGAAGGAGCTTCAAATGTTCTGCTTCATCTGGGCTGAATAGCAAAATGTCATCAATATAAATTAATGCATTTGCTACAATTGGTTCGAAAATAGACATCATCGCCTTTTGAAAAATGGAAGGGGCATTTTTTAAACCGAACGGCATAACCGTCCATTGGTAATGGAATCCTGGGATACAGAATGCTGTTTTCGGTCGATCGACGAGAGAGATGCCTAATTGCCAAAATCTTGCTTTCAAATCAAACTTTGAGAAGACATTTGCATTTGAAAGGTGTCTGAATAACGAATGTTTCTGGGACAAAGGAAACTTGTCACTTGCGAGGAAGTAATTCAAAGGCTGGTAGTTGATTACAAGCCTCATTTTTCCACGTACTTGTTCAAACCGTTTATTCACATAAAATGCTTCACATGCCCAAGGGGAAGTAGTATCTTCAATTAGTTTTTGCTGTTTGAGAGAAACTAATTCTTTGAGAACAAGGGCTTGGTGTTCTAGGTTCATTCTAGAATGAGAAGCACGAGTGGGAATTACATCTTCATTAAGCTTAAAAGGGAGCATAACAAATAATTTACTGTTTTGCCATAACGGGCTCTGACATTTCGTGAGAAAATCGATGTGGGATTCTGCGCAAGACATAGTGACCAAGTTCTTCTTAAGGGTTTCCAACGATATGCCCGGGTCAATTGGAAATTCTAGAGCAGCTTGATAAAAAGTGAGAGCTGCATCTGGATCATGCCATGGAAGGAATTGCTTTTTGTATCTGAGACCAGTATCAGCAAATTGAACTGGGAGTTTTTTAATTAAATCCCATCCAATCATGAGTTCCTTCTGAGGAGCATAACTACCATATACTGGATGCTTGATTCGGAGGCCAGGAAAGAACTGGATCAGTATTGGCTTACTAACTTTATCAACATATAGGATTTCACCATTAGCAACACGAAATGCTAAGTGACAATGCTTCCAAATTGAAGAAGGAAGTAAACTTGGATTGATCATAGTCTTCGTAGCACCAGTATCAAAAAGGGCAATCACACTGATTGGTTTGGAATAAGGCTCAGGGAATAGTTTGACTCTGGCATGAGGGGAGCTTATCGTGAGACATTCTTCATTGGAGAAAGCGAGCTGTTGTAAAGAAAGAGCAACATCACTTTCTATTTCTGTCGTAGAAACAACAGAACCTTCATCTTCATTGAGTTCTTCAGATTCTGATTCAGTGTAGGCGATTTGCATCAAACAACTTGGGGAGGCTTCATCTTGAACAGAGAGAACAGATTCAACATCTGATTCAGCAATATCAGGCGTAAACTGATGAAGAAGAGCCATAAATTGCGTTCTTTTGGTAGAATTAGGGCAGTTTTTAGCAAAATAACCAGGTTTGTGGCAAATAAAGCATTTGTCGGATTTCTTGTCTCGGAAGTTCTTCTTTTTAACAAACTTGAATTTCTTGAACTTTTTCTTCTTCTGCTTCTTAAATGGTTTGATAAAAGAATCACTAGAATATTTCTTTGATGAGCGAGAGGCATTCTTATGCTTTTTCTTCTTGTAAGATTTTCCGTGCTGAGAACAATCACATCCTTCTTTGTTCTTGCACTTAATCTTCCAATGATCTTTATTATATGCTGACTTAAGCATCTTGCTAGTCTTTTTCATATCATCCATAAGCTTCTTTTGATTACAGATTCGTTCCACAGAATCAGTAAGATGTTCATAGACCTTCCCAATTGAAAGATTTGTGAATTTAAGCTTCTGGATTTTGAATAGCTTTTCTGCTTCTGCGACCAATGCTTCTGGAAAGGACTGAAAGAAGACTTTCTTCAAATTTACATCATCAAGACCGCCAATAATGTAGAACCGTTTCGACATTCGATCATAGTGGCGTTCTAAGTCCTTTTCTTTAAGTGAACAACATTTCATTCCCATGAATTCTGCACGGGCGATGTCAGCATGCTTTGCGGGAGTTCCAACAAACTCATTGTAAATAATGCCCAGAAATATATCAATGGAGGCAACTTGTTGAAGCTGTAATTGCCTATATTCTTGAAGTGCTTCGTACTAATCATGGAGTCTACCAACAATACGGGCCAAAAATCGCTTAAAAACAGAGCGAAGGTCATAGAGCTTATTGTCAGCAATTAGCCATGCTTTAAACTGAAAGAATCTATCCCGCCATTGATTAGGCATGATATCATCAAGGGTGAATCTGACATGATTGTCATGAGCATGATTTGACTAAGGTGGTACTGGATTGGTAGTAGGTATGGCAGTTGGTTCAGGAGGGTCTTCAACCATGGGTTCATTTGTTTCAGTTGGGGGGAGGTTGAGAGGTTGATTGCTGAGCAGAATAAATTTGATCAAAAGATTCGAACAAATCATCTTGTTGAGTTTTAACAGGTTCTCTGTCAGCAAAGGCTAGGGCTCTTAGGAAAGAGGATATCTGGTTAACAGGTTGATTCTCATGGATTTCCATAGTAAACATATCCATAGGTTTTGTGGAAGCACCTTGGATAATATCACTAAGATCAGTTGGAGAACTGTACGCTGTTGGATGTATACTGGGTGAGGTTTTGGAGGTGAGGTTTTGGAGGTAATTTAAGAAGGTTGAGAGGTTGGTGGAGTAGAGCTGGGTTCTTTGAGAACAATTCCTCTGGCTTCTCTGGCTGTTGGAGGTGCTTGGATACGCTGGATAGGGGTATTATCAATTTGATGGGGAAGCTTAGTTTTGAACGGGTAATTTAATTTGGGTGGCCTAAAAACTGGTTTAGGTTTTGGTGGAGAATTGGACCAAGGGGGTAATCTTCTTTTGGGTGGCTCATCCCAAAGATTGATAGTAGATGGATTATTCTTTCCAGATAAAGTATAATCACTAAGATCATATGGCGAGGATGGAGGAGTTTCTGATGAGTAAAATAATGATGAATCGGAAAAATCTCTACTTGGATACAAAGATTGCTGAGTCGGAGGAGAGTAACGAGCAGCTTAACGCTGAGCATATTCACTTCTTTTGAGAGATTATAATTGGGCTTGAAGAGCTTTTTTCTCATTTTCTTTATCTCTGAAGAAATTTGCTGTAGTAGCAAAATCTTTGACTGTCATGGAAACAGAATGCATCTGATCATTTAAGACCAAAATTCTCATTTTAAGGTCAGCAATAGCTTCTTCCATTGTGGAGATGGACGAAACTCGGGAATTCATCTGCTTTGTTTACTGAGCAATCTGAGCGAGAACTTTATTCTGTGCGAGCGCATTTTCTGCTTGCCAATTTAGAGCTGCTTCTGCTGCTGTTATCTTTTTGACCTGACCATCAGAACCAATGGAAGTGGGGTTTGAAATCTTCCATCTGTGATTAATTTGGGTAGAAAGATTATCAAAATCCTCTGGAAGAGGAAAACCATAATCTTCTGTTTCTTGGGACATTAGGTAACAGGTAATAGGGGTTTGTTGAGGTTGGACAACAGGAGGCTGTGGAGGAGTGGTATAAGATTGTTTATAGGGTCTGCCAAGAGCTTTGAGGGCTTTCTGGGTATATGGAGAAAGGCGCTGGGGAGGTTTTTTAGGTGGTTCAGGGTTATTTGGAGGTGGAGGTGGTTGGTAAGAAGGTATTTCTGGCGGTGGAGTAGGTAAGGGTTTATCACCATAAGTGACATAGTAATCAAACTTGCCACTGGGTTCACCAAGAAGACCAACAGTTTGATCACCTGCTTCATACCGTTGCTGGAGAAGTTCCTGGGAAGATAAGGCCTTTCCTGCCTTTTTCTTTCTGTAACGTTTCAGCTCCCGTGGATCTAACTCTGCTTCATAAGCTAATTCTTCACAAGCATCACAATAGCATGTATCATACCATATGTGACCTTTTTCATCTTTAGCTTGAAAAACTGGGTTCCCTTGCATATCAAACTAAAGAATAGCCATAGGCTCATTCTTCAAAAGAGGGTCTGAAGGTAACCTGCGAATTTCTTGCATCATATGAAGCTCTGTTTGAAAAGGATTCCTTTCAAGAGAAGCTGTTGCAGTTTTGTTGTTGAACCTCATCTCTATTTGCTTGTCAGGCCGCCGAAGGTAAGTTGGATTAGTTTGCTGAAGAGACTCCGAATTTGCTTGTTCTTAGAGTTTCTCATAAGAGGTAACCCAAACTTCATGTAACAACTTCATAAGTTCATCACGAGTGAGCTGTCGTGGGACGTACTTGGCGGTATGGTAGGTTTCAGAATCAATGGTAAGCATTAAGGCTTCTGATGTTGACGAACCAGGTATACAAAGATCATATGAATGATTTTGTACACGATAGACCATCTGTTGGTGGATTGTTGCTGCTGCTGTGCCTGGAACCATTGAAACGCCAGTAATTTGGACCTGAATCTTAAGGGCTGAACATACAAAGGGATCACTCAGGGGAATATTAAAATTCGGATAAAGTGTAAAAAACACAATTCCTGCATTCAAAGTTGCTTGAACATTTCCGAGAATAGCCTGTTGATAGTTTGTGAGATGGGAATCAATAAGGGCAATTCGGGCCATTGCTTGTAATCCTTTACGACCATGGAAAGTAACCGCAAATCGGATTGCACCAAAATGCATATGTGTATAGTTTTGTGCTAAGGCTATACGAGGAATATCTGGAGAAAAGGGGACAGTAAAAAACTGTTCTTCATGACCAGATTTAATGAACAAGGAATCAAACGGGGTACACTGGACAAATTCTTTGACCGAAAGTTTAGACTTGTCTGACGATACCAACTGTCTGACTCGTTTTGAAAAAGTCTCTGACGAAGGTTTCTGAAAAACATGGTACGGATTTGTTATAGGTAAATTTGTTTCTGGAATTTGGTTTTGTACAGGAAGATGGGTAATCTCAAATAAAGACTTGATCTTATCACTACGAGAACTAGTTGACCTAAATGACTCTGATGGAGTAAGAGTTTTAGAAGACGACGCAGACATGGCCTTGGATTTAGAAAACATTTTTAAGTGACTGGAAACTTATAACAACAAGGTATTTCAGAGATAAGTCATGCTTTAATGTTATTATAATGAAAAATTATTCTGTTTTAAAGGGCAAATGAAAATTTTCATAGATCTGAGATCCTCGACTACCTTTTGCTACAACCAAAATCTATAATCTCATATTTGACCACAATTTGCGAGCATTTATCAGGCATAAACACGGCACCCTTTGCCTTAAAAGCCTAGCGCTCAAACACCTGTCCTTATATGAGAGTATAACATTTTGTGTAAACAAAAGATTTATACTAGTGTTCTGAAAAATAGAACGAACGGGTTCTGATACAGGAGATCCACACAAATTCTCTGAGTGTTCTGATGTGAGAGATCCATTTAAAATGGCAGTCACAGAGCATACTAAAATTAGAAGAAGATGAATAGTGGTAGCTGTAGAGCATACTAAACATTCTTCAGATTCTTCATACTAATCAAAGTATAAATATCACTGAAAATCATTTACTCATATCACAAAAAAACGTTTATCATAATATCAAAAAAGAATTGCTTATTTCTCAAAACCTTAAAGTTATAAGTTTTCCATAAGGGACTACTCACAAGAAGGCATCGAAATTACCTCTAATATTGGGGCCAGTAATCCCAATCACTGGTTTCAGTAATCCAAGTAACTACCTATATAGCTTCTCTCCTTAATAAACTAATTTATTTTGCTGAAATCAGAATGTCATCACAACATGATACCCCGGTGCGTGGTAGGGAAGAGGTTTTTACAAGCAGCAGTGATGCTGTGCCATTATCTGAATTGAGGAAAAGACGTACATCATTGAGTGAAGTACAGTCGAAGAAGGCCACCAGAAAGACAGCTGAAGAAACGATAGCAAACCCGAAGGGCAAGCCCACTGGTTCTCCCAAAACTGCCGAATCGAAGAAACAAAAGAATCAGGCAAAACCATCAAAGCCAGACGCTGCCAAACCAAAAAGGTATCTTCCCCAGAGATGCACAATATTGGCCTTTGCCGAATTGGTAAATCATTACTGGGAAGCCATCCCGACTGAAACATGGGAGATTCTGAACGGGACGGTCTTCGGCCCTATGATGTGTTGCTTCCAGGATGCCTTAGTCAAGGAAGCCAATTGTAGGAAGATTGAAATTGATTTCAAAATAATAATGAAGCATTTCGACACGGACCGAATGTTGTGGTCCTTTGGCAGTTTACAGTTGGACTTGACAACAGAGTTTGTGATGGTCTTGTTTCACCTCTCCACTGGGGATGGTCTATAAATGAAGAACCAGCATTGACCCAGGCCGACGAAGTGGTTAAACAGATTGCTCAAGAGGTGGCCCCCCGAACAAAGGGCCATTACGTTGCCACCCCAACATTCAATCAAGAAAAACGTGGAAGTACACGACTGGGGTGCAACAAGGCAGAGAGAAAGTGAGTCGGCCACTTCAGCAATCAGCAGGCCACTTAAGAAAGTAAAGGCCCATGGGACCATACAACCATTGCTTATCAATGGGATCGACTGCATAAAGGAACCCTGGCAGACCCTCAACACGAAAATTCATAAGCATTACCACAGTTTATGGGAGTCGAACGAGTAAGTACATATTTTTGTCCACAAGTTGTAATTGTAAAACTAATTTAAAAAAGTCATACTAATTGATTTTAATTTGTTATCTTAAGAGAGAAATCTACTATAAGGATCTTGAGAATCCGTTCGGCCCCATTATAAAAAATATGATAAAAGACATAATTGAGGGGAGAGATTTGGATAAAGATGTAAGAAGCAATTGAATAATTTGAATTATTGTTTGTTATCATTTTCGATTACCGTGTGTATTTGGATTGCTTGGGCAGTAATAAATATTACTGTACCCAGTAATCACAATTACTGGACACAGTAATCATGATTACTGTGTCCAGTAATATTAATCACTGGTTCTAGTACTCAGTATTACTGGACCCGGTAGTATTGATTACTGGCCCAAGCAATCCATTACTATTGCACTTGTAACTTCTCTAACAAGTTAAGTGCATGTGCAAAATATTGCAGGTTTGAAGCAGTACATTACCATGATGAAGCAGGAGGTAGAACAAAAAAAATTAACAGATTTAGTTTCATTAACTTGGAAGCTTCAGTAAGTAAATCCCCGATAAACCAAAAAATTACAGAGCACGAAGATTTATATTCCCGGATATAATTCTTGTTAACTTTCCTTTTATAGTTTTACTGTATTGCACATCACGAAAAGCTTGCCACATCCAGCAAAGACTTCAGTGGGAACGAGTATTATATTGCAAAGCTCCTCATGGAACCCCTATGGGAAATATTCACCCACAACAGAATCTTGATTCCATTGCATCACTGGACGAGCAGGCATTTCACCCTTCTCTACATAAATAACGATCGGAAGACAATAACCCACATGAACTCTTCCCTACCCGTAAAGGGTAAAAGGTTCGATGATGACAAGTGGAGCAAAAATGCAGAGATAGTGGTAAGGCAACAACCAAATATTAAATCTATATATACTGGCCAGATTATGTGTTTTCAATATTAATACCTGACTCCATATATTTACCTTGACCTTGTTAAAAAAAATAAAGGCAAATTACATTAAGCATTGGATGAATGACATCTAGCTTGGCGGCCAGTTCCAAACTCAAGCGAGCATTGATCCTGAGGTGTACCGAGAGCAGGTGGTTGATCAAGCTCAAAACGGCCCAAAAATTATACATAAAGAGCTGACCGCCAATGAAAAGAGAACGAGGTGGCTAATCATGAACAAAAATTTGAAATTTAAGTCATACACCTTTGTCAAAGATGTCGACTGCCCACAACAAATACCAGGATCGTAAGTAGCTCGGATATTCATAACTTAGTTATTAGTAATTTTTTTGGTAAATGATATTGTGGCACAATAAACCAAAAATTGATTTTGGTTTTCAAGTCAGATTGTGATGGGTTCATGCTTCACTTCATGGAATGCTTGGTTAATGGGAAGAAGCCGTCCCAAAAGGGAGGGACATTTTCCAGGCAGAACATACTGGACAAATTCAGAACCCTTAAACCATCAGAGTGAACCATATTGTTCTAAATGATTGTGGTCTATTGATTATGGTGTAAATGATTGTGGATAATTATTTTAATCTTTTAACAATTCTCTCTTTTTGTAGTCTAATTTTTTTCTGTTTTTGTGTGGAATACTTTCCTAGTAATGGATTACTGGATCCAATAATCATGATTACTGGATCTAGTAATATTTAATTACTGGATCCAATAATATTGGATTACTGGGTCCAGTAATATTTATTACCGGACCCAGTAATAATGATTACTGGATCCAGTAATCATTATTACTGGGTCCAGTAATAAATATTATCAGACCCAGTAATAATGAGTATTGATGTTAGTAATTACGATTACTGGATCCAGTAATCATGATTACTGGTTTCTGTTCATGATTACTGGTCAAGGAATATAAATTTTCACAACTAACTTGGAAGGATTACTGGCCAAGGTAATCCAGTAGACATGTTTTCACTAGATGATTGTGGTCTGTTGATTATGGTTTAAATGATTGTGGATAGTTATTGTAATTTTCTAACAATTCCCTCTTTTTGTAGTTTAGTTTTTTTTGTTTTTGTTTTTGTTTTTGTTTTTACACCAATTATTTCAGTTGGACCTCGAAGTTCATCCTCTGTAATTTTACTTTCATCAATGGAAAAGAATTTTTTTCTCTATATCTCATCTTATACACCATTTATTTTTGCTTGTCTATGCTGGAAGAATGCTTGTGTTTGGGTCATTGTGGCAAATTGATGGGGCCAGTAATTGGGATTACTTGCCCCAGTAATACTTATTACTGGGGCCAATAATTAAGCTTACTGGGGCAAGTAATCTTAATTACTGGTGCCAGTAATTCCGTCTCATCATTTCGAGTAGCCAGTAATAAGGATTTCTGGAACAGTAATCATGATTACTGGGTGAAGGAATCCAATTTTTCACAAGCAACTTGGAAGTATTACTGGCCACTGTTATCCAGTAGACATGTTTTCACAAGATGGTTTGGTTGTGATTGAAATCAGGAAGATGTATTAAAATACTAATAATAATTTTCATTAAAAATTTAAATAAAAAAAGAACAATGTGTTAAAAAAAAAAGGAACTACTTTAAAAAAAATACAATATCAATTTTTATTTTTCTTCTTCTTCTTCTCTCACTCCTCCGCCTCTACCATCTCACTGTTCCTCTTTGACACTTCCTCAAGCATCGCTCGCATCCTCTCCAGGCACTTTTCAACTTTTGCTGATTCAGCTTCCCAAGCCTTCTGCATTTCATCGGCAAAAATAAGATTCTGAATGCACATCGCAGTGAAGTTGGATGGAGAGTTTGGAGGAGATGACATGGATGGAGATTTTGGAGGAGTTGATGTGGATGGAAATTTTGGAGGAGTTGACATGGTGAAGCAAGTAAGTGAAAGATAAAAAAATTGAAATATTTGTGGATGTGGTGTTTTGCAAATGACAATCATGTTTATATAGTAGTCCCTTGGAATATGAAGGGTTGTTACTTTGGATCACATGCGTGCATTAATTCCAATTGTTATAATAATGGCCGCAGCAACTTTGAAAACCGAATAGATGCATGCATGCTTTTAGAATTTCAAATTACTGCACCAACTTTGGAAAACGAATAGATTACTGGGGCCTTCTCCAATCCGGATTACTGGGTACAATAATAATGGATAATTGCTGGCCCCAGTAATGGATAATTGCTGGCACCAGTAATTGATAATTGCTGGCACCAGTAATTGATAATTACTGATCCAGTAATTCATTACTGCATCAGCAACTGGGATTACCGGTCCTTGTTATCATGTTTACTGGGCAAGCAACTTGGATTACTGGGGTCAGTAATCTGGATTACTTGTCCCGAAAATGGATTACTGGACGCAGATATGGATTACTGTAGCCAGTAATCTGGAATACTGGGGCAAGTAATCTGGATTACTGGACTCAGTAATTATAGAATTTCTTTCTTTCATATTTTAAAAATGGAAAATACCATGCAAATAAATCACAGAGGCATGGAAACAAATACAAACTGCGAACTAAAATTTCAATTTTACCCTCATATTCGTCTGATTTATAGGAACATATAGAACATCAATTATAGTCATCATCCTGATCCTCCTTTTCATCTCCATCCTCATCACCGCTTAAGAGATCATTGTTATACCTTTTTACATCGTCTAAGTCGTAATCCTCGTCATAATCGTCATCCTCGTCGGAGTCTTCATCATCGAGAATATCTATCCGCGGTACTGAACTGAAGTCGATATATAAAGTAGATATGGGAATACATATTGCATCAGGTTCTTGATAGGGTTCTTGTACTTCATACAGTGGAGTGGCGATTGCGTCCCTTGCAAGTGTGGTCTCACTGTACGTACCCCTATGTGACACCAAGTGGACGACTTTCCATCCCTCACCAGCCGACGGATCATCTATATAGAATACTTGGCTTGCCGTCTTGGCAAGAATAAATGGAAGGTCGTCGTACCAACTAGTATTCGTGTTGATGGATAAAAGCCCACGGTCATACTTTGTGCTACCGAAAACATCAGGGTCGGTGTTGTACCACTTACACATGAACAACACAACTGGCATGCCTTCCGCATATCTTAGTTCGACAACAGCCTGCAGAATCCCAAAATATATGATGTCACCGGCCATTACTATCACTCCACTGTTCTGAGTCTTTCTGATCTGGTCTCGTTGATGACACATATACTTGACACTGTTTACGTCACACCGTGAATAAATGGTGCAACGTATAGGCTTAGATACTAAAATATGTACCTCCCGGTTATATTTAAGAGCACCTTTACTATGCAAATCTTGCATCTGCATAAAAAATATATAGAATATTAGTCAAATGCATGTGACATAACAAGTCAGCTAAGGATGAATGTTTACCCATTTAGGGAAATGGTCAAGAAAAGACGCAATACGCTCCTCATCAGTCCCGTTTGGAGCTAGATCAGCAAACTGATCTCGGTGAATGTCTATATACCATTGTGCTTCAGTATATTTCTCCACCACACACCAGTGAGTCGTCGCCATTTGTGCTCTCCTAAGGCCGGCAGTCCTGATACAACCACTTGGCTTCACGAGATCGAAAACAACTGAGATGTTCCACCGAGGTGCCTCTGGAATGATTTCATCACTTGCGTTAGAATTATCGAGATAGTTATTGATGTAAGTCACACACTCATGCATGATGTTCCGCTCGACAATACACCCCTCTGGGTAATGCTTGTTTCCAACATCTTTCTTGAATTCACTGAGCTGCCTTTAAAATTGTATAGTTATATATTAGGGATATAGATAATTATAAACAATAAAAAATAATTCATACCTTTCAGTGGAAAACATCCAGGTATAATGTACGGGACCAGTGAGCAGGACTTATTCCGGTAGGTGGATGTAGAGATGGACTATGATGGTAAAGAAAGCTAGCGAAAATATCATCTCTGGCTTGCAGAGAATCATGACAATATCGCTCTGTATCTGGCAGACATCCGACTTCCTCAACTTTCGAGCGCATATCATCTTGAAGAATCTGGATAACTCTACTAGCGCGTAGGCGACGTGATTTTCCAAATATGGCCGGATGATCACCGGAAGAACACGCTGAAGCATGACATGGCAGTCGTGCGTCTTCAGTCCGTAGAACTTTTTATCAAAGACTTTAACCTTATTCTTTAGGCTTCCCGCATAACCTCTTGGATACTTAACAGCATCAATATAATCAAATACAGCTCTCTGATCCCGAGGCCGAACTGTGTAATCAGCCTGAGGTAGCAACACTTTGCCTGACGGCCCTTTCTTCGCCCGGAGCTTGCTGCGTATGCCCATCTTTTGTAAAGTAGCGCGAGATTTCGCATCATCCTTCGTCTTTCCATCAATACTTAAACAGTGCGGAAGACATTGTCGCATACGTTTTTTTCAATGTGCATGACATCTAATGCATGTCTCACACTAGATGTAGTCCAGTAAGGCAGCTCCTAGAATATACTGACGTGAGTCCAATAGAGTCTCTTTTTAGGTGCCTGAAAATGTGGAAGCAAACTCATTAAAACTTAATCGAAATTACAAACTCAGTACAACATCATGTATTAAGAGGCGTACGCGTTTGAAGTCGTTATGAGGATACGTCGATTGAAAAGGGTATGAATGCTTAATAGTCACTTCGTAAACCTGTCTTGCAGACATAATTGGTGGGGCAGTTCTGAACTCTTGCTTACTATTAAACGCTGTCGGCTGCGTCCGATAGTGGTGATCTAAGGGTAGCCATCTACGCGCGCCTTGGTACGACATTCTTCCATTATTGTGCACTGCATCAATATCGTCCAAACATATGGGACATGCCTTGTACCCTTTCGTCTGAATGCTTCCCAACATCCCTAATCCTGGGAAGTCGCTTATGGTCCACATCACAGCTGCCTTCATGTTGAATGCCTCTTCACCGTATCGATCCCAAGTCGGCACCCTCGTCTCCCACAACATTTTAAGCTCATCGATCATTGGCCTCATAAACACATTGAGACACTTTTCTGGAGACTTGGGGCCGGATACAAGCATCACTAGCATGTTAAACTCCTTCTTCATACACAACGATGGAGGCAAATTATAAAGCATCATAATAACAGGCCAAGCGCTGTACAGCACAGCCGTAGTCCCATAAGGACTGAACCCGTCGGACGCTAGAGCGAGGCGCACGTTTCTGAAGTAGAACGCAAATTGCAAATGTAACCTGAAAATGAAAAGACAAAATTCAATACTAGAATATATAATAAATTATTAATTATTGTATATATACACAAATACAAACTGTAAACATATACTTCACCTGTCGAAATCCTTCTATGCTTCCCCATCCGCTGGGTGTCTCAGAAATTCAAGATCTTTTGCTGTTCTTTCGTTGTGCCACCGCATTTTCTTTGCAGTGCGTTCGGACATGTATAGACGCTGCAACCTCGGTGCCAAAGGGAAGTACCGAACAGTCTTTTGGGCAATCCGCTTACCACCGCTTGTATCATCTTCTTCCCATCTAGACTCACCGCAAACAAGACATTGATCTAGATATGCACCCTATTTGTAAAACAAGAAACAACTGTAGTAACAAGTGTGGATACCTCATAACCCATGCCAATCTTCTTCAAGGTCTTCTTTGTAGCTGCATATGAGTCCGGGTATTTGTTTCCATCAGGTAACAGATAATTCATTTTCGCAACCCACTTGTTGAAGGCCGTGTTCGTCATATTGCAATCCTGCTTCAACTACAACGCTCTAAGCACAGAGCAAAATGCAAACACTTTACAACCCTCGTACAACGGAGTCATTGCTTCGTCCAATAGACGCTGATATAACATCATATTTTCTTTGACAACTGGATCCGCCTGAAATGCAGTGTCAACACCAGGGGGATTATACGATTCATGGAATAAAAAAGCATCTTGCACGAACGCCACAATTGGGTTACTACAATGATCGACACTGTTACTCGAAGAAGCCGTGTACTGTTGTTTTTCTCGCATTTCACCGTGTAAGTAACATAAAGTATACAATGGCATTATACCGTTACTTGTCAGGTGGGCGTATATGTCATCTAAGCTGAGCCATGTGCCCATTTTGTAACACCATTTGCAAGGACATGGATACAATTCCGTCGCACTGTTGCCATTCTCTCGTATAAACGTGCATAAATCCATTACCCCTACAATGAATTGCGTTGAACCTCTTAAGCATTTCATCCAAGATTTATCCATTTTCACTGCCATATAACATATATATTTTAAACAACAAATATATATTTTCAGCAATAAACATATATTTTCAAATATAGAAATCTACAAATCTATACTAAAATATTAGCATCCACTACTAATAATACGAACCAAGAGACAAATTATACGAACCAAGTATCAACAGCTAATTTATACTAAAATAATATATTCAACAAAAAATATACATTTTCTACACAAATCTCAACGTATTTTAAACAATTAATATATATATTCTCAAATCTAGAAATCTACAAATTTATACTAAAATATTTGTCTCCACTATCAAAAATACTAATCAACAGATCAAATAGGGGCAACAACTAACAACAAAATCATATATTCAACAACAAATACACATTTTCTACACAAATCTCAACATTTATATAAATACACAAATTACTTAAAAAATAATATTAATAAGAGATAACCTAACTAAAGATCAAAAAAACCTTTAACGAGGGGAATGTTGTTGATTTATAGTTTCAAATCGCCAAAATCGCCCAAAAATCAGACTATAAGCTTCAGATCCCGAAAATGGAGGAGTTGCGGCTACTTTATGTTTAAAAGAACCTACGCGACGTAAGTATGTATACTTACGTCACCTAATAATAAGGTAATTCCTGGTGGACCTCCACTTAGATATAATGCTCGTGATCAATTGATTTTAGGCGACGTAGGTTATTTCTCACGTCACCTAAATCATTCTTACACGACCAAAAAGATACCTAGGTCGCATAAGTTATTTTAGGCGACGTATGAAAAAATTACGTCGTCTAAGAAAATCTTAGGAGACGTATATATTTATACGTCGCCTAAGTACATATAGGGCGACGTAATATATTGAATATGTCGCCCAATCTACCGACTGGTGTAGTGAGAGTACATTAGTTTGGTACATATAAAATTAATAATTTAAAGTTGTAATACAATATGTCTAACTCATTTATTTAGTTTTCAAACATTGATTTTGAGATATGTGCCCAGTGTATTCTAATATAAGAGAATTAAGAAGGGTTAACAACTCTATTTATATGGTTGAAGACTCATGTATCTAATTATGTGTACAATTATGTGCCTTACACTTAGATGCCTATGATTGTTATTCCTTACCAAAGTACTTGTAGAGAATGTGGTTATATTATAATTGTATGGCCTGGAAAAAAAAATGAGAAAGATGCACCCTGAACTTTTTTACATCATTCGTCTTAGTTTAAATCTCGGGACGAGATTTCTTTAAGGTGTGTATATCTATAAGACCCGTAAATTTTTAGTTTTTACCTTTATGTATATTACATGGGTATTATGGTAAATTACATTAAGTGTCTACATAATTATAATTATGATTTATTTATTTATTTTCTTTTTTTCATGAGTTGGTTGAGTTCTATATAATATTATTTTTGTAGTCTCTTAGAATGAATTAGCGGGTCTTCTATTTTAGTTTAATTGGTTTTTCAAATTCAATATGTATTAGGAAGTATGCCAAATTTATTATATAATTAGTGTTTATAAGGCCGAATCTTATAAGAATTAAGTTAAAACATTAACCCCATTACATATTTAATAATAATATATTTGGTGAATGAAAAAAATAAACGTACGAAGAAAAAGGGGAAGAGATGAGACGGTCTAAGGCGAGTGTTTAGTGCGTATACATATAGTTCACCATTCGAAAAATGCCTGAACTTTAGATGATATGCCCGTGTGAGTTTCGGTTCGGAGTAGTCACTATCTATACGGGGAGACACAGGGCAAGATGATCTGTGTATGTCATGGGAGAGTATGGCAATGTGGTATGTAATTAACGTGCATACGCTAACCAAAAAGGTTAGTGGATTAAGAGTGTTGGACTGTTTTATTTGTTTAATTTTTATAAAATTATTAGATCTCTAAATGATAATTATGGCACATAAATCTGGAAGAAAATTTGATTATGCTCACTTTTCAAGTATTAAGTTTTCTCTAATTTCTTATCATTTAAAAGTTATGGCAAATTCTTGTTTGTGAAAAGTGTTTGCAATGAATCACTGGTTTGATGTATTAAACGGTTAATTTTTGCAATTTTTTCCTTGTATAAGTAAAAATCATCATTCTGGACGTTTTTCATGTTTTAAGTTTTTCCAAATTCTGCACGGTTTAGGCAAAAAAGAATAATTTTTACTGCAGCAGTTTATTTTATGATGTAGATACTATCTTTGATACTAACTTCTTATGTGTAGGAAGTTAGGTCTTTCTAACATTTGTATAGGATTGGCATACCTTAGCGTTATGATAAGTATTAATTTATAGTTTTGTGCATGAATGTGAAAAGAAACTAATCGCCTCATTTTATCAGGAAATTACGATTTTGTGTCGACAAGTATGTGGAACTACATGTCTTTTCTCATGATTATTTCAGTTAAAAATTTGTATTTATGATCATTGCATCGTGGACATAATTTGGTGAACGAATCAACTCATACCAGTCTTTTATATTGACCCAAATTGTCTTTGTACTTCTTGGGTACGTTCTCTTTATGGGCGTAGGCAATGGGTTCGCAGTAATTCACGTGCTTCCTGATCGAGGTAAGACATGTGCTTGAAGTATACTTATTTTGTACATTTCTTTTGGTTTGATGTACTTGGGAATAATGCTGGGACCGGTTCGGTTCTTGTCCTAAATGATAAGAACCGGAACCGAGAACCGAAAATTAAAAACGGTTCGGTTTTGATCATTTTTTTTCAAGAACCGAAAGTGGAACCGAACCGGTTCTAACGGTTCGGTTCCATTCTTCGGGGAACCGTTGGAACCGTTAGAACCGTTAATAATCGTAGGAACCGGCCAAAAACGGTTCTAACAGTTCTTCGGGGAACCGTTAGAACCGTTAAAACCCTTAAAATTGATAAAAAACCGGTCTAACGGTTATTCGGGAAATCGTTAAAACTATTAGAACCGTTAAAACGGTTCCTAACGGTTCCTTTAATTAAATGTCCACTTTAATAACCATTAAGAACCGAACCGGTAATAACCAAAGAACCGAGAACCGAACCGTTAATAACCATTAAGAACCGAACCGGTAAAAATGTCCATTTTAATAATAATAACCGAACCGAACCGGGTTTTTTTAGGTTTTCGATTTTTCGGTTCGGTTTATTATCCCAGCCCTACTTGGGAATCGAGGGCGATTTAGATATATTCTGGTCAAATAATTTTTGTAAAGCAAATATAATTGGACTTTTGTATATATAAGGTTGTACATTTAATTTTTATTTATTCCACAAACTATTTATTTAAAAATAAAAGTTTTTGTTTTATTAAGTCTATATTTTGGTTGTCGAGCATTAGTTTAAAAGTAAATATGGTTTTAAAATTTCACACTCGATAGTTGGATGGCCAAGTACGTGTGGATTAATGGGTACTCAAGGTCCAAAAATTGGGGCGTGACAAAAATATTTGAATCTAAGTCTCAAATCCAAATCTTAAATCTAAGAGTATGTCCAATGCAATTATGAATTGGGTAAAAATGAGATGCAACATAGGATTGATAGACAATGAGTTAAAAAAAATATTTTTCAACGTAAGCATCCATAATGATCATGAAGATGAAAATAGACATTGTGATGATGACTCTTTATTTCTAGAGGGTTTCTTAGATAATATCTTAATGCCACATTATCATTTTTGTCAACATACTTTTTTTAAGCTTTTAAATATTTTAAATATAATGTTATAATTTATTTATTAATAAAAGTTACACATTAGGTATGATTCAAGACCTATCAAAAAAAGAATCAATTTACATATAAAATTATTAATTTATTTTTTTATAAATTTATTAATAGACAAATTCTTCGCCAATCTTATTGGAGATAGTTTTTGTAAAACTTATTTATCAAGAAATTTTTTTATACTATATAAAAAAGACATGCTTGCATATTCGTAATAAAAAAAATATCCAATCTATTTTTACATTCGTTTGATTCAGGTATTAAAAAGTGGGATGAAATTATTAATACAACTTTTTTTATAATATCTTGTTTGGTTTGCACAAATGTGCTGCGATTATTAATACCGGAACTAACTTAATACCACTATTTGTGGTATAATTTAATACCAGGAGGGTGTGGTATTAGTTATCTGGGATTAAGAAAAATGAACCATATATTTTCAAAAATGTCATTACTACTACTACTACTACTACTATTATTATTATTATTATTATTATTTTTTAAAAAAAAATAATTTTTTTTTGTTATTCCAAAATATAATCTCGTATACAAGTTACAAAACCAAACATGATATTAACATTAGCATGAGATATCTCAGTATTAATACTATATGAATTAAACAAGTATTGATATTAAATTAATATCAGAATTAATAGTCCAGCACTGATATTATTAATTCCACTTATCCTAATACCTGAATCAAACCAAGCCTAATAAATCTCCCCTCAAATCCCAAATTCAAACCCATCCTAAAAAATTTTAAAACTCTTTAATTTCGTTAGATTTGTTGTATTACAAATACTTCTTCAATAAATTTTCATTGAAGTGAAGTGACATTATGTTGTGTGGAGGTGAATTTGGACCAACGATTCTCTTGGCCACGTAGCCAAACGCTCGTGTCTTCTTACCAGAAGATATGATAATATCTCTCTAGGCGAGCCTCGACTCTGTAACCATCTCCATTACAAATCAAAACAACAAATAGTTGTTGTTATTATTATTATGGCTACAACAATCTCTCTTTGCAATTCATATTCAAATCCACGGCACCAGCCCACTTCTTCAATTCCTCCTCTTTCTGGGTCATCACTAATTGCTTCAAAATTTCATCACCAAAACAACAAGAATAAGAACAAATCTCACCGGAGCAACCTCTTCCGGCGGCTGACGGTGTTCGCCGTCACCGAAGGATCTGCCAAGAAGTCCGGTAAAGAGGAAGAAGCAGTGCCCAAGTGGGCAAGACCAGATTCAGAGGAGCCACCTCCATGGGCTAAAAATGAATATCAGCAACAGAGTTCTTCTTCAAGTTTTGAGATACCCTTCTATGCTTACTTGCTTGCCTCTGCTGTTACTGCCATTGCCGCTGTAATACCTCTCGCTTTACTCTTTTTATTATATCTTTTTAGCGCTCGTTTGGTTCTAATTTTAGTTTTTTCCGATAATCTTAAATTCGTATATTCACACTACTACAAGTCTTTTAGGCCGTTTTTGATGCGTCAAAAAAGAATATTATATATAATTATTTAATAGAAATCCCACATAGCAGGTGGGATTATTTAATCACTTTCCTGGTTAGATTATAGGCCTTTGTAAGATTAATAATCTAACCCGATATACAATGCTAATCCAATACCAAACATGGGATAGGATTCTATCCCATCCTCTTACGTGAAAAGGTTGAGTTATAAGTTGACGAATCAATATTTCGGGTTTTAGGAACGAATAGAAACTTGAACCAAAGGCACTTAAAATCTACTCACATTATGAATTTTGGCCATGAATGCATTCAGATATCAGAATATAAAAGTCGTTTGCTTGTTTCATTTATTTTAAGAGGTACAAACCTACAAGGCCATTTCAAGGGCATTTTGCCTCTGAATCTATTTAAGGTGTTCGTGCCTCTATTGTTGGTTGGCTTTTGTTTTATACTCTGAATTTGAAGTCTACTATGAAAATTTTGTTTGTTTTTTGTCTGAATGCAATATCTGAATTGAAATTAAACATATTAGTTTGATTGTTTTGCTCTTTTTTATCTTTTAAAGCAAGACCAAAATGGTTAGACCAAGGATGAAAATGGTAATTATGCTACCATTCATACTTTATTGGTCACGTTAAGAGGTAGGATAACCTCTAACGACTCAGAGACATATTAAGAGGTTGCATATTGAGTTTTTAACCAAAACTAACCCCTCTAAGTCATCTTAAGTCTGAATTTCGACCATTCAGATTTAAGAGGTTCAAAATGAACGGACCCTTGGAAACTCTCTCTTTCTCAAATGCTTGAGCTTTTGGGAAAAGAAACCTCAATGCATATCATACTGAGCACCCTCACATGTGACTCCATACTTGCTAGTGAAGAGCAGACAGGAACGGGATCAGTAACAGTAAGTAATTACCAAAATAGGATTAACAGAGAGGGGATTGAGGCTCTAATACCATGTTAGAAATAATATCTCCGAAAGCATAAAGAGAAACCACAATGAATATCATGCTTACAAATTATTACAGAATGGTGATTATTGCTCTAAATGTGATCCGATTATTACCTTTGAACGTACTGGTTTGTAGACGTAATATGACGATAAAAAGGTCATAATAGCTTACATTTAGTGTATTCATAGGTTGCATTCAGATTGTAAAACAAACAAAAAAAATTCACATTCTAACATCACATTTCTGATTGAGACTTTAGACTTCAAATTCATAATTTAGATTCAGACAGGAAACCAAATGCACATTAGTTTTAATTATCTTATGAAAATGTAGGAAGTTAGGAACTATAATTGATTTGATGGTACATTGTTGCAATTGGCATGCAGATTGGTTCTGTGTTTGAGTATTTGAATCAGAACCCTGCTTTTGGAGTGGTGTACCCGGATAGCATTTTCTATGCTCCATTGCTCGGATTCTTTGCATTTACTGGCATCCCTACTTCTGTAAGCTGCTTCTAGTGTCCCTTTTCCCTATTTTTCTATGTATCTCTCCATGTTTAAAAGAATGGTGACATCCCACATCCTACTCGCTAGTAGCAATCATTTTACTTTAACAAAAGCGTGATCGTAATGAAAGGCTAATTTTGGTATATTACATTGGTTTGTACCTCTCTTTAGAAACAAAACTCTTAATTTGAGACATGAAAATCTTGAACCGATTAAATGCACACCAACCCAAACATTATTGCCCAAGCATTTGATAACAGCATATTTGGCAATTTGAAAACCAGGACGATAAACTTATTTAGATCGTGAATTCTCATTAGCATTCTAGCTTGATCTTATTTCGCCTGTATAATTTAGGGAAATATACCAATTAGTCCAGCACTTTAGCTATCTACAATCTTTTTCTTTTTTGAAAGCAGCTAACAAATCTTTAAAGGGTTAATTACAAAAATATACAATGTACTTCCACCCATTTTACGCTTTGGTCATTGTACAAACTTTTCGACAAAACTAATAGTGTACTTTGTGTTTATTTTCATTTTGGTCATTCCGTCTATCGGAGTTAGTAACTCCGTTAACAGCGGGCTGAGTTGGCAAACGGCGGGCTGAGTTGGCACTAACGGTCTTACGTGGCATCCCATGTGGCATCTATATCAGATGATTTTTATATAAAAAATTAAATCCATTTAAAAAAAAGAAAAAGAAAAATGAAAAGGGTCTTCTCTTCCGGTGGTCACTGGAAATTTAGAGAGAGAAATCATATATATATACACAAACAGTTATATATAGACATATATATATATATACTCAAATTAATAGATATACACACAAACCTATAAATGTACACATATATACACTAACAGATCTATACATATACACAAATTAGATTCGATAAATGAAGCTTATAAAGGTACAGATCTGTTCAAGAAGAGAGAGCAGCCATCGATGGTGTATTAGATGTTAGTGAAGAGAGAGCAGCCATTGAAGAGCAATAAAAGGAAGAGAGAGAGAGAAGAAGATGAAGATGAAGAGGAGCAACAACCATCGATGGTGGTAATGAAGATGAAGAAGAAGAGGAGCAGCATCCATCGATGGTCAAAGTGAAGATGAAGATGAAGAGGAGTAGATGAAGATGAAAAAGATAAATACTCTGTTTCATTTTTCATTTTTTAATTTTTTTTAAATAAATTTAAATTTTTATATAAAAATAATTTGTTGTAAATACCACGTAGGATGCCACGTAAGACCGTTAGTGCCAACTCAGCCCACCGTTTGCCAACTCAACTCGTTGTTAACGGAGTTACTAACTCCGATAGACGGAATGACCAAAATGAAAACAAACACAAAGTATACATTTAGTTTTGTCGAAAAATTTGTACAATGACCAAAGTGTAAAATGGGTGGAAGTACATTGTATATTTTTGTAATTAACCCATCTTTAAAACAGGCATTCTTGTGGTTTAAATCTGTTGAAACGGCAAACAAAGAGGCAGAGGAACAAGATCGCAGAGATGGCTATCGCTAAAGTCAATTTGCAGCGTACACTTCTATCTATAATCATTGTTCTTGAACATGATTCCTTATTATCTTGTATTACCGGATATCTTCTCTCTTGATACTTAGATATGGTTCTACAAGCAAGGTATACAAATTACAAAAGCTTCATTGCACATGTTTCTGTCAGATGTGTTTCTCATCTTATTAATCATGCATTGACTTGGTTCATAATATGATTAGGTGAAAGGTGATAGTGAAACTAAGTATATTACATCAAACATTAGTTTTCGGAAGGTTTGTGTGTTCAACAATAGTTGGACAATCGGGAATGTTGGGTGAACAAGAAAATTTTGGTTGTAGTTGAATCTAAGCATTTATTGGGTAAGCATCATGTACTAAGGGGAATAGTTGTTAATCTTGTGGTCATCCCCATGGGTAATGTCAAGGCCGATTCCAAGATATATAAGGCCTCGTACAATAATTGAAATTGAGGGCCCATTTCCCGTATACAGCACACTTGTTGGGCACACTTGTTACAAAAACTCTAATCATAATCAGCACCTGTGCAGTTGCTCACCCTGCAAACCCTCAGGGCCAGCCATGGGTAGGGGTTCGCAATTCGGGTTTATGTGTTAGGTTTTGACTTAACAACTCCCTTCTTTTGAGGAGAAAAGGAGGGATTACTCACATTTTATTTGGTACTAAGGGATGAATTGAGAGCTAAGTTATGATAGTTATGATTTGTGAGGTTTTGTGCATGTAAGCTTTCACTCATCCTAAACTTCGTATGTTTTATAATTATCGCTGTTGTACAATGAGTGACAGAGAGAAAGAGCGACAGTAAAGAAATTGAGAAGTGGCAATACAGGGAGTGTAAGTATTAACCATAGCAGTATTCTATGTTGAAGCATTGTTTGTTGGTGATGCTAGTCATCGTTTAGATAACAAGGATTTTACACGGGATCCTTTGGGTGGAATGTACATCCGTGTGGTAGAAACCAACTGTCCCAAAAACTCACGCCGTTCGGAATAGGCATCACAATGAATATCAGGCTAACCCCCCCCTCTCATGTGCAACTCTTTACTCATGTGGAGAGCAGACATAAACAAGACCAGACAGAACAAAAATAAACAGAGTTTCCATAACTGTTTTAGCTTAAGCAATTCACGGGGACTAGCATGGCTCTTCTCACCGAAGTTAATACCGAGAGGGAATTTCTCAATTCAAACCTATCAGCATTATTAATGGTACTCTTGTTTGGTTCGGGTTTTTGTACTTTCCAGGAATTCGTTGTAAAGTCAAGTAACGAAGTTGCATAATTCATTTTCAAGAGTTTGAATCACCAAATGACAATTCCTTGTGCTAACGACCAAAGTTTATATGTAAAAATTATCAAATTCTGATTCCAAGAAAACACAAAAGAAACAAACAAACACTAAAGGTGTTCCCAGACACATTATGTGCATCCCAAATTCCTGTGGGATGCTTTAAAACTCTTGTTGGACTTGTTTTGATTTGGAGCCATTAGATCAATATCCAAAGGTTCTAGTCGCTTATATATTCACAATTTGATACACAATTCATCAAGTCAATGATACGGAATCGTATAGAGAGTCGAAATTGATATAAAATGGCAAAGTGTTGTACAATTCGTGATATGATTCACGATATCATACGCGACAGACAAAGATTTAGTTTTGACTCTTGATTTGATTTTATTTTTTTTGAAATAGCTCATTTTTATTTTCAATATAACTTCTATATTACTTTTTAATTTCATACAATAAAAATTGCAAAACCTAGCACAATTTGGTGATCTTTTGCATGTTTTATGTAGCAATTATGCACTTTGATCTATAAATATTTGGTTTATGAATAACTAATACAGATATAGGAATATTGGAATAGGAACAAGACAATTGGAAGCTATTATAATATATGTTACACTTGATTCTTTCTATTAATTAAAATATATTTTTGATTCGTCTTCTATTTTCTTTGTTTATATCAAGATCAAGTAAATAACATTCTTACAATAATGAATTCACTGTAAGAGTATTTTGCCTACAATCTTTTTGCCGTAACAATAACGTCCATTAGACAATGTACTATATCTTATGTATTCGGTTTTACATTATAATAACCTTTAGCCCTTTATTACTTACACAAATTTGTCTTTTATGTATTTATTTTTTGAGAGATGGATAAGAAAATTTCAATGAAAAATGAAGAAAAGATGACAAATTACTCACATTTTTTTTAACTAACTTCTTATAAGATTTAATATTTTTTTTCAACTCTTGCCATTTTTATATCACTCTTAACTAATTTCAATACGTGTTTTCTTGACATGTGTTGACATTTTCCTTGTTCAAGAAATTAAATTTTGATCGTTGCTTTGATCAAACTTAGGGTACTTTGAAAAAATTTGAAATGTTTTTATTTTTACTAAATACTTTGGGAGAAAATAGATTTGACAAGTAACAATATAAACTTTTCCCCGTAAAAGCTATATTTTATCCGAATCTAAATTTATTGACCTTTATTTAATAAGATATTATTTTAACACACTTTTTAAAAATGCTAAAATATCTATAATATATATATATATATATATAACCATATATCAAAATTAATTCTCATCCCTATAAAGTGAAGTCCTAAATCCACCACTGATTAGATTGTATTTTCTTTATGTCGTTTAGGAACATCTGCGAAAAGAAACCGTTCTTCTTTTTCTATCTTTTGAATGTCTAACTTTAAATGGAAGATCTGGACAATATGTTTGTGTTATATCTAATCGAAGATATTGTTTGATATGTTTGATAATAAGATGAAAAATAATCGATTAAATAATTAATTTGTATGAGAAGTCGAAAAATAAGTCAAGTGATAATGTGATACTCTCGATACATCATACTCATTTTTATGAGTAGATATTCTCTATCATTCTTTATTTTTTCTTACAAATTTTTCTTCCTCACCATACAAAAAATAATTTTTCATTAAAAAAAGAAGGTAAAATGTAAGATTTTGCTTTATAACAAGATAGAAAAAATAAATGATTTGTGTAAGAAACTAGAAAATAAGTTGTGTGGTGTGATGCTGTGCGGTGCGATCTATTTTTTGTGTATATGTCATATATCCTTTTTTGCTTTTTGCTAAAAAAAAATTCTTCCCTAAAGAAAATTTTTTCATTGGAAAAACAAAAATGTGCAAGAAGAATCCACCACAACTCTCAATTTATTTTTCAACTTTTCATACAAATCAATTACTTTTCTTATCACTTTCAATCTTATTATCAAATGAAACCTAAGAGCATCTCCAATTGTAGTGTTTAATTTTGGTTTGTATAAAATTTACATGTTTTGTAAAAAAAAAAAAAGGTCTCCAGTAGTAAGAAACTTTGACACATAGGATTTGTGTAAAAAGGTTGTGTAAAATACAAACTCAATTTACACAACCACATCAGATAATCTCGCGTCTATTTTCCCTCATCTCGTATCTAGAAATAAATGGATTTGAAAAGCAAGGGAATAAATATAGGATAACGTCCACTTGTACGTATCTAATTAGTTGTTTAATATTTACACAAAAATTTAAAACAAACTGTTGGAGTACAAAATAAATTCTTTTTTATTTTTGTGTAAATCCCACTTTGACACGTAGGATTTACACAAAATTTATATAAGACGATTGGAGATGCTCTAAGAGACTTATATCACCACATCTCTCACTTATTTATTAACATTTCACACAAATTAATTATTTTTTTATTTTATTATCAAATGAACAATGACTTCAATGGGAATTTTTTCCCCAGAATAGTGATTCCCATTGAAGATATTTAAAAAAAATTAAGGAAAAAAGTTAAGGCGCCTTCTATTTTGACTTGGGCATTTTTGAAAATGATTGAAAATGTTTTCTCACCAGTTTCTACCAGAAACCAAACAACTTGCTGCTGAAATAAGAGCACATCCACATTCCCTCTAATAAAGCATAATTAAACATACTATTGATAATTTTATTTTATTTTTAAAATGTCTCATATTAATAGTTTTATATATTTTGAGACATAATCAATGTACTATATTTTTAAATAAAAAAACAAATTGTGTTAACTATTGAATAAGTTAATATTAATGTTTTCTTAAAGTTAAATTCAGAATATCACAAGCGGTTAGTATGCGGGTGTATAAATCTACATGTTATCCTAAATACATTTTATTAGTTTAGCAAATAAATTATTATAATCACTTAAGAAAAAAAAATCTCTAATTAAGAAGTAGAGCAAAATTTTTAGTAAGAAATCATAATGGTATAAACAAACAGGGTACCCTTCCTAATTAAATTGTTCTTTAAAGATATTTGAAAGGAAATACTTGCTTTCGCTTTGAATTTGTTATGTCCATTTATATAAAGAGTTGACAATCATACCATATAAGTTAAAACTCAATAAACACACTTATATGATTGAAAGCTACGAATCAAGAGTCGACTTAACAGATTTAATTATTTCATCTAACCTTATATTCCAGTAGTAGTACAAAGTTAAATTTGTGAATCTTACATTGTCAGCAGCAAACTCCACCAAAACAAATCCCTACATATTTAATTGAGGTCCAGCCTGTTACATCAAACTAGGAAATGCAACAATCATAATTCTAATTTTTATCAAGTCAACAACATTTTCAAAAATATTATATTCCTCACTAGCAAAAATTCTAGTACCAAGAAAATATATAATACTAAAAGAAAAAAAAATAGGATTCAGTCCCAAGTATAAACTTTTTAGGAGGCAGCCTTTCATTTTTTTCTTAAAAGAATGTGATCTCTGGAAATAGTTTTTGGCGATAACTCAAATGCATTAATACTATGTGATATATATACTAATTTTGCCAGCGCAAATACTAACATTTCTAAGAATCGTATAATATCCACCACATAGTATCTATATATCTTAATTCTCGCCAGAGGCAAATACTAAAAAACGGTATTTTTATAGACCGCGTCCTTAAAAAAAAAAAAATTAAAAAAGTGCATGCTAAACTGATAGGGCGAATTCTAAAACCCCTAATTTTAATGCTCTTTGGGTATAATCGAAGGACAAATTGGAGGACATACACAAGTCCCGGCTTCCCAAAAATTCTCTCTACATCAACGTCCATTTCTTGTAATCTTACACGATACCATCTAAGGGAAAATAATAATTAACAAAAAATTTATTATTCCTAGGACCCTAAATTATAGGAAATTTTGAACTTCATAAATATATAAATTTGCCACGCGAAAGCCACACTCCACTCTTGTATCTCATCTCTCACAAGAATGGCTTCTCCCAAGAAAATTGAGGCTTGTGGAGAACACAAGCTCCCTATAAAAGATGATGAGAGAGAAAAAAAACATGCAAGGTTGCAACGCGCGCAGTGGCTGCGAGCAGCCATATTGGGAGCCAACGACGGCTTGCTTTCAACTACTTCATTAATGCTCGGTGTTGGTGCTGCTAAAGAGGACCAACGGTCCATGGTCCTGTCTGGTCTAGCCGGAGCTCTAGCTGGTGCCTGTAGTATGGCCGTTGGTGAGTTCGTGTCTGTCTCGACCCAACGAGATATTGAACGTGCAGTTAGCGCGAAATGTGACTTGAAAGCTCATGAGGGTGATGATATCAAGGTTGAGATTACTTCCGGGCCTAATCCGACTGTTGTCGAGAAAAACACGCTTTCCGAAGCAAACTCTACCGTTCCGCCGAAACTCACTCTTCCCTTTGAAAGAGTTATGGGCATGGAGCCTTGTGAGGCAAACTCGGCCATTTTACCCAAACTAAGTCCCTTGGGGAGAATTAAGGGCACCGAGCCTTATGAAGCAAACTCGGCCATTTCACCCACACTCGAGTGCTTAGGGAGAGTTAAGGGCACAGAGCCCTATGAAGCAAACTCGGCCAGTTCACCTAAACTCACACCTATGGGGAGAATTAGGGGCGGGGAGCCCTTCGAGTGTAGGCACTCGAGAGAGAGACCATCACCGGGTAGGAACTCGCCCGGTTATTTATCTCCGATGATGAAAGTTGTGATATCAGACGCAAAAATGAACAGAATGGGGGCAGAAAAAGATGATGACGATGAGGAGGAGAATAGTGATGATGCACTACCGAATCCATACAAGGCAGCGGGTGCATCAGCCGCTGCATTTGTGTGCGGGTCTTTGGTTCCACTGGTTCCGGCTATTTGTGTAGCCGAAAACACAGCTAGGATTGTGGTCATAGTGATAATAACATCGATAGCGCTGGCTTTGTTTGGTGGAATTGGAGCTCAACTTGGTGGCTCCCCCTTGAGGGCTTCGGCCATAAGAGTTCTTCTTGGAGGGTGGCTTTCGATGGCTATTACTTATGGTTTGCTTAAGCCTTTAGATAGGGATGATAAAGGGAACAAAAATGATTAATACTATGTACAAATGAATGGCAATTACTTCATGTAAACAAATATTTGTTGTTGTGTAATCTTATTTGAATAGTGGAAACTACACCAATTATTTGGTGGAGTTTGTGAGTTATATATATACATGTTTAGAGTATGTGATGTAAGCTGTAACATATCTTGATGCTTTTGGCAGTTTGGGATAATCTTATAAAATATCTTGTGAAATTGAGAATAAGACATTTTGGCCTTTCTATGAGTTTCATTTATTTAATTTGAATGAGGCATCGACTAAGGGGGCTATATCCGAATAATTTTTTTTCCTATCACAAGATCCATTTTAATATTTCCATTTTCGATCTCTGTCTCGTAGTATTTTAAACTTTTACCTTCAATGGAATTGGCTCCTAATGCAGCCGAATTGCAAACATAAGATAGAAATAGATAGATAGATAGATATACACATTGGTTTTCATACGTCCTTAAAGGACCGGGCTATTAGTGATGGTATTGCATCACTAAATGCAGCAGGCATTGCATTTATATAGCGACAAAATTCTATCGTTAAAGGCTGATCTGCATTAGAGCAGGGATATATATATAGAGAGAGAAAAAGAATTGGGGATAACCGGATAAGACAATGATGGAGGTAATAATATAATATGATAGAAGGAAAGTGTTATGAATATTGAATAATGACAATAGAGTATGGAAGGGTAGTTGTCATTTAATGAGCCCTTTGAATGTCATCTTCTATTAAAGTGTAACAACTTATCTTCCACATGCTTGTACTTAACAGGCAGTGTGTCCACATCCTTAGATCTCTCTCTCATTCAAGTGAGAGAAAAAATAGATATGCATACACATATATATATAGCATCTGTATATCTATAGAGAGGGGGTGTGTGATATAAATGGAGGGTCTGAACTGAAACCTACACAAGTCCTTGATTAACTGAAAGTAATGGAGGAACCCAACTTAGCCTTGCCTGTTCTCCCAAGATTGGACCGACTCGATCGTCTGGTAAAACACTTTTCTTATATTTTAGCAATCTACTATCATAATTCGGAGGGAACAGAAAGGCCAAATAATTATTAAAACTAACTAGAAATATACGTATATTTGCATGTGACTATAAGATAAGAAATGATCACTCACAAAGTCTTTAATAGATCTGATCGAGGGGCAAAATTCTGATGAGATACAGGTGCAGCTACTGGAAGAGAATCGGTGCTCCTCGGGAAGACATCCATCCAATCCTGCAGTTGCAAGAGAAATGGAACAAGAAGAAGATCAGTGCAAAACTCTGTGCTTTGCTCTAGAGGAAGTTCATCATAAAGGCACGCTGATCCAACGGCTAACAACGCTCGAGAATCGGGTATTGCAGGTATCAACTGTAACAATTATATATCTGTACTATTATATAAAGCGAGTACGAAATTTCATAAAAGATGTGATTACCACAGGATTTGAATTCACAGCCGAAAAGGTCACACACATTCAAGCACTAGACTATTTAACATTTCTGTTAATTATTTTCTTCTATACTATTATATAAACTGAGCACGGATTTCAATCGCCTTGTGGATCCGTCATACTTTTGATTTTCAATTTTACCCCTGCAATATTCTTTTTCATAAAAAAATGTGATTGCAACATGATATGAACCCCCACTACTGAAAAAGTCAAGCACACAGCCAACCACTATTCCACTCATCTTTTTTGCTAAGTATTTTCTTCAAATTAGATGTATAGACACACAGATTGCGTGCTAGTACACGGATATATTTATCTATGATATATTTACCATTGAAAAGCGTCAAGTATTTTCAGCTCACAAGCTTCACTTTCAAATTCAGTTGAGCATAGAGATGGATGACGGTAATACATCAAGGTCGAGCTCTTCAACCGCTCTGGTTTCTGAAAATTTCGGGCATGATTCAGTTGTACCAAAGGTTTCAAGGCAATCTAACAATGAAACTCCCACTAATCAAGAAACAGAATACCACCCTCCTCCAATTCAAGTAAGAATCAGACTTTCACTCTAGACAGCCCGAAATTAAGAGTGTCATTCTAAAATCAGTGCACCAAATCTCAAGATAATTTACCTTTGATCCTTAAATGTTACCAATGAATACAATATTATGACCAGTAAAATTGTATGGCTCTTGCAGGAGGATGAGTCTATTGAAGAATGTAAAGCAGAACCAAAAGATGGCAAAAGACAGAAAAGAAAAGAATACAGAAAATGGTTTGGTTTGTTTAGAATAGGATGTAATTGAGAACAAGTGGAGTAATGTATGGTGGCCTAGCCTGTATTTGACTTCATTTTAATGCAATTCTCTTCAACCAAATATTGAAAAAAAATAATGAAAATAATAACAAAAGAAACCAAGAATATAAACTTGACCTCCGGGTTACTGTACAAGCGGAGATCACGTTCATCATCACATGCTATAAAATACACACACACTCTCATATGTTCATCATCGTTAATTAAGCTTAAGCTATTAGGAGAAAGAATTGTAAAGAATATCATGGTTAACACCCGCTATTAGGAGAGAGCAAACAAATTTCGAATTAACAAATGGGAAATAGAGGTGCCAAGACTTGAACCTTCCAAAAAATCAATCTCTGATACCATGTTATGAACCATCTCTCCCAAAAGCTTAAGTTATTAGGAGAAGGAATCGTAATGAATATCATGATTAAAAACAAGGAAAATCATGACAATCCAAAATATTTTTGCTGACACCAACTAAAATTCAATAAATCCGTAGCTATGACGAAGAATAGACTGACACAAATTTTGCAGGAATTACATGATTTCACAAATAGAAATAATAGAAAGTACTATACTAACCTTTGATTTGCTGTGGCTTCTGAAGAACCTGTGCAAACACTTCTTTCCCCTGACCAAACTGGACTGCTAGCAATGCAGGCAGAGCTGGACAGTTCCTTCAGTTGTCAATTACCCACTTGCCCGTCAAAGTAGGAACTTCTCTTTAAAACAACCAAATTAAGGGATTGGCATATTGTGTTTCACCATCTTTATATGCTGAAAAACTTTGAAATTGTACACACGTTGCTCTTATAATACGTCAAATTACAGAACATATAGGTATATGCGTATGAATACACTTATACACACATGCATAACAATAAACAAAATATTGTACATAATTCCAGATGAATATATGTCGTCCTAATTTATTATCATTTACTGCTTGATAAACTAAAATATCTTTACCAAGAACAACATCTTGACGAGAAGAGGCGTATTAGACCATTCGTGTCTCATGATCAACAAGTATATATTCTTTCACATTGTCCTCATAAATTAGGGAGGTAAATGCCCGATCGACCAAGTCCATTTAATAACTGTTCCATCAAATCATCAGTCACAATCTAAAATACACAGTTCCATCAGGGCAGTCCCAAATGATACATGGGAAGTTAGAGTGCGACGCCCCAGTCCCATTAATGCAACAACTATGTCATCAGGACCCAAGGACGTCATTAGCCCATTTTAGACTAGCTAAATAGGACGGTCAAATAGTAAATATAAGTAATACCAGCAGGTTACGGACCCAAGGACGTCATTAGCCCATTTTAGACTAGCTAAATAGGATGGTCAAATAGTAAATATAATATAAGTAATACCAGCAGGTTACGTGTGCATTTAAGACAATAATCATGGCAATGATAGTTTTAACATGCCAATTAAATAAACCATCAGATCGGTATAATAATTTAAAAATGCCTTCTTTTTTCTTTTTTGCTTCTGTAAACCTGCATCAGAATCTTAACATATGTTTTATTGCAATAAAAAAAAGTTTTCTAGTCCAGTAACAATAAACATGATGCATCACATATCCGAAATATATGTCTTGACATTCTTATTCTGGACATACTACACATTACATCTTCTACTACAAGACGTACACATTATATATGATAACTATTCACACATTTAACTTTAACTAGTGTTTGTGCACGTGCGTTGCACGTGATTTTAGTGCTTGACAAAAGCCATTAATTCCATTAATGAAATAGCAAGAAATGAACAAAACATAGTGATCAAGTGTAAAATTTAATTGATAATTATAAGAACGTCGTACCTTTATGGTGAGCTTTGGAACGAAATTCTAATTTACGCTAAAAGCTTTGTAATTTTAATACAATATATTCAATAGCTTTCTTTTTGGAAAGTTTATTATCAAGTTATATAGAAGTCTTGTACAAAACTCCTAATTCAACACAAACTCTAACTCGTTTAATTATTTTAGTCAAATAAAGGAGAGTTTAAATTTATCTGAAATACTAATATTAATATAAAAATATATGGAGCTATACAATTATACTATTTTATTTAATGTCAATCGAGCTTAAAATCTTTGTTTAATTTTTTAAGCCAAATAAGTAGAGTTTGAATTTAATTGGAATACTAATACTAATATAAAAATATATTGAGTTAGAGTATTTTATGCAATGTAAATCTTAAAATTTTTTGTTTAAAATGAAGGGATATAGTTGTCTTCACAAAAAAGAGGAAAAACACTTAAATTATTCGTACTTTTATAGATAGTATAGATAGATATAGATATATATATAACAACCGAAGTCAATCAATATATACATCATACAAACATACCGTAGCATGTCTCACAAAAATAGCGATGTATAACTAAGAAGATGGTTTCATCTGCCTTGTTAGCTACATAGAAATACATTTAAAGAGGTTGAGCCTGACGCTTTATAGCAAAGTAGCAACAGCACAGGGATATATACTTATACAGAAAGTAATCGTTGCAAACCACTGGAAGGTCGAACTAGAAGTAAACAAACTAAAGCTCTTTGCAGAGTTGCAGCTGTCATGTTGTTCATTTGGTTGGAAAGGAATGCAAGAAAATTTGAAGACAAGAATGAGAAAATGGGCGTGGGAAAGAATCAGGTTCAGTGCTTCGCTACGGGCCTCTTTGCTAACGCAGTTCAAGGGCTTACAGGTTGTCCCAAAACAAAAGCAACAAAACTAGCCAGAAGAGCAACAAGGGAAACAAAGTGTTGGAAAATTAGTTAATTTTTGGCCATCGGTTTTGAAAAGTAATTATGGATTCGTGTTCTTGTCGGCGAGTACATTGAAGTGGTTTATTTATTTGTTCAAAATGAAAATTGACACTTAAAGTGAGCTACTTTAGGTAAAAAATAAAAAGTTCAAACATTAGTATTCCTCTTGTCACATATTAAAACTTTATGAGAAAATTAATGGATTTATTAAGTATTGCAACTTATGTTTACATACCTCATTAAGCAGTAAAAGTCCCGACCACACATATATATCAAAAATAACAAGGATAAAATTGTAAATTGACATTTGTTCAACATTCAATACCAAATAAGTTTACGCACATAGGAGCAGGTAATGTTGAACTGGCCTTTAGCTCACGCACATAGCCTGGCCTCGCGCGCATAGGAGCAGGTAATGTTGACTATAGTAAATGCAGTCCCTTACCCCGCGCACATAGGAATGTTGACTTCACATAGGAGCAGCAGGTAATGTTGAATTCAGAATATAGTGACTTTAGAAACCAAATGAACTTATTTTTTTCCGTTTCATATACATTTTCTCGAGTAGCATGCGTAATTTGCACAGAAAAACTAATTGCAAAGAAGATGAACAAGAATATATACCCATAGGCTTCATTTTGTAAGCCCCAACCAGACAAATCACCAGCGTCTCTAAGCCCTTACCTCCGCTCCTCAACCCTCCGTCCAATTCCACCACCGCCAACAACACAGTAACCCTCAAATACTTCCCCAAACCTCCCCCTCTGTTCTCTCACATCCCTTGGCTCAACAATCTGGTGAGAATATATGTGGCAAGAGTAATGGGAAAGGACATTCTACTTGCTACACATATAACTAGAACTATCACAAAAAATATAATAAATTTTTTTAAAAAAAATGTCATTAGATTTACCATAATTTTTTTTTAACTAAATAAAATTTAACATTTCAGTTCCCCTCTCTTCTCTCTCCTCACTTAAAATATATATACAAATTAAACAAAATAAACCCCCAAATCAAACATTTATATGAATTATTTTATTATAAATTGTTCAAAAGTTAAAGATAATCGCTTTTGTTTACGCAACCACACATTACCGAATATACATTAAATCGTGGATGAGGTGCCGAAGTTAGTATGATATTTCGATAATTTGTTACCGAATATGAGATACATAATTTAGTAACGATTAGCCGATGCCAAAACATCATATTAAATGTAGGTACTTGCACCAAGTTATTTTACCAAAAGGGTTTAGATATACAAACGGAGATACCTAATTAAGAAAGGATCTATAATATATAATTAGATTTCTTATATAAGGATATGCGTATATATTAATAACCATGGCAGTCTGTGTGTGTGTATGTAAAGTTAACTTTGTTATATATTTAAGGGGCTGCTAATGACACACTCTATTTTACTCTGTAACATTCCTTTAAAAAAAATGTTGATTATTCTATTGTCACACACTACTTTTTTTATTTTTAATTAATAATTAAAACATTAAACACTCCCTTAAACTTCATCATTATCACCACCACCACCAGCATCATTGCTGCCTCTTCTTCTTCTTCTTCTTCTTCTTCTTCTTCTTCTTCTTCATCATCACCACCACCACCATTGCCGCCGCCACCTCCATCATTGTTGGTACCACCATCATCCAAATCATTATTCATCTCCAAAAGAAGTAGGATACTTATATTTTGGTTATTGCTTTACGTTTCCTTTCATTTATAAATCATTGGATACAAACAAACGAAAAAAAACTAAAAAACAGAAACAAAACACGAAGAATGTTTACTCGGCCCTTAGGAACCGAGTGTTGAACATCTTACTCGGTCCTTAGGAACCGAGTATTGTACAGCTTACTCGGTCCCAAGGAACCGAGTAAATTACAGCTTACTCGGTCCTAAGAAACCGAGTTAAGCTTTGGGTTATTTTTCCAATTCCACTCGGTTCCTTAGGACCGAGTGACTTGTGCTTTACTCGGTTCCTTTCGGCCGAGTATGATGAACAACACTCGATTCCTAGGAACCGAGTAAACCTTCATCCATGGCAAAAAAAAATTTGATGTGGTGTGTGCACTGGTGGAACTTTTTTTAGCCAATAACAAAAAAGTTCTAGAAAAAAAGAGTAGAACGATTAGATTGTTAAAGAAAAAGTTAAAATAAGAAGATTGAAGATGAGATTTGTGGGGGTGAGTGGTGTGATTTGTTTTTTTGAATTATAGAGAGAGTTGAATGTTTAATTCCAACCGGAATTTCTGAAGAATCCTTAATGGTAATGGGTTGATTTGTGGAAGAAGAAGATTGAAGATGAGAGAGAGTGGAGTGGTAGAGAGTAAGATTGGAGTGATTTTTAGATGAATGTTAATTAATCTTAAAATTAAATGTAGAGTGGTGGAGTGTTAGGAAGAGTAAAAATGTACCTATGAAGTGTTAGAAAGTTAAATGGTGTGTGTCAATAGTAATCCCTTATATTTATTTGGCCAGTTTGATTTCATATATATATATATAAGGACATATGGATGTATATGTATGGATATATATCTATAATAACAAAAGGCGGTGGTTTTTGAATTTCACCAAAATCCCGCCTAAAAAATTAAATCAATCCCGCCATCCAATTTTTGGGATAACCCTGTCCGTTCATTTTTTTCTCTCTCTTGGTAGATATTTTCCACCCACTCATTTCTCAGTCTCTCACTCTTCTTCTACATATTTCTCTGCTCATCTCTCTCTCTACGAGCACGCCTGCCCATCTCTCTCTCTCTACACAACACCAGTCGACCCACTTCCGTCTCAGCCAACATCGTGGAGACCCACCTTAGTCCCAACCTTCATTTTCTCCGGCCAACCCACATCCGTCCCAACCAACTTCGCCGGAGACCCACCTCCGTCCCAACCTTCATTTTCTACGGCCTACTCATTTCTCACTAAAGTACTATTCTTATCACTCTTCTTCTCCCTCTGTTTCATTTCTCTTTGAGTAAAGGGAGTGACTGCTCCGTCTCCTCTGTCTAGCTTCCTCCGTCTCCCTCTCTCTCTAGAAATTTAATCCGGCAAATCCCTAGAAATAAGCATAGTAAATATGGTAGCATAAAGCAAAAAATCCAGCAAATCCTTATTGGTGGGCATGATTTCAAAAAATAGATTCATCTTTTGTTTTTTTTGTGCAGCTCTGATGTATATACAAAAAAAAAAAAAAATTTCCTTTGAATTAGCAAAAAAAAATACAGATTGCTTTCCAATAGAATGTTGAAGCCATAAAAACTAAAAAAAGTCAAAAGTGAAGCACAAAGCAATAACCAGGTGATACTTTAAGTTATAAAACAAATTAAAAGAATTTGCAAGTGGAGGATGAAATGATCCCCATTTAAAAAGGGGAAAGAAAACATAAAGAAAAGTACCAGTATCCAATGGTTTCCTCATAGGGAAATAACACTTGTAGATTGTTAATGGTGTCTTTTGTTATTATAAATAAATAGATAGATTGTTAAAACATAACATAAAAAAAATACATATTTAATTTTTTTTTATTATTTTTCCTTTGTGCGGCTCTGTATCTAATATACCCGGCTATTAATGGTTTCTTTTGTTAATATACAGATTTTCATTTGTTAATGGTGTTTTTTGTTATTATAAATAGATAGATAGATTGTTAAAACATTACATAAAAAAAATACAGATTAATTTTTTTTTATCCTTTCTGCGGCTCTAATCTTTTGTTAATATAGATAGATAGAAGATTGTTAAAACATAACGTAATCTATCAAAAAAAATATTCCTTTGAATTAGCGGAAAAAAATACATATTTTCATCTAATTTTTTTGGAGAATCAGATTTTCATCTAATTACTATTACTAAATATATACTAATCTGATGTATATACAAAAAAATTAATTTTTTTTCCTTTGAATTAGCGAAAAAAAAATACAGATTTTTATCTATTAATGGTATCTTTTGTTATTATAAAAGGAAAATAGATAGATAGATTGTTAAAACATAACATAAAAAAAATACATATTTTAAAATTTTCATCAATTTTCCTTTGTGTGGCTTTGTATCTAATATACCCGGCCATTAATGTCGTCTTTTGTTATTATAGATAGATAGATTGTTAAAACATAACATAATCCATCAAAAAAAATTTCCTTTGAATTAGCGAAAAAAATAAATACAAATTTTCATATAAATTTTTTTTTGAGAATCATATTTTCATCTAATTTTTTTGGAAAATCATATTTTCATCTAATTAATTTTCATTAATTAAAAGTAAGTTATAGACAAACCGTAAACGTTGGGTTGGATTAAGAATAACCCACGTTGACGACGATTATAAAAAATATCTCAATATTCATTAATAATTTTAATGGATAGGCAGAAACCACTAATCCACGCTATTATTAGTTAAATGGGTTAATATTTTATTGCATCTCCTTTCCTTCAAATTTACCAACAACATCTATATCTAATTTTTTTGGATAAATAATAGCAGTCGTATTGTTATGAATTGTGGGGACCTTCGAATTTTTGGAGAATCAGACTTTCATTTATTTATTTTTTATCCATACAGATTTTCACATTAACCACCAAGTGGGGACCTATGAATTGTCGGCTCAGCCGTTGATACTCACCAGGTGTAAATCAGAACCAGTAAGAACAGAGGAAAGGCTAAATCCAAGTTATACACATTAACTATGTTAATTATGTATTTTAGAATTTATTTTGAATCAGAAACCCCATTTTTTTTTATATATGTCCCAAAGTCATGAACAGAGACATTCAATTTCAAATGGTGGGGATTTGTATGGGATGTTCGGTAGTGCTATGTTTAGAATAACAAAGTTAAGTGAAAAAACAAAACAGGGGAATTAAAACAGAGAAATTGAAATTAAGGTGATGATTATTTCGTAGTTTCTTTACAGTTTAAACCGGGACAAAATAGACAAATTGTTTTCAACAAATAACATTGTCTTCCTGTTTATTTTATCATTCTTTTTTTGCAGGAGAAACAGAGGCAGATTTTATGGTTCAATAATGGGATTAACTTTGTGCCCTTTTTTTTATATGATACTCTGATGCGTTAAATTTTTTGTTTGTATATATTTTTCCGCTTTTTTTGTACGTCTCAATAAAAAGTCCATAGTTAAAGTGATATGATCATTTAAAGTAAACTTGGAATTTTTTTGGGGTGTTCAAACTTAAGGACTTTAAATTTGGAGTAAAGGAAATCCAAATAAATAAGAATTTTTTAGTTTTTTTATTCTAAGGGAACGCTTATCTAAATAGATAAATAGGTAACTTTGAACATTTTTTTATAGGATTTTTAACAAAACATTATTTACTTAGATCACTTATCTAAATGGCTTTAAAGTAAAGCAAATGGACTTATAATTTAATACGGAGAGGGAATGGGAGTTATCTTTTGTATGTGGTGTAATTTCTTCTTAATAAGTACAATAGCTTCAATTTTTTTATAGAGTGTTCAGTTTATATAGCTTCAATTTCTTCTTAATAATTTCTTCTTAATACGTATGCAATGCTATTTTTGGTAGAGAAATCCGTCTTTTTTATCTAATGCATGCATGATGGTCTATTTTGTTATTATACTCGAATGTAATCATTACATGTTTAGCTTGCACAGAAAATAAATAAATGTTGTCTGAGGGTGGTTGGTATTTGGCTCTTTTCACCCATAAAAGGTGTTTTTTCTCTTTCCTTTTTATTATTTAATTTTCTACCTAAAATCATATTTTGTTGGAATAATAGAGAGAGAAAGAAAGAATCTTATTATTCAACTGATATCCAATATGTGTAGGGGTTAGCTCTATTTATATTAAGAGCTAACCTCCTTACTTCTCTACATAATCAATGTGGGACAAATCCAATATATATACTATTAGGTAATCCCTCATTCATACCACAATTCCAATGTGGGATAAATTGTATCTTACAATATTAGTTATGGACATCCACATATCAATATTTTTATAACACTCCCCCTTGGATGTCCATTATGTCACAATTCAATGACAGCTGCCTCATTAAAACCTTCCTAAGGAAAAACCCAGTGGGAAAAAACCAAAGTGAAGGAAAAAGAGTACAACATTCTTCTGGATCATTGAATCGGTATCAAATGCACAATATGCTGCCTCATTAAAACCTTGACTAGGAAAACCCAATGGGACAAAACCTAGTTAAAGGAAAAAGAGTACAGCGTGCAAATATTAGGTAGCATACTTCAGGATGCTCCCCCTGATTATTTACTCCCCCTAATGACAACATTTATATATTTTTGTTATAAAGTCGACGCATGCCAATATCATAAACTAACTTCTGGAAAATCGGCTTCGGTAATGACTTTGTGAACAGATCAGCTAAGTTGTCACTTGAACAGATTTGTTTGACTTCAATCTCTTTATTCTTCTGAAGCTCGTGAGTGAAGAAGAACTTAGGTGAAATATGTTTAGTCCTGTCACCTTTGATGAAACCTTCTTGAATTTGTGCTATACACGCTGCATTGTCTTCATAGATAATACTTGGAACATCTGTAATAGAAGACAACTGACAAGAACTGCGAATATGATGGATTAAAGATCTCAACCACACACATTCTCTACTAGCTTCATGAAGAGCTAAAATTTCAGAATGATTAGAAGAAGTGGCTACTAAAGTTTGTTTAGTAGATCGCCAAGAGATAGCGGTATTACCACTAAGAAATACATAACCTGTTTGAGATCGTGCCTTATGAGGATCAGAAAGATATCCTGAATCTGCATATCCTATTAACTCAGAACCATTAGAATTATGTGAATAAAATAAGCCTAAATCAGTGGTTCCTCGTAAATATCTGAGGATATGTTTGACACCAGTCCAATGTCGTTTAGTTGGTGCTGAGCTATATCTAGCAAGCAAATTAACTGAGAATGAAATATCCGGCCTAGTACATTGTGCTAAATATAATAGGGCACCAATCGCACTTAAATATGGTACTTCAGGACCCAATACTTCTTCATCATCTTCCTTAGGACGGTATGGATCTTTCTTTACATCTAAAGATCGGACAACCATGGGAGTGCTTAGTGGATGTGCTTTGTTCATACCAAAACTTTTTAATACATTCTCAGTATAGTTAGATTGATGGACTAATATCCCACTAGTGCTTCTCTCGATCTGCAGGCCGAGACAGAATTTTGTTTTCCCAAGGTCCTTCATTTCAAATTCCTTTTTCAAATAATTAGCAGTTTTTTCGAGCTCTTCTGGAGTCCCGATTAGATTAATATCATCTACATAAACTGCTACTATAGAAAATCCTTTTAAGAATTTCTTTATAAAGACACATGGGCAAATGGGATTGTTTTCATATCCTTCCTTAGACAAATATTGACTAAGATGATTGTACCACATTCTTCCGGATTGCTTAAGTCCGTATAGTGAACGTCTTAATTGTATCGAGTACGTACTCCTTGATTTTGCTTCAGGCAAAGTAAATCCTTCTGGGATTTTCATATATATGTTTGTGTCTAAGTCCCCGTATAAATAAGCAGTTACAACATCCATGAGTCTCATATCTAAGCTTTCAGTTACTGCTAAACTTATCAGATATCTGAAAGTTATTGCATCCATAACAGGGGAATATGTTTGATCATAATCAATCCCAGGTTTCTGCAAGAAACCTTGTGCCACAAGTCGTGCCTTGTATCGTGTGATTTCATTCTTTTCATTCCTTTTCTTTACAAACACCCATTTATAACCTACAGGGTTAACACCTTTTGGGGTTTGTACTATAGGTCCAAATACACCACGTTTATTTAGAGACTCTAATTCTGCCTTGATGGCAATTTCCCATTTTGGCCAATCTTCTATTTGTCGACATTCACTTAATGTACGTGGTTCTGTATCATTTTCATCATTGCCCTTTGATACTTCAGTAGCTACTGTAAATGCAAATACGTCATCGATGACCTTTTTGTTTCTATTCCACATCTCTCTCGAATAAGTGTAAAGTATAGAGATCTCTTCATTATTTGGTACCAATGCCTCTTCAGGGGCTTTTATAGTCTCTGCAGGGACTTTTTCTAAAACAATGACCTCTTCTGGGGCCTTAGAGAGAGTGGATTTTACCATGACCTCTTCTTGAGTGAAATGGGGAACCTCTTCAGGAGTGTTCTTAGGGCATGATTGCTCAGTCTTCCTCTTTCGGGGAGCTGAGTCTTTGGAACCTATAGGTCTGCCACGCTTCTGGCGTGGCGCAGATTCATTAGCTGCTATATTTTTATTTTGTCCTTTAAGGACATTGATTCTGGCAGGTGCATTCATAGCTGGCACATGTGATTTTATTACATTTGCTGCATCATTAAATCCATCAGGTAATTTATTTGCAATTTCTTGCAAATGTACTATTCTCCGTACTTCTTTCTCACATTCTGATGTTCGTGGGTCCAGATGAGACAATGTGAGATTATTCCACGATATTTCTCGTCGTTCTTCTGGAACGGATAGTTCTTTAGGAACCTTCTTATCTCCCCCTAACGGCGGGAATATTGTCTCATCATATTGACAATCTGCAAAACGTGCAGTAAACACATCTCCTGTCATTGGTTCTAAATACCGAATAATGGAAGGTGAATCAAAACCTACATAGATCCCTAGTCGTCGTTGAGGGCCCATCTTAGTACGCTGGGGAGGCGGAATAGGAACATAAACTGCACAACCAAATTTACGCAAATGTGATAGATTTGGTTGAAAACCGGTTACTAGTTGTGTAGGAGAAAATGTGTGATAAGCTGTAGGTCTAAGTCTGATCAGTTTTAATGCATGCAATATAGCATGTCCCCAGGCACTAACAGGTAACCTAGATTGCATGAGTAAAGGCCTTGCAATAAGTTGAAGACGCTTAATCAAGGATTCGGCTAAACCATTTTGGGTGTGAACATGTGGGACGGGGTGTTCAACTTTTATCCCTATGGATAAACAATAATCATCAAAAACTTGAGAAGTAAACTCAGCTGCATTATCAAGTCTTATAGACTTAATATGTTGATTTGGGAATTACGACCTAAGTTTAATGATATGTGCCAATAGGCGTGTAAAAGCAATGTTTCTTGTAGAAAGTAAGCTTACATATGACCAGCAGGTGGAAGCATCAATTAAAACCATAAAATACCTAAAAGGTCCACTTGGGGGATCTATAGGGCCACAAATATCGCCATGTATTCTTTGGAGAAAAGATGGTGCTTCAGAAGAAATTTTAAGGTACGAAGGTTTTGTGATGAGTTTACCTTGTGAACAAGGGGTACATAAATAGTCACTTGGTATGGTCAGCTGATGGTTCACCAATGAGTGCCCATAAGAGTTATCTATTATCTTTCTCAACATGGTTGTTCCTGAGTGTCCTAATCTATCATGCCACAATCTTAAGGCCTTGGGATCACTAATTTTCGGTATTTTAGACTTGAGCTTTTGGCTCATAACTGAGTGTGATTCAACATTAGATAATGTTGTGCAATAGAGACCCGAGGAGAAAGCACTTAATTTTTCTAGTGGGAGCTTCTGGCTCGGAACACTAGTAGTGATGCATAAGAATTTCTTGTTACCTTCATTTTTCGTTTCAATATGATACCCATTCATTCTAATATCTTTAAAACTAAGCAAGTTTCTTCTGGAACTGCTTGAGAATAATGCATCTTTTATAAAAATGTGGGTACCATTTGGTAACATCACATGGGCTCTTCCGGAGCCTTCAATTATTTGCGCATGTCCAGCTATGGTGGATACTTTGCGTAGGTCAGCCACTGTTTTAAAATCCTGGAATCGTAAATTTATCCATTCATTGCGAGCACTAGGCAAGATGACCAACTTCTGGTGGTCATATCTATCCTTCAGGGATTGCCAGAGACCCAACGGGTCTTCCTCAGTCATGTACTCATTTTTTAAATCATCATGAATGTGGTGACGTAAGGAGATAAGAGCTGAAGCTTTGTCCTGTGAGGATAATTTATTTCCTACCAAGATTTTTGGCAGTTAAATGAAGTTTAGCATCAAATGCCAGTTTAAGTAGTTATTGCCATTAAGCTCAAGGGTCTTAAATTCGAGTTTAGTGATATTCGACATTATGACTGCAAAAGATAATTATTGTAAATTAATTACTAATAAAGGATCAATAAATTCAAATATTTTTGGCCAATCATTATTTCATGGATAAGAACTTCAGGTTCTTGAATTATGAGACTTCGGGCTCATAAAATAAAAATAATAAAAAAAAATTAATTATAGAACTTCAGGTTCTATCAAGACTTCAGGCTTGTAAAATATGGCCTTATTTTGATCCATTACATTTACAGTCGTTTAATTATTAAGTTTAAAAGAAGAAGAGTAGAATTAACAATAGCGCACACATATTTACATGCAATTTAAATAAAACTTATTAAGTTAATATAAAAATTGCAGGTTTAATTATTGAAGTATGTTTTATAAAAACTTCAAGTTCCAAATAAATATTAGGGAACTTCAGGTCCCTAATATAATTCATGGATCTTCAGGTCCTGAATTATGATTATGGAACTTCAGGTTCCAAATAAATATTAGAGAACTTCAGGTCCCTAATATAATTCATGGATCTTCAGGTCCTGAATTATGATTATGGAACTTCAGGTTCCAAATAAATATTAGAGAACTTCAGGTCCCTAATATAATTCATGGATCTTCAGGTCCTGAATTATGATTATGGAACTTCAGGTTCCAAATAAATATTAGAGAACTTCAGGTCCCTAATATAATTCATGGATCTTCAGGTCCTGAATTATGATTATGGAACTTCAGGTTCCAAATAAATATTAGAGAACTTCAGGTCCCTAATATAATTCATGGATCTTCAGGTCCTGAATTATGATTATGGAACTTCAGGTTCCAAATAAATATTAGAGAACTTCAGGTCCCTAATATAATTCATGGATCTTCAGGTCCTGAATTATGATTATGGAACTTCAGGTTCCAAATAAATATTAGAGAACTTCAAGTCCCTAATAGAATTTCTGAATCTTTAGGTCCAGAATAATAATTATGGAACTTCAAGTCTAAATAATTTATAAAATAAAATATGTAAATCTATAATAATAGACCAAATAAAATATTTAACAGTAATATAAATCATCAAAGAATTATAAAAGAAAAGACAAGCATAAATCTAACCTTTATGACAAGAAAATTCCGTGCCTTCTTTCGAACAACCCCTTCTATCGAACAATCTCCAAGAAGAAAAAATTTAACTATGATGGCCTGCTTTTGCAATGGCCGGCCTTCAAAAAGAAGGAAAAAATTCCTTCAAGAAGAAGGAAAAAATTTAAACTATGGTGGCCTGCTTTCGCAATGGCTTCCAATTGACTGTAGAGCAGTCGTGCTGATTACGTGTTGGAATAATAGAGAGAGAAAGAAAGAATCTTATTATTCAACTGATATCCAATATGTGTAGGGGTTAGCTCTATTTATATTAAGAGCTAACCTCCTTACTTCTCTACATAATCAATGTGGGACAAATCCAATATATATACTATTAGGTAATCCCTCATTCATACCACAATTCCAATATGGGATAAATTGTATCTTACAATACTTCTCATTTTTTTATAGAGTGTTCAGTTTATATAGCTTCAATTTCTTCTTAATAATTTCTTCTTAATACGTATGCAATGCTATTTATGGTAGAGAAATCCGTCTTTTTTATCTAATGCATGCATGATGGTCTATTTTGTTATTATACTCGAATGTAATCATTACATGTTTAGCTTGCACAGAAAATAAATAAATGTTGTCTGAGGGTGGTTGGTATTTGGCTCTTTTCACCCATAAAAGGTGTTTTTTCTCTTTCCTTTTTATTATTTAATTTTCTACCTAAAATCATATTTATCATTTAAATAATTTCCCGAATTATGCCCGTAGTGCCATCGGCACGGGTTACCCCTAATATATATATATAATAAGGATCCTTAGTTATAAAGATTTATAGTATGATTGCATATACATATATGTAATGTATATGTAAGGATGTATATACATATAAGAACCTTAATTTTGTCCATCAGGATAGGCACGCGCATACTAATATTTATATGTATTAAGTTATATCTTTGCACATATGGCTAGAAGATTTAAACTAATACGAGTACAAAAATTGTTTTGGCGTGTTATACCGGTATACGTGGACACATTTTTTTTAGGCCTAAGTTTTGGATTAATAGATTAAGTTATGGGTCAAGACATGGATATGGGTTTTATAACCCAATAATTAAGCTTTGACCTAGCCAGTTTAATTTAAATAGATAAAATGGGTTTTAAGTACCTCCTCTATAATTATATTCAAGCTAATGACATCTTATTATATAGAGAACTTCCTTCACAATTTGTTTTAGCCACAAAGACAATTTTAAAATCTGTGTTCACTAAATGGATACACCTTTTTTTTAAATGGTCAATTATACCCTTACTACAATTTTTTATTTCTTTATTACCATTGGTGGTCATTAAGCTACACCAACTACCTCTGCCATCGGTACCCACCAAAACTCCTACGACCATTGTCATACCTCCAACAAAGACACATGAGCTCTGACGAGAATTTTTATATAGTGCAAAATATTTGTGCTCAAAGTTATATCTTTAATTACTTGCAGATTTAGTGCAAAAATGAATTTGTACAAAAAATTATATCTTAATTTGTTTATAGATTGGTGCAAAAACTTATTTATATTAAAATTTATAACATTAGTTGTTTGCGAATCTTGTGCAAAAATAGTTTTGCATAAAAAAAATATATCATGAGTTGTTTAAGAATTTAGTACAAAAACATATTTGCACTAAAATATGTATCATTTGTTGCTTGCGAATTTAATGAAAAAAATGAATTTGCACTAAAATATATATCATTATTTAATTGCGGATTTAGTGCAAAAACAAATTTGCACTAAAAATATATCATGAGTTGCTCGACAATTTAGTACAAAACATATTTGCACTAAAATATGTATCAATTGTTGCTTGCGGATTTAATACAAAAATATATTTACACTAAAATATGTATCATTAATTGTTTGTGAATTTAGTGCAAGAACATATTTGGAATATCTATACTAGAGCTTTAGTGAGGTTATAACACTCCAGTAATGGTTGCCGAATAATACAAAGGATTGCAATGAAGTGGGAAAATTGTGGTGCTAACATAAAATGACTTACAATATGCACAATGTATTCAATGTAGAGGCGAGTAACTATAAGATAAATCGGGCTTTCAACTAACTGTCGGTTCAAAGCAAGATCACTGAGAAGAACATCATCAAGAGGAGTAAGTCAAAGATTGGTTTTTAGATGAGTAGAATGACTACGCTCAAAAACTGCAAAGTATTACGCAAGCAGTCAAGTTATAATATACTTGGAAAGTCTAAGGTCGAACTACAAGGAAGGGAAGGAACCTATTTCTTCTAGTTATATCTCTCAGGGGAAAGAATGGAAAGGAAAAAAAATAATTGAAATGAGGAATAGGAAAGGAAAAATAAAACTAAATAAAACTATTAACTAAATTAAACTAAAACTAAAGGCAAATCTAGTCCTATGGTGCAAAATTAAAGGGAATTCACAAGTGCAAGTTTTCTACCAAAAAAAACTTCCTAAACGCACTAGGGGAACATGCAATTGAACTAAAAATAAAGAAATAAAATAAAACAGGGTACTAATTGAACAAAACATAATATTAAATGTACTTAAACCAACAAAAAACAAACGTTAGGGGTATTCGTAGTTAGAGAATACGAAACTAGTCCAATCGAGTAATCTAAATTTAAGTTTAAATAGGATTTTTCACTAAAGTTCAGCTCTTAGATCTTCCAACCATCCAATTGTATTGCTATTATAAGTATATCATAGTCCATGCGTGACAAAGACCATATATACTAGATTCGAGCAATAGAATTCGATAGTGAAGCTTTTTTACTTTGAAAAAGTGTAATTTGAGACCTAGTATTGCTAGTGTGTGACAAAAATAATTCAAGTTGATTAAACTCTCCAAAAATCAGTAGCTTAAAACTCTCCTAAGGTTTGAATATGTTTGAACATGATTCAAGTCAAATTCGTCTTAGAAAGAATGTTGAAAGTCAAAACTAGCACTTTCTCGGCACTTATGTGAATAAATGCCAAAACAGCGCCAAATCAGCCAATTCACTTATGAAACTAACTCAACTAATTAGAGGATAAAGATCGTCCTCAAATCATCCATGTTAGGATTTTGGTGCAAAAATTCGCGAATTGACAGTTTTGCGGTTCTTAATCAAAAGGAATTTCTGAGCTAACTTATGAAAACATGTTTCTTAGGTATGAAAAGATAAGTAAATACTCATACATTTAGTAGGTGATCTATAACCAATGAAAAAATCAGATTCAAACCTAAATTGGATTACATTCAAAGATTAAGTTTGCATCTTTCACTACGGGCTCTTAACTAACGATTTAGCTAGACATATTCAAATTAAACATGCAAACAAGCTTTGAAATTATGAAAAATAGTAGACACATACTTAATATTTAATAAAATCATATTTAAAAACTTTGGCTTTGAAATTACTCAATTTCGATTTAAAACAAAGATTTTACGCTTAAAACGGTAAACAAACTCAAAACGGTCATAAACTGATGCATTTCGACTAAAACCCTAAAATTTTTGGAAAATCATATTTCTTGTGATGAACAAAGAATCACATATGAATAGCATTAGAAAATGATAAAATATTTGAATATAGAACGATAAACTAGCATAAATTGATGAAAAATCAAAAAACTGACAAAACGGGTCTATAAACCCTAGAACCAGCCCTTAAAACATGGGTTTAGGGTTAATTCCAGAATATATATGAACCCTAACAACTAATCTATGAATATCTAAGCAAACAAAGGATTAAAAGCAATTAAACTAAAGAAATTAGAAAACTAGGGTTTACCCGGATGAAGAACAGCAATTGTAATTGAAATTTGGTATAATAATGAATTGAATGTTGATTAGACCAATCGTCCAGCCTCAATATGCCATAAAAAAACTAAACTAACAATTATTTTGAAGAAAGAAAAGAAAAATCACTTAAGTTTGATTGTTAGATGCAGCGCAAAAGCTCCCAAGAACATGGCGGTGCTCTCTGCTTTTCTACTAATCAATTCTAAATTATTGTGTACCCTAAATATGAAATATATGACCTTTTATATAATACACAAGTTTCTCAAGTCGTGGTTTTAGTAATTCTTGAAGAAACGGTGCGAAACATGGATTAAAATTGAATTTGGGCTTAAAATTGGGCCTATTTTTTTTATGACGCTTTCTTCTTTTACTCATAACTTTCTGCTCCGAATTCTGATTGACGTACCGTTTTTGCTTACGCGTAGGTAATTTAATTTTCTACAACTTATATTTATGGAGATTTTTTCAAATTCTCATTGTAGAAAAACTTTGATCAGCTACAACCTCGGATTTATTACGGCAGTTCTCGGTTTTGCTCGAAAATTTCAAGAATTGATTCGATTGAGCTTTTTTCCTCTTGGGATCACTTTTGGACAATTGAATTCACTTTATTCATACTTGGGGACTTTATATTCTCTTCTTACTAGTGCTTTGGGGGTAGTTTGCGGAGTTTTCTTTGTCTTGAGCCTCGGAATGGTTATTAAATTATTCTTCGGACCTTCTTCTTGCACTTTTTCGCTTTCAACTTTCTATATATTTTGCATACAACTTCAGTTGCTTAACCACTTTAGGCTTGCAAAATGTCTTAGTAACACAGAAATACAATGCAATGCCTTCTTTTCATTTTTAAACTGAATTTACATGCAATTTTCGATTTTAAATGATAACTAGAAGCTAATTGAGCCTTGTTTAAGGGATTAGAAATACAATTTTTGGGCTCAATCACCTCCCCCAACTAACATATTACTAATCCCTAGCAATGGAGTGATAAGATGCCACATATCTCTAAAAACAAACACATAAAAGAAAGAAAGAAAAACATAATCCTAAACTAAACAATTGCATTAAGCGGATGCAATAAGCCTTTAAACCCCTAAGTCACCCCTAGTAGGACGAGTTGTGTCTTGTGAGGGTTTCCAATGAATATACCCACAAAATTCCTGATTGCAGTTCAAGTCTTGTCCCATAGTTGCCTATCATGCATAAATTCTCTTTCAAATGGTTCAGCAAGGACCTAAACTAACTTAATGATACATTAGTAAGAGATATACAAGTGAAATAACAATCTTAATGCATTCAAAATAGACGTAGCATAAATATAAATCATAATTGTGCGTGCGTAGGTAAATGCATTGACTTTCAACTTTTAAAATCAAGCATAGCTCCAGACTCAGTTCATGCTAAGCTTTGACTCAAACTCTTACCGAACATACACTTAACAAATGAATCGCTCCGAATCAGGTGTATCTCTCTACATACGGGCTAAATGGAATGTTTGTAATCAAAATCAAATGCCTCATGTATGTTTAAACGAAAAGACGCTAAAATGAAAGAACATGAGTCTCTAGGAAAGATATTCAAGTTTCAAAAAGGTGAGAATATTTTTGTATACCTTTTCGTCATCTAAATCTCGATACTAAGCCACTAAGGATCAAGTAGGACTTTATTAAGTTGTAATGGGGTTGGGGGTTTGGCTATGAAACGAACGGGTCAACTGAGGATTCAAAAGACTCGTTTGTTTGTTTTTTTTGTAATGCTCAGAGGCTTTTCAACTCTTTCTCTTTACTTTAGTACCCACATTCTCATTCTATTGCATACAACCTTCAATTTGCATTTTCAATAAACATTAGCATATCCATTTTTCAATGCAAACTTTTCATTCTTTGCTTTTTCAACTCTCTTTTCAGATCAACACACTTCACTATGCCTATACTTTTGAGCCTTCTGCACAAACGAGCCAAGGGTGTGGAATTTATGGTTCTAGCTTGGGTTTAACTTTAGGTGTAACAATAAAAACAAGACTTCAGGCTTCAAAAGGGCTGCTACGGATAGAATGTAAGGACATGCTAAGGCTAGTGACTAAAATAAAGATGGCCTATATCATTTCCTTAGCTTCCAGTTCTAAACTACAAGGCATTTTACAATTTAACATCTCATGGACTTACCTTTATAAAACTGAATTGAAATTGAAATTTAAGAGACTCAATCAATTTGTAAAACGCTTTTCAGAATCAGAGTTTATATATATAGCTCTCGAATATGAAAGAATGGCTCAAAACCTCACGACTATATAGTCTCCACTTTAATTTTGAACAGAGTATTTCACTAATTAAGATCTATCAGTCTAATATCTAGCAATCTCGAAAAATGCACGAACAAATATATTCAACTTAGCACGCATCTTTTGAACTACAAGAAGATTAAAAAAAAACTTCTCTAGTTTATCTAATACCACACCATATACTAAATCAATTCATGAATGCTTCGTCGCCCAATGAGAGAAAGCAAAACAGAACTAGATGGGACAATTTAAATTGGCAATCTCAGATTTTTATTTTTTATTTTTTTTAGAAAGAAAATGAAAATAAAGCAAAACGACTATCCTAAGTTACTTCCATACAGGATTTTCAAAAAAATTTGATCACAGGCCTCCCCTTTTCCAACTAAAATCTAACATTGTCCCCAATGTTACAAAATAAGCATAAAAGCATGGATGCAAGGGACTGAAATAAATGAGTGAAAGGGAAGATATACCTGAGAGCGGCCTAATATCTCTAAAAATCTGCATGTTAGCAACGAAAATTCTACGAAAAACTAAAAATAAACAAAAAGGAAAAGAAATAAAAGAAAAATCCTAAACTACTTACCTACTTACCTTACTTACCTTCTGCTCTATGTACGATCCAGGCGGTGGTTGAGCCAGACAAAGACTATAATACCCTAAATCTCGAAAGATCTAACATAATTTCTCTTGCCCTCTTCATGTAAATCAACAACCCACAATGAAGGTTTTATGATTCTCAGCTCACCTTTATAGAATGTCGAACGGACAATTATACCCGCTATCCTTCTTTTGTAAGCTTCAAGGTCCACTTCTGGGTACACAAATTTGAATATGTCGTCCTACACGTACCTCTGATCTTGTGGATGTAAGTAGTACGGAGTCTTTACATCGATGGTATTTTCTAATATAAAAAACTTTCTCTTCACTGCCTTGTAAGGCATCATTTGACAATCATCAGATGAATTAGGTGAATCAGACCACCAATATGAATCGCTAGAACTCTCATTGCCCGACTCGTCATTACTGCTTTCGGAACTAGAGTCATCATATTCACTGCTATTGCTTCCAAACTTAGAATCTTCAAAAGGATCAGATTCCTTATCATGTTTTGATGGGTCAGATAACTTCCTCTTCTTTACCTCAGCCACTTCGATAAACTTAGCTGGCCAAGAACATTTTACTTCAATGCGCAAATGAGTTCTTTCAGGTGGGTTAGATTGCTCCTTCTCAGGCTGATCAGCTTCCTCCATGTGTTCGTCAGACTCCCAGTCAGATGGCTCAGTAGGATCATAATTAGATTGATCTTCAGTTGCAACTGATGTAGATTGACTTGACTTTCATTTACTTTTAACCTCTTCACCTGATTCACTATCCTTGTACATCTCAACATCAATGTCTATGTAGTTATTTTCACCTCTCTTACACCTTTTATCATCTTTAGACAGATTCTTTCAAAATGCGAATGGATCACGAGTAAACTGATTGACACCCACTAGGTTCTTAAATGAATTTGAGACCGGCGAAATGTTTAGATTACTGTGATCAGGGGCATCTGTATCTAGCCCTAACATAGGCAAACTATCCAGACTCATGTCTTGAGATGATGTGCTATGTGCGGAAGAGGAATAACTAGGCGACATTAGTTTTAATATGCTTGAAATGTATCTAAATAGCTTCACAGAATGGATCTAGATAAAAAATTAGTGCAGATGAAATGTAGGTGAGCAGATAATCAAAATAAAAATGAAAATAAATATACAACAACAGGAGCATCACATTTCATTCGAACAAGACATATATATGTAAATAAATCAAACAAGTTCAAAATGAAATACATAAAAAGTAAACACCTCCCTAAAGTAAAAACCTAGGCCTACGGGATTTAAACATAGAACATAAGGAAATCCTAATCCTTAGCCTAACTAGTCGATGGGCCAGTGGAGTCATCTGCTATCTCCTGATAATCTCCTCTATCACCATATGACTCATCGTTAGTGTTCTCTTTAGAATTCTTGGACTTATCAGCATTGTGGCCTTCTAGCGTCCTAGCTCAATATGGTTGACCACAGCAGACAGTTTCGTGCATCGGCTGATGCTCCAAAAAGCCAAAATAAAAAAAAATCTTAAATTCATGAGAACGCTATAGACAGATTAAATGCATAGAATTTAATGGTTTTTCCCTCCCCCAACTCAGAACAACACAGTCCCTGTGTTGCAAAACAATTTATAGAGCATTAACTGGAATAATTTATACGCGGTGTAAATTTGAAAGGATAAGCAATTCGATCTGGGATTTGAGATCACCAACCAAGAATGATAACAAAACACACAAAACAATGAAAATGAAAATGAATATACAAAGGATATAAACAAAAATATACAAAGTTCAGAAAATCTTCTCGATCATCTAGTAGCATCATAGTTGGGTTCCCCCAACACAATGCTTTACTCACTGTCATCAAGCTTCTCCAAAAATGACTTCAATCGATGTCCATTGACTTTAAACGTACTGCCATCTTTTGGATTCTCCAATTCCACTGCTCCATGAGGAAAAACTATACGAATTTTGAAAGGACCAGGTCATCTTGACCGAAGTTTACCAGGAAATAAATGAAGCCTTGAATCATAAAGTAAAACTTTTTCCCTAGGCTCAAAATTCTTCCTCAGAACTTTCTGATCATGGAAACGCTTTGTCTTTTCCTTAAAAATTCTAGAATTATTATACACATCATGACGTAATTCTTCAAGTTCATTCAGCTACAAGCTCCTCTCTTTACCACTCTCTCGAAGATCGAAGTTCATAACTTTAATAGCCCAGAATGCCTTATGTTCAATCTCCAGAGGGAGATGACATGCCTTACCATAAACCAACTGGTAAAGAGACATATTCAAACTCGTCTTATAGGCAGTTCGGTAAGTCCATAAAGCATATGTCAAATGAATAGACCAATCTTTTCGATTAACATTGACTGTTTTCTCGAGAATTCTCTTGATCTCTCTGTTGGCTAGTTCAGCTTGCCTGTTTGTCTGTGGGTGATGTGCCAAAAAGACTCGGTGATTCACTCCGTAATTTCGCATCAATTTCTCGAACGATTTATTACAGAAGTGACTGCCTTGAACACTTATTATCACTTTTGGAGTGCCAAACCTAGAAAGAATATTTTGTTTAAGGAATGTAATGGCCGTGAAATGATCATTATTTCTAGTGGGAATGGCTTCGACCAATTTAGACACGTATTCGATAGTGACAAGAATGTACTAGTGCCCAAACGAAGGAGGAAATGGCCCCATAAAATTTATACCCCAACAGTCAAAAATTTTAACTGATATGATATTAGTTAGAGGCATCATATTTCTTCTTGAGTTGGCACCTAACATCTGACAGCGAGCGCACATTCTGCAGTGGTTCTTCACATCCTTGAAAAGAGTTAGCCAGTAGAAACCACATTGCAGAATTTTGTCAGCCGTCTTGCAGAAAAAAAAATGGCCCCCGCATGCTGCTTCATGACAAGCATACATGATGGATTTAGTTTCATCTGCTGGGACACATCTTCGAAATATTTGATCAGGACAATACTTATACAAGTACAGATCTTGAAAATATAAATTCTTTACCAAGGTAAAGAATCGATTTCGCTTTTGACGAGGCCAATCAGGAACCTTTCCTGTGGCGAGATAATTCACGATATCTGCATACCATGGCAAACTACGAACAGCCATTAGTTGTTCGTCTGGAAAATTATCTTGAATAGGTAAATTGTCTCTGTCTTGAACTTTGCTAATGAGCTTAGATAAGTGATCGGCTACCACATTCTCTACTCCTTTCTTATCTTTGACAATCAAGTCAAATTTTTGAAGCAGTAGAATCTACCTAATTAATCTTGCTTTCGCATCTTTCTTCATAAAATGATACTTAATTGCTGAATGATTAGTAAAGCAGACAATTGGTGATCCAACCAAATAGGAACGAAACTTATCTAAAGCAAATACAATTGCTACCAACTCTTTCTCAGTCGTAGAACAATTTAATTGTGTATCATTTAAAGTTCGACTAACGTAGTAAATGACATAGGGCTTCTTATCATTCCTTTGACCTAAGACAGCTCCAATGGCATAATCACTAGCGTCGCACATAAGCTCGAATGGTAAGCTCCAATCGGGTGGTTGCACAATGGGTGCAGTTGTGAGCATTTCCATGAGCTTGTCGAAAGCTTTTTGACACGCTGAAGTCCATTCAAATGGTGCATTCTTGGCAAGCAGGTTACATAAGGGTCGAGAGATATAACTGAAGTCTTTCATGGGGTTCCCTTCATAGTTGTTACCAGACCATCTGAGGTTGGGATGGTTCCTCCAAGATGGCTTATATTGATCCCCATAAAAATTGAATTTTTCAATTGTCATGACATCATTGACATCAGTGTTCAACACTTCTCTAAGAGCTGGGATGGTCGGACAATCACTAATGAGATGACCAAGTGTGTCGCAAATTCTGCAAGCTTGCTCCACGAACTGTTTAGGAACTGGTTCTCCTTTCTTTGATTCCAAAGATTCAAGTTTTCGACAAATAGTAGCTAGCTTAACGTTGATTTCATCATTATCCTTTAGTTGGTACACACCAACTGGTGCTACCTTTGCTCTAACTGTACCTGCCTTAGCACTCGGTTCCCATTCCTGAGAAACTTTAGAAAGCCATTCGAGATATCCTTCAGCATCTGTAGGACTCTTTCCTAAGAATTTCCCATTGCATATTGATTCAACAAACTAATGAGTGGAGGAAACTAGACCATCATAAAAGAAATTGATGATTCTCCACTTTTCATAACCATGATGAGGATGAGAATTAAGAAGATCTTTGAAGCGCTCCCAACACTGGAAGTAGGTTTCATCATCCTTCTGGGAGAAGTTTTGAATCGCCTTCTTCGAGTTAAAAGTAACATGTAAAGAAAAGAATTTCTTGAGAAATTATTCTTGGAGTTCTTGCCATGAGTTGATGGATCTAGGACGAAGAGAGATAAACTAAACCTTAGCTTTGTCCTTCAGGAAAAAAGAAAATAACTTCAACTTAATTGTATCTTCAGAACAGTTATGGTCACTGAAAGTGGCACAGACATCCTCAAATTCTAGAATATGAAGGTAGGCTTGTTCACTTTCAAACACATGATAAGTAGGTAAAAGTTGAATCATGCCATTCGAAAATGAAAACTATTTGCATCATTTGGAAAATTAATGCAAGAAGGAATATCATTTCTGCTAGGAAGTAAGAGTTCACGGAAAGTAAGATTAAGATTTTGAACTGCTTGGTTGACTCCATTATTAGCTGATCGTGCTGCTGCAAATGCTGCTGCTTGTTCTTCAACGTCTTGATCGGCCATCGTGTGTTAGCTGCCCACAGGATAGTACTTTTTGTAGAATCAGAAGAAAAAGAATGTGGAAGTGAATTGGGGGAACTAGAAGACTCAGGTGATGGAGATGGTTCGTCGTCTAACTTGTACTTGTCAGGAATGACACGGTACTCATACAGAGGATTACTTGAAATGCGATTATTAGGACCACGAAGCCAAGGTTTCATATACTAAGCACAGACCTAATATAGAATCCTAGGATGGAAAAAAAGAAAGAAATAAATAAACTAGAAATAAACAAATGCAACCGTTAACCTTCCCCGGCAATGGCGCCAAAATCTTGTTTGACTACGCTCAAAAAGTGCGAAGTATTACGCCTAAGTGCAAGTGGTCAAGTTATAATATACTTGGAAAGTCCAAGGTCGAACCACAAGGAAGGGAAGGAACCTATTTCTTCTAGTTATCTCACTCAGGGGAAAGAAGGGAAAAGGAAAGAAAATGACTGAAATGAGGAATAGGAAAGAAAAAATGAAACTAAATGAAATTATTAAATAAATTAAACTATAACTAAAGGCAAATCTAGTCCTATGGTACAAAATTAAAGGAAATCCATAAGCGCAAGTTTTCTACCAAAAAAAACTTCCTAAATGTACTAAGGAAACATGCAATTGAACTAAAAATAAATAAATAAAATGAAACATCGTACTAATGGAACAAAATAGAATATTAAATGTACTTAAACCAACAAGAAACAAACGTTGGGGGTATCCGTAGTTAGGGAGTACGAAATTAGTCCAATCGGGTAATCTAAATTTAAGTTTAAATACGATTTTTCACTAAAGTTCAGCTCTTAGACTTTCCAACCATCCAATTGTATTTCTATTACAAGAATATCATAGCCCATGCGTGACAAAGATCATATAGACTAAATTCGAGCAATATAATTCAGTAGTGAAGCCTTTTTACTTTGAAAAAGTGTAATTTAAGACCTAGTATTGCTAGTGCGTGACAAAAATAATCCAAGTTGATTAAGCTCTCCAAAAATCAGTAGCTTAAAACTCTCCTAAAGTTTGAATATGCTTGAACGTGATTTAAGTCAAATTTATCTTAGAAAGAACATTAAAATTATGAAAAATAGTAGACACATACTTAATATTGAAGAAAATCAAATTTGAAAACTTTTGGCTTTGGAATTACTCAATTTCGATTTAAAACAAAGATTTTACGCTTAAAACGGTAACAAACTTAAAACGGTCATAAATTGATGAATTTTGACTAAAACCCTAAAATTTTTGAAAAATCAAATTTCTTATGATGAACAAAGAATCACATGTGAATAGCACTGGAAAACGACAAAATATTTTAATATAGAACAATAAACTAGCATAAATTGATGAAAAATTGAAAAACTGACAAAACGGGTCTATAAACCCTAGAACCAGCTCTAAAACATGGGTTTAGGGTTAATTCCAGAATATATATGAACCCTAATAACTAATCTATGAATATCTAAGCAAACAAAGGATTAAAAGCAATTAAATTGAAGAAATTATAAAACTAGGGTTTACTCGGATAAAGAACAGCAATTGCAATTGAAACTTGATATAATGATGAATTAAATCTTGATTACACCAATGGTCTGGCTTCAATATGCCATAAACAAACTAAACTAACAATTATTTTGAAGAAAGAAAATAAAAATCATTCAAGTTTGATCGTTAGATGCAACACAAAATTTTCCAAGTGAGAATATCGAATGCAGTTTTGCAGTCGATGAAGTGAGAATATCGAATGCAGTTTGTGGGCTCAATCATAGAAGCAGTTTTGCAGTCGATGATACCAGTTAAAGTGAGAATATCGAATGCATACTTTGCCTGAGAGATATAGTAGCTAGCAGATTCAAAGAGGACTTCAAGACCTATAAATTAGTTAGACAACCCAAATCTTTCATTTTGAAATTACTATTGAGTGCTTGTTTGATGTTGGAGATACCAGTCATGTCATCTTCAGTAATAATCATGTTGTCCACATATAAAATCTGAATAGTAATACCGACCGGTCTTTTATGTGAAAAGCCCATGGTCAAATATGTTAAATATAAACCCAATTTATAGATAATAGAGTTGAATTTTTCGAATCAAGCATAAGGAACTTGTTTAAGACCATTGAGGGCACAACGAAACTTACAGACTTGAGATGGTGAGGTTTTATATAAACTTCTTCAAAGATATCTCCACTTAGGAAGGTATTTTTAACATCCATCTGAAATAGATCACATTTGTTAACAACGCCAATAACAAGAACACAACGGACAGATGTTACCCGAGCAACTAGAGCAGAACTTTCTTCGTAATTAATACCATATTCTTGATTGGAACCTTTTGCCACAAATATGACTTTGTAACGATCAATAAACACATCGAATTTGGTTTTGACTTTGTAGATCTATATATACCCTACTGTTGATTTTCCTGGTGGAAGAAAAACTAACTCCTAAATTTGAGCCTTTTCTAAATCCTGTAATTCTTCAGACATAGCTTGCTGTCAAAAAGGGTTAAAACTAGCCTTTTTATAAAAAGATGGCTCATGATAAAAGAATATAATGGAGTAACAGTGATGATTATGAAAATGATGAGGAAGTTCTCTTACCCTAGTAGATTGGCGAGTATGAATGGCTTGATGGAAATAATCGTTATGAGGGATAAGCTCATCAGGATAGTCCGTAGTTAACAGCTCTGTGGAAGGAGGGTTAGTTGGTGAATGTGGCTTTAAAATAGTACAGTTATGTGTAATTGGCAGCTTTGTGGAAGGAATGCCATTTATTGGAGATGGCTCTATGGGAGTAAAATTGTGTGAAGAAACAGTGATTTATGTGGATGGTTCAGGTAGATCTAGTAAAGAGATAGGCTCGAGAGTTGTGAAAGGGTAAAGGTCAATAGTGAAGCCAGTAACGAAAGGACGCGGAGTATCACTTGTGATATAAATTTTTTAGATATATGACCATTTATTATTCTTAAAAGATGACATGACGAGAGATGCAAAAACGTTTAAAAATAGGATAGTGAGAGTCTTGTTATGACATTTTGAGTTGGATTCTTGTAATAATTAGACAAGAAATGCCCTAGAGGCTTTCTTGTTATAATGCTTGCATATATGAACATGGTAATTCAGGAGGTAGTGGCCGGTTGCATGAAAGAAAGTACATTATGTGTTCGGAATCATTGAAAATTAATGTTGTATAAACAAAATTGCAAAATCGGGAAAGAATTGGGAAAAACAAAATTTGATTTTAAAATCAGGATGTCCCAAAATCAAGGGAATCTATTTGGCTAGGTTAAAAACTGACCTTGAATGCACAAAATCGATTGATCAAAACTGAAAATAGTGAATTAATCAAATACTACTGGTTGACTAGGGTTAATGTGGTAGTGGAGCTAACATAGCAGGATGATATGGTAATAAAGCTAACCTGGCAGAGTCAACGCTGTCGTGGTAGATGATGTGGCAAAATTTAGTTGCTGATCTGACGTGGAAGATGATGTGAATAATGGAAGTCGATTTTATAAATAACAGGAAGGCTTGAGGTCAATTTGAAAATAACTAGAAAGTTTAAGGTCAATATGAGAATAATTAAAAATTATGGGGTCAATATGAAAATAATAGGAAGGTCTGGGGTTAAATTAAAAATAACTAAAAATTTTGGAGTCAATATAAAAATAACTTAAAAGTATGGGTTCAATATATAAATAATTAAAAAATTTAATGTATAATGGGTTTGGTTAATTCGGGTGGATCTGACAATATTGGCGCAATTGGTGAGAACAATGGGTCTATGAATTAGATATAAAAAAGAGGCAATTAGGTATAAGGGCTCATTATAATAATAATATAATTATAAAGGACATTTAAAAAATAGTTGTGTAAATTAAGGACACTATACAAAAAAGACACTAATATCCCTTCCTTATAATATCGTCTCATTATAACACCAACAGCAACCAGAAGGTGCTAAATGCATTTAGCACCCCCTGCACAGCAACCAGAGGGTGCTAAATGCATTTAGCACTACAACCAAAAGGTACCAAAAGGTGCTAAATGCATTTAGCACCATCTGGACAGCAACCAGAAGGTGCTAAATGCGTTTAGCACCCCCTGGACAGCAACCAGAGGGTGCTAAATGCGTTTAGCACCATAACCAGAAGGTGCTAAATACATTTAGTACCTGCCGGACAGCAACCAGAAGGTGCTAAATGCATTTAGCACCCCCTGGACAGCAACCAGAGGGTGCTAAATGCATTTAGCACCACAATCAGAATGTGCTAAATGCATTTAGCACCCACTAGATAGCAACGATAAGGTGCTAAATGCATTTAGCGCCACAACCAAAAGGTACTAAATGCATTTAGCACCCCCTAGAGAGCAACCAGAAGGTGCTAAATGCATTTAGCACCTTCTGGTTGTGGTGCTTAATGTATTTAGCACATTCTGGTTGCTGCCAGAGGGTGCTAAATGCATTTAGCACCCTCTGGACAGTAACCAAAGGGTGCTACATGCATTTAGCACCATCTAGACAACAACCAGAAGGTGTTAAATGCATTTAGCACCTTCTGAACAATAACCATAAGATAACACCACTTGAATAACAAATCAGAAGGTGCTAAAATAATTTTAGCACCATTACAAAATAGAGAACAACAAAATTGATAAGATCAACATCCACTCAATTTATTTATATGTATATAGATATGGATCGACGTAGCGTTCGTAAAAAAATAAAAAAAAAAAGAGTTACAATCATATTTTTTTTCAAATCCCGCTGGGCTGTCAAAATTGATCGATTTCAATAGCAAAACGACTTCTGATCGTCTTAATTTTTCGCACAATAATAGTAACTTTGTCTTCCGAACAACATATCCAAAAATCAGCCAAATCCAACGGTTCGATCAAAAGTTATATATGTTTTACGATTGCAGATCTAGAAAAAAAGAAGAAGAAGATGATGATGATGATGATGATGATGATGAGAACGATGATCCTCTCGGAGATACGATCGGAGAGTAAGGTGGTGGTGGTGGTGGTGGTGGTGGTGGTGAGATAACTTCTCTTTTCTCTTGTTTTTTGTTTTCTCTCTCTAAACTATGTGTATGTAAGAGAGAATAATATGTCTTTTGTATAATTAGAATAAATTATATAGTAGGGTAGTTTTGTCCATCAACATTTATCATTTTCCTTAAAATAAATTAATATTATGAAAAGTGCCCTTATTGTAAAACCAAATTATGAAATTAGTACTACTTCCCTTTATTAAACATAAATTCGTCCTTAGAGTTATAACACATTACGGAGCGAGACCTTATAACCCATTATCTCTATAAAAAATAAGTTTGGATTAATGATGGAGAAGGATGGAGATAATTGGAAGCAGTGGGTTAATGGAGATTTAAATTTGGATTATTAATGAAGATGAAGAAGCACGACTTTTGTTTGGAGGATAAGTTACGATGGTAAGAGGATTATGCCTTTGATACCATATTAACTAATATAAAGGAAAAATAATTGAGAGATATATAAGAGAAAAATGATTTGTATATTTGAATTAATGATTTAACGGGATATAAAAAGGACCTTTTTATAAGGATGAGATGAAGGACAAACATGGAAACATAATCTCTGAATTAATGATGTAATCACTACATATAGATACAATAAGTTACAGCTAGATTAGATTCGGTTACCGAATGAAACTCCATACACCGATACCGAATTAACAAAAACGATATACCCAAATTCAATATCGAGACTGAACCGAGAATATATCGGTTACTGAATTTTCCATTAATTTCGATAATTAATTCGGTGAAACAGAAAATCAACCTCCCTACTAATTCAATCTTAAACAAAAAAAATTTAAAAAAAATTTAAAAAAAATTAAATTAAAAAATGAACCGTGTCATACTCAATAAAGCCCCAATTCAAGCATATGCAACCTTAAAAATGGCAAATGAGAACAAAATGAAATATGAATTAGTCTAGGGCAAAATAAATATAGTTTACATACCTACTCAACATATTCAAATGGGTAAAACTTTCTTGTAAAAAAATGGTCTTACGGCAAAGTTTGCCGGTCTGCAGAGAGTGGAGAACAGTGGTTGATGGAGAGGCTGGGAGAGGTGGTGCCTGGGGAGGAGCAGGGGGAGAGGCGACTCGTGGGGGGAGAGAAAGGGATGGTGGGATGCGGTGGAGGGTGTTGGTGGTGGGGAAAATCGACGGGAGGTGGTGTTGGGTGGAGGGTGTTAAGGGCAGAGAGAGAGAGGAGTTTGGTGAAGATGGGTTTGTTCTTCCATTGATGGATTTTTAGAGATAGTGGATAGAGAAAGTGAAAAAGGGTAACTAATGTGAGATAGTGAGGAAGTTGTAACACCCCCGCCTTAATCATCGGGACAACACCCATAATTAAGACCTGAAGTATTACTAACCCATCATAGATTGACTAAAATTGGTCTGTAAATGTTTAAAAAAGAAATCCAAATGTAATCATCATACGTCTCAACCAAAAGATGTGTAAAACAATGGTGTCATGCATAATCATAGATACATGCATATGTTTGTTATACAAAACCAGGTTCAGGTATCTCTACAAAATTTTCAATGTTAGGGGGTAGTTGTGGCTTCCCCAGATAACATAAACATAGCAAACATAGATGTATTAGAGGCTCTACTTCGATCCCAGTCCCATCGCTTCCTTGTCCGCATTGGACTCTCGGATACTTGTGTAATTTTAGGGAATGGGGTGAGCTCACAACTCAATAAGGGAGAAAACACGGGGCATGGTATTTAAAATCATAATTTATCAGTTTCTTAGTAAATCATACTTTTGGCAAATCGTACATCAATGCTGTTTCAATCATGGACCAACATAATGCAAAGTAATACATGTTCGTGCTTATGTAGGTTACCTCTCATCTTTCAACTGTTACTGTACTATCGAGAATCTCAGTTGTAAATAAAAGAATATAAACCGCCACCTCAGAAGAATGTGTTGCAGCCGCAATAATAGAAATGGGACTACCTGTCCCTAATCCATTCCAACATAAACATAAATCAACTCCACCTGAGCTGTGAATACGTTCCCTCGTTACCCGAGATATAAGATCGTCATGTGGATACCTTGGGATCAATCATCCCGGTCCCATATGAACATAGATAACAACAACCCTGGGATAAATCTTCCCAATCCCATATAAACATAGATAACAATATAACCCATAGTGCCTTGCCAATTGCCTAAGTTCTCGAGCTTCTTACCGGTGGTTTATAGGCGGCCAAATATTGCTCCCACAGTGGTTTAGGGATTTTCAACCCAAGGGCACCGGGCCTTACTTATTTTCCCATCCCGACAAGCACTATGCAATGTATAATTCCCCTTCCTATTTTATCAGGAGAACACAACAATCTGACAATAGGATTCGTTCCAAGATCACATCCTTTCCAAAATTATCGTTAAGGGCATCATAAGCCCTCCATATTATAATAAAATAAATGAACTCCTTATAAGACGAGTAAATGAGCCATATGCCATAAAGGTGTTCCCAAGCTTGCTTCGCGGATGCCGAACTTCTGGTTGACACAATAAGAATGCAATATATGTATTCATGCCATTCAACAGGCATTTGAAACAATTTATGCCACATACACTTCCGAAAACCCAAACTCGTACCCCATGGTGTATATAATTCAACAACAACCATTTTCAGCATCATAAGATAGTCATATATCCATGGGATACCTTAAGTGGTTCAATAATCCAGAAGTATAATGCGTAGATGGCATCTATTGCTTCAAATATCATGTTTGAGTCTCTGTACATCATAAAGTATATATATATATACATAAAATGGATACTTGAACAAGATATGCCATACATACTTTAAGAAATCCCAATCCTTATCCCATGATGTATGCTTTCATTAACACTTCAATTTTATCAACATATAATATTTATATACAAAAATGGATTATATCGTAAGATTTCAATACCACATAAATTCCAAGTGTGTAAGGCATATATTACTTCAAATCATGCTTTTGGAACTTTATAAATCATGAATCATAAATTCAATAATCGTGTTATAATCTTTCAAGAAAACATGATGAAAACATAATAAACTTCATCAAATAAATCATATTTCAAGTTTTGGAAACATTTTAACGCCTACCTTAAGCTTGTAAACCAAAAGGAATAAAAAAAAGTGAAAATTGAAGCCCCATCGGTGAAATCTTAAAACTTTCGGGTTACCACATTCCTAGCATCGTAACATTCTCAAATTGATGGAGTATAAATCCCAACTCACATAGCCAAAGCTCACACTTGAGCTCCTATGGTGAATAACCAAGGTAGAAGATGATGAGTAGTGAAGGAGAATGAGATTCGAGTGATTTGGAGCTTTGATTCTTCGATTTGGATGGATAGATGCGTTAAAAATCTCTCCGAGAACCCTTATATATGAGCTCTCATCTCCCTCTAGAGTTCTCTAGAAAGTTCCCTTGAAAATGGGGTGAAAAATGAGTGAAAATGGCTTTAAAACGAGTTTAAGTCAGTGCAAAAGTTTAACTGGCAGACAGGTATGCCAAATACCCAATACCGGTCCGCAAAGCAAAAATTTACCAAAAATTTACTGCCCAACCAGTATGCCAAAAACGCCATACCGGTCCGCGAGTAATTTTACTCTGTTCTAAACTATTTTTGTTTTGGCCTTAACTTTTCGCTCGAAACTTTAATTGAGGTGATCTCTATGTCCACGGAAAGGTAATTCAAAGACATACAACTTCCTAAGAGGAAGTTTTCCTAAATTATAGATAGATAATTCTCATAAATTCACCGAATATAGCACTCTGCCAAAACGCTACTGAATGATCAAAATTTACTAATCGGCCTACTTCGCACGCTGTTTTGACCAATGCAGAGCGTGAATTAGCTTTCAGACAAAACAAGAAAGTTGTAAAATGGTACAAATCCTAGACTCCTCCGCGAAAGGCATCTTAATCGGATAAGTAATGAAGAAATTACGATAGCTCAAAGTTAGCTAGAATTAACGAATCGCGAAAAGTCAAAACTTCCTATTTACCAATTGAAATCGATTCGGACCACCCTAATTACCAAACGATCACTCACATTAATATAAATAAGTTAATTTAATTCAATTTAAGACAAATTAAAGTACAGGGTACTACAGAAGTGGTCGGGAGGTGGTGTTGAGGGCGGAGAGAGAGAGGAGTTTGGAAAAGATGGATTTATCTAATGATTTTTAGATAGAGGCTGAAAGGGTAGAGAATGTGAAATGGGTAGATGATAAGAGAGAGAGAGAGAGAGAATGTGAAAAGGCGTATATTTTTTTAAAAAAATAGAATCAGTTCAGTTCGGTTCGGTAAAACCAAAGCTTCGGAGTATAAAAATCAGATCCGTACAGTGTTAAAGTCGGTTACCGTTTTTTACCGGCTCGGTTCTATTCATTTTTTTTTCAATCGGTTCGATTTTTGGTTCTTCAGTATAAAACGCCAGCCTAACAATAAGCCAGTTATATAAATATTGACATAAATATATATATATATATATATATATGGTAATAATTTAAAATAGATATACGATTCTTGATCTATTCAGAAAGAAAGACAAAATTTCTTTGATGAGTATATCTCTTTCAACAAACAAACAATTTCAACATAACATAAATACAATGTGAAAGAGAGGATTTTTTTTTCCTTTTTGGACATGCGATGGAGGGTTTATGAAGATCAAATGTGAAAAAGGGCTTCCTTTTTCGATCTTTTTTTTTGTAGACGCTCTTTGCTATCCCTTTGCTATTTTGTTTTTGGTATTCGCTATTTGTAGTTTACAAAATATTTAGTAACACGTTATTTTTTATTCACTTGATAACAAATGTGTAAATACATGTTATTCACCTGATAACAATTAAATAAAGCATTTTAAATTTTTATTTATTTATCATCGAGTAAATAATATATATTTATTTGTTCGTCATTGAATAAATAAAAAATTAAATTAAGTAAAATATAATATGTAAATAGACTGCTTTTATAATTGCCACGTCTGTCGGTCAGCTTCATCGGTTTAGCTGCGCGGCTCTTTAGAATTTTTGCTACATATTTTTTTTTTGGGGTAGGTGTCTATGTGAGGCAGCACTATTGACAACAATGCATCTTGATATCTCTCATGGTTCAAAGTCATGGTTTCGGTGCGCAACTCGGACACTCAATTTTTAACTCGGATATCGGTTTCGGTTTCGGCGATATGGACCGATTTATTATTTAAAAAGCCCAAAAAATTACAAAAAAAATATAAAAAAATTTTAAAGTATAAGATTAATAAGATGGATCAATTAGATAGCATAATAACATTATCTAATACAAATTACATATCTTACATCAAAATTCCATCATCTGTCGCACTTGATAATATAATATTACATTATAATTCAATAAATATATAACAATACAATCTTATAAAGTACAAATATCTTAAATATAAGTTCAATTAGGCCTAGAATAATGATATAAATTATAATTATCATCATTACTCAAGAACTCTAGTGATGAGGAATAAGGATATAAAGGAGGTTGGGAATTAGCACTTGTGGGGTAAGGATGGGATGAATGGCTAGATGACCCATCTGGATGAAATGAATGGCTAGATGATTCATAATCAGGAAAATTTGGTTGACCGTCATGATGATAGTACCCAAATCGCCGATAATCGTTGCTACATGAAGATCCATCATGATACGTTCCACGACCATTTCCATAATAACCACCACGAGCAGCAATAGTATTATTTGATCCCCTACTACTAGCATAATCTCGTCGTCACTTGAGAAAACGGTAAGTTTTTAGGTTGCTTACGACGAAGACCACCCTCCATCTTTTCTTCGCTCTTTTCAATACCCTCATCCAATCATGCTAAATCATCAGATTCTAAAACCCCTACCTCATTCTCCCTTACCCACTCATCCAATATATCACCATCATCAAATATATTTTTTAGGTCGACTGGGTTATAATAATCGTCTACATCACTCATGTACATCAAATTTCTAACTTTAAGGCGCATATTATAGTACACATACACTAAGTTATGTAACTTTGTCATTGCTAATCGATTATGAAGTTTTGCATGGATTATTGACCACGTGCTCCAATTTTTTTCACAACCAAAAGATGAACATGTTTGACTTAGGATTCTTATGGCAATGCGCCTGAGGTTAGGAGCCGCTTCACCATAGTTATACCACCACTCAGCTACATAAAAATAAGTATAAGTAAAAAAATATATATTAGTATTACTATTATCACATTGCATATGCTAATAATATTATGTTTAATTTAAAAAGATAATTTAAAAAGATATTATGTTTGACTTAGGATTCTTTTGCTTTTTTTCTTTTCTTTCTTCTTTTGTTTTATTTTTTTTTCTTTTCCGTTTATTTTTCTTGTTTCTTTTCTTCCTTCTTATCATCTTTTCTTTTTTAGGATTAAGGTCATTAAGCCTATTTAATTAAATAAAAATTAATAAATTACTTTAGAAGAATTGAACAAATTAACATTTTTTTAATAGTTATCAATTTAATTAAATAAAGATTAACAAATTATTTTGGAACAATATCAGCATTTTTTTTTTCAAACATGGAGTAACCTTTTTTTTTTCAAACTTTAGTCACTTTATTCAATTATTCAATATCAGTGAAATATTGGCGAAATATCGGCAACTCGGCGTGATTTCGGTAAAATATCGATGATATTTCGAAATACCACGATTTTAATCGTATCGGATCATAATAGCGGTTCGACACCCCCTATTCTAACTCGGTATCGGCCATCTCGGATCGGTTTCGGCCGATACTTTGAACCATGAATTATCTCTCTCTTTCTCTCTATCTCAAAAAAGGTGGTTAGGTACACCTATGTGAGGTAGCACTATTGACAACAATGCATCTTGATATCTCTCTCTCTCTATCTCAAAAAAGGGGGTTAGGTACACTTAAAGAGGCAACTGACTTGGTAGGTGTTAAAAGAAATTTAAAGTGAGTTTTCTTTAAAAGGGAGACATACAAATCTTCGTTTTATATATATATTAGGGTATACTCGTGCCATACGGTACAGTATATTAAATAAGAATTGATAATAAGATAAAAAGAAGTAACGTGTGATGAATCTAAATCAATAAACTTAGGTTCAATATATCTTCATTTCACAAAAATTAAATTAGACCGGATTGGACTGACTTGTTTTTAATTTTTAAAGAATCTTTTAATCATATCTTTTGATCTCGACAAAATAAGTTTTTAACAAACTAAACCCAAGGTCATAAGTGAAAATAATTCAATCACGTCTGATGGTATGATTTGAAAATAGTTCAAAATTTTGACTAATATATTGTGAATACTCCTAAAAACGACATACTAAGGTGACCAATAATGTACGAACACATAAAGTACGTCCTTAAATGTTACTCAATAATTTTTTATTATTTTTTTACATAATTCTATAGTCATGATGGATCTCATTTAATTGATCTTGATTAGTAGATTTTAAATATTAAATTTTGAATTTTTTATTTTAAGTTATGACATTTTTAATGTAGAAAAAATGATTGGTGTGTGAGAGTTTATTGTGTGTATATTATTGGTGTTAAATATTACTCAATAATTTTTCTTATTATTTTTACGTAATTCTATAGTCATGATAGATCTTATTTATTTAATCTTGATTAGTAGATTTAAATATTAAATTCATAATTTTGTAGTCATGATAGATCTTATTTAATTGATCTTGATTAGTAAATTTAAATATTAATTTTTTTATTAAATTTCTTGATTAATATATTTTAAATATTAAATATTAAAATTTTTAATTTAAGATGAATCTTGTTTAATTGGTCTTGATTAGTATATTTAAATATTAAATTTCTTGATTAGTAGAGTTTAAACATTAATTTTTGAATTTTTTATTTTCAGTTGTGAAAAAAATTATTAGTATGTGAGAGTTTACTTAATTGTATATTATTGGTGTTAAATGTTACTCAATAACTTTTTTATTTTTTTAACATAATTCTATAGTCATGATGGATCTTGGTGTGAGTATTTTAACTTTGATGTGATATTTTGATGTGTGTATAAAACTCATCTAAGGGTGTAGAGTTAATGCACACCATAACATGTATATTTTTAACCATTAATTTTTTTTACTTTTTGAAAATAAATTTAGTTAAACTCGATGTTTTATAATATAAATAACAGTAAACAAAAAAAAGGATGTTAGATTTGTTTTTCATTTTTGGTACACCAATAAATGTTACGGTAGATGAATAATTATATTTTCACCAAACCACAAATAAATGCTGGCTGTTTGAATGTTAAATGGTAGACATCATAAATAAAACACTAGTTCGAAGGACTAAAAACGAAAAAGAAGTCTCATTGAAGAAACAGAGAGAGATAGATATAGCTAGATGGAAAGTGAAAACAATGGTGGTGAATTACACTTGGCTATGTTTCCTTTTTTTGCATTTGGTCATATAAGTCCATTTGTGCAACTATCCAACAAGCTCTCCTCTCACGCCAGTGTCCGAATCTCTTTTTTCACCGCCGCCGGCAACGTCCACCGCATAAAATCAATGCTCAACCTCACCACCACCGTCCAAATCATTCCCCTCTCCCTCCCAACCGTCGCCGGCCTTCCTCCGGGCATTGAAAGCACCGCCGACACCGACCCGGCCACCTCCGAACTCCTCAAAGTCGCCCTCGACCTTATGCAACCCCAAATCAAAACCCTCTTATCTCAACTCAATCCCCATTTTGTCCTCTTTGACTTTGCCCATGGTTGGCTTCCACCGTTAGCTTCTCAATTAGGCATCAAAACCATCTTGTTCTCCGTCTTCACCGCCATTTCCACCTCCTTCAACACCGTCCCGGCGAGGCTTCCTGACGGTAAGGTTGGAATTTTATAACAATGGCAGACTTACTTACAAGTTACAACTTATTTTTATAGCCATGCATACTTCACGAAATATTATAGAGTAAATACTATCAATGGCCACTTAACTATCGGCAAATTTTGTCAATAGCTAATGAATTTCATTTTGTTATGATTGAACCATTAAACTTTTAAAAAGTAGTGCCAATAGTCAATCCGTCAAATCTCACCATTAATTTTGGACAGAATCAATATCACATGATTTTTTTGTGCATGGAAAAAGCATTTAAGTCTTTTTCATTTTCTTTTTTCTTTTTTCCTTTTCTTTTTTCTTCTTCTTCCCTTTTCTCCTCCTCTTTCTTCTTCGATTTTCTTCTAAAAGTTTATTTTGAGAATGTTTAAGTTTCTTCCTCTATAAGAATGAAACCCATAATTAATCACAACTAAAAATTCAAAGACCTTAATTAATTTCTTCCTTCTTTCTTGACTCATTGATTACAACAAAAATGCTTCATATTTTTCTACATCTCATTATCAAAAGTTTTAGACACAGTGGAGGCAGACTAATTTAGAGTTTTATAATATAATCTTGAAATATCAAAAGTCTCTCTTTGAAGTGTAAATTACATTTCAAATTTCAACAGATAAAACACCCCCCACCGTTGAACAAGCAAAATTGCCTCCATCAGGTTTTCCTAAAACCTCAGTAACATCACTCAAAACCTTCGAGGCTTTAGATCTCCTCTATATCTTCATGAGCTTCCATGGAACTCCCAGTGTATACGATCGACTTCTCGCCGGCTTGAAAAATTCCTCGGCAATTCTCATCAAGACCTGTAACGAAATGGAAAAGCTCTACGTAGATTATTTAAAGTCTCAGTTCAATAACAAACCAGTCCTTCTGGCCGGGCCGGTGGTTCCGGAGCCCCGTTCAGGCGAACTAGACCAGAGGTATGTAATAAATTGATTTATATTACCCATAAATAGTGACATAGAGCGTCTATGTTTTTAGCCGATACGATTTTCAGTTTGAAAGATTGGATTTTAGGATATCACTATTATCAAAGTAATTATTGTTATTGTTAAAACAAAATGTTCAATGTTAGAAACGTTAGAAACGTGGAATATAAATTATCAGTATGCCTCGTATAGTACATTTGTGTAACGGTGTCGTTTGATTTTTAATTTTTTTTTTTAAATCTGGTTGGTGTAAAAAATATTTATATATGCGTAGCACTAGTCTGTATTTTAGTGGACAATGATATTGGCACCCTCAACATCTCTTGAAAATACTCTCACTTTTTATGCGGTTCTTAACAACCGAGTAATATATATGTTACTCGGTTATAAAATACCGAGTATAAATTTGATAATTCTTTATTTGATTGTCAAAAACTGAGTATATAAGATTATGCTCGACTTACAAGAACCGAGTAACAAACATTTTACTTGGTTATCAAGAATTGAATGAAAGTGAAAATGTTATCAAGTGTTTTGGGTGCCAATATCACCGCCCATTTTAATTTATTGTACGTGTGTATGTTAATATAATTTATGTAAAATTTTCTTACTAGGTGGGGTAATTGGCTGGATCAATTCCCCTCCAAGTCCGTGATCTACTGTTCCTTCGGGAGCGAAACGTTTCTGAGCGATGATCAAATAACAGAGCTAGTTCTAGGACTTGAACTCACAGGCCTCCCGTTCTTCGTCGTGCTTAATTTTCCGATCGGCGTAGACATATCCGGCGAGATAAACAGGGTGTTGCCGGAGGGGTTTCTGGAGAGGGTGAAGGGGAAGGGGGTGGTGCATTCAGGGTGGGTGCAGCAACAGCATATACTGGCCCACGATAGCGTGGGGTACTACGTGTGCCATGCGGGGTTCAGCTCTGTAATCGAGGCGATTGTGAATGACTGCCAGGTGGTGATGTTGCCATTGAAGGGTGACCAGTTCGCTAACTCAAAGCTGGTCAGTTTAGACCTCAAGGCTGGGGTGGAGATAAATAGGAGAGATGAGGATGGGTATTTTGGGAAAGAAGATGTTTGCGAGGCTGTGAAAACATTAATGGTAGAAGTTGAGAGTGAACCAGGGAAGTCAATAAGGGCAAACCAGAAGAAATGGAGTGAGTTCTTGCTTAATAATGAGATTCACGCCGACTTTATCACCAATTTGGTGAAGGAATTGAAGGCCATGGCTCATCATTCGGGATAAAAATATTCGTAACAAAAAACCACTATATCTTTATTTATTTTCTGTCAAATTTCGTTTGAAATTAATAAGAAAAAGTGCAACTATAGTGGATTCCCCTTGAGTAAAATTGTTTTATTTCAACCCAATGGGTTGGTTGGGCTTGTTTTTGGATTTTACTTTTCAACATTAATACTAATGTAATGTCTACGGCAATTTAAATTTAAGCGACCGTCATTTACACCTCAAGAATTACCTGGTTTTATCCCATTTTAAAAAATGTACTTCTTTTTTTTATTTTATTTGCACACCATACTTTATTAATAAAACACATACTCAGTTTAATGTTAAGCGAATACATATGAATACACTTGGCCAATATTTAGTGAGTATGTATGATTAAGTTGAAATTTTTAGAGCTAAACATGTACATATGAACAATCTAGACCAATATCTAGCAAGTGTGTATAATTAAGTTGAATTTTTTTTAACTTGTCAAGCGAGTGTATATGATTGTGAAATATGTGTCATAGAGAGAAAGTTTACGGATCTAAAAAACCCCATCAATGTATGGTAGAATGGGAACCAATGAAGAGGGAGTAGTCAAAGGAGGGATGGCAAATGAGAGAACCCGTCTAACTTTCTCTCTAAGATTTTTTTTTTTTATTGATTAATAGTGAATTTTTCTCTAAAATTGATAATAATAGAGAGGTGGGATTGGTGGGAAGTGTAGGAATGGAATGTAGGTAACTAAAAATGGGATCACATGGAGTGTTAGTCTAACCCGACAACTCTTAGAATGTTATATATTAACACAAGAAAAACTATTTGATGTAATAATTATACCTTAGGTGATCTTGACCGATGTTGCTATTACACTTATATATGGTCCCTAGAGGATGAAAACCAATTGTATGGCATACACCGTGAATTATATAATATGCATCTATTTAACAGTTATCCATATATTTCCCATACATAGATTGTGTGCTCGAGAAAACCTAATAATAATTAAGTCCCCTATTAAAAAATTAAAGGATTACCAAATAGGTTATTATCGAATAAAATAAATTGAATGATAAACCGAGTGGGCTTACAATGTTTGACCGGCCGACCGAGGCCACCGCAACTAAAGTGGCTTAAATGAGCACTCGCATTTGGGAGTGTGAATGGAGCTTTCGAACACTTGTAAAGTGTTAAAATTAATAATACTCAAATTTATCTTTTTTGTTAAAAGAAAAGAGTATAACATAACGTCGTGTGGATATTAGACTCCCCCTCAAGTCTACACCTCCTCCTGATATTTACATTAGTCAAGGAATTTGAAAAGCTTATGCATGTATCGTTATCTTGTTAAAAACCTTACCAAGTAACAAAATCTAGTGGGAAAAATAAGCATTGGTCTAAGGAAAAGAGTACAGCGTAGGTGCGAAAATTCCATCATATTTCACACCTTCCCTTGATCATTACTTCGATCATGAGAGTTGGGAAAGCCTAAGCATCCTTATGTTTTTCACATGCTTTTCAAATATGGCATTAGCAAAAGACTTAGTGAACTAATTTGCCATATTCTCCTTAGAGCTTTGTGTGGGTCAAAGAGATACGCAACACCAACAAAATCAATCAAGATTTTGTTTTGGATTTCAATGTAGGGCCGGGGTGGCCATTTTAGCACCATCATTTACTTTAGATGTTGATGCTGTATACACTTTTTTCTCTCTGTAGAGAAAGACAATCTCAAACTAATGGTTCCTTTTAGGTGTTCAATTATGTTGCGTTGGCACTGAGCTAAATCTAACTAACAAGTTCAATGCGAATGTTATGTCTGATCGAGTATGTTGTGTTAAGTGCAATAATGCGCATATTGCATTTACTTCATCCTTCCACCATTGAACTGTGCTTGAAGACTTACACATTGGGAGATCCAAAATTAATTGGCACCCACAATAATAATAATAATAATAATAATAATAATAATAATAATAATAATAATAATAATGGACACTTAATTATATTTAGGATGGATGAAATTAAAGTAATAATTGTCATCCACGTTAATTTACGAAAAAATTAACAAGTTAAAATTTCCGGAAGAATTATACACGCAAATTTACTGTGTAAGCTTCAAATAAATAGTAAAAGAAAAAGAAAAAAGGACTGACATGGTTGAAATCCGTCAACCTAAAACAAAACTTGTAATGATCTAAACTTATTTTATTTCTTCATTTTTTTATAAAACAATACTAATATATATACTACAGAGTTGGATTTAATATATTGATTACGTTTTTAAAACAAGATGCAAGTATATTATGATATCTTTTAAAAAAAAATGTGACTTTACACCACACGTTTTACCATGTAATTTGAATTTACATTCCCACATTTTATTTTTTTTGAGATCGCACCCCATTGTTAATAAATTCTTTTAATTGATGTTGCATTATTTTTCTTCATTTTATTTTTAATTTATATTCCTTTAATAGACTACTGTAAGCACATTTCTAATAAAGACGTAACACATATCAAAAACACTATTTACTATTCAAAAAATCTTAAATCTCAGCCACACAATTTTTATCCCTTGTACATTTTTAACATTTAAAAACCATTACTCATTATATAGATTCATGTCTATGTGCGTATGTCTTTGAATATTTGTGGATCTCTTACAGGATATTTTTTACACATTATAACGTCTATCTAATTAAAATATGTGATCATTTACTTTAAGTTTTATAAATTATTTAAAAATTCATATAATTATTTATCCAAAGTATTTTAGATCGATTTATGTCAACTTTATACTCTTTATATATTAATTTTAATTTGATTTGAAAGCTTAGTCTTATCCATATAGTACATATAATAAAAAAAATTACGAAATATAAATATAAACACGTCGACACATCAAAATTTTAAAACTAGGATATTAACACGCCGATGATTTATCAATAAACGTTGGTGTATATATAATTATATATATATAAATTACATTACCCAAGTGTTCCAGAGTGATCCCACGGCAAACCATAAAACCTGTAGCAAAAGTCCACAATCTTCTAAAACTCCACTAAAAATAAGGTTGTATCCTGTGCCGTCGAGTGAAAAAAAATGACTTCACATTAAATCTTTGAACAATTTACAAAAAAATAATTAAAATATATGTATAAATAATTCAATATTTTACTTATAGAAACACGTACTCTTTAGAGGTGTTCTTAAATGCACTCACAAAATCCGACTTCTCATCTCAATGTGATAATACTTTCTTCTCACCTCGCCAATTATCTGAAAAAACTTGCAATTCACCCTAATGGTGGAGGTGAGTTTACCAAAATAATATATAGATGATAATGTTTCGTTGCTAAAAGTAAAAATATTAAATAATATTAACTTTTGCATTAAAATAAAACATAATAAAAAAAATTACATCGTTCTAAATAAATTTCATTAAAAATTACGTACAAGTCATAATACCTATGAAAAAAATATAAAATATTAATGTAATAAATACATTTTTAATGATTATATGATATTTTATATCACAAATCATTGACATTTTTTTTTGACTAACACCCAAGCTCTTATTCCCTAATAAATTTCATTAAAAATTACGTACAGATCATAATGCATTTGAAAACATATAAAACATTAATTGTAATAAATACAATTTTAACGATTATATGATATTTTATATCTCAAACCATAAACATTGTTTTTTTTACTAACACCCGGGCTCTCTTCTCTAATAAATTTCATTAAAAATACGTACAAGTCATAATACCAACGAAAAAAAATATAAAATATTAATTGTAATAAATATATTTTTAACGGTTATATGATATTTCATATCACAATCCATAGACTATTTTTTTTACTAACACCCACGTTCTTTTCCAAAACTCTCTCTCTTAAAAATTAAAATTAACAAACTAAAACTACACGCTCTCTCAAGAACAAATCAACATAACTTCTATTACCAATTAATTTTGATGGACCATAAAAATCGTTTTCTTGTACACCTCCGTCACCAATGGTGGATATTCAATTGATTAACTCCTTCCTTTTCTGGTTGGAGGAAAAAAAAGAGGAATTTTTTTTCCTTTTCTTTACCCAAAGCATTGATTGTCCAATGTTATGATTTAATGAATAGATAAGATAAAAGTGAAGAGATCCAATTAAACCAGTAACAATAAATGAGATTCTTACAATTGATTGTTATAATATTTTAATTTATATTTCTGTATTGATTTTTATTTACATTAGAAATGAGACTTGTGAAACAAAAAAAAAATACCCTTCACGATAGAGCACACACCTTGGATTCACATATTTGAACCACTACGTTAGGTATTTTTATTTCCAAGGTAGAGCGAATTATGTCATAATGCTTTTTTTTTATATACAATTTCTCCACTCTTTACTTTTTTATGCCATGCTCACCTATAAAACTTTTTATATTTATGTACGAGGCTTATGTTTTTTATGCCATCCTTTCTCCTCTCGTATTTTTTAACGCCATGCTCACTTCTAAATTTCGAAATCTTGTTACATTGCTTATTATTATTTTTTATGCTAGGCTTTCCTCTCTTACTTTTTTATGCTATACTCTCGTCTCTTATTTTTTTTAAATGCTATGATCTCTTCTCTTAAACAATCAAAACAACAATTCTGAATGCAAAGAAGCAACTGGTCTGAGTAAGGAGTGTAAAATAGATAAAACTAAGGTTTCATTAATACTATTCACAGTGTGTGATTCTGTCCGTTGATATTATGGTGCCGCTCTCGACTGAAAAGAAAAGGAACTTGAGTTGTAGCAATTCCAACAAAGAAGAAAAGGAACTTGAGTTATAGCACTTCCACTGAGAAGAGATGAAGATTTCGATGAAGAAAAATTATATATTTTGTAGACCTGTGAAAGGATAAAGAATATAGTTTTGTAATTAATTTTTAATTTTTTAAAAATTAAGTGGCGAGAAGATAAATTAGCATCGTTTTTGTTGACCTTAAAGTCAATTAATCTTATTTTGATAATTACAATAAAGTTAACAAAGTGTTATTTAACTCGGTTGTTCCAATGATGATAGCCATTAACCGATATCTCTTCTAACCAAATGTGACTTTAAGCCAATATAGTCAACTTCTCATACAAGCTCTACAAATGCTTTCAGTCACAAGAAATGAACTCAAAAGATCTCTATGTGCTCTACAAATAATCAAAACCAAGAAAGGATCAAAACCATCAATCAAGTGAAGATACGCACAAGAGAATCAAGCATCACGAATACTCAAATTATCATTAAATTGAGTGAGTACTTAGATTTTATGTAAAAGATATCTTTGATCAATTATATAGCTCTTAACATGATTTAACCTTGTCAAGATTGATCGAAACTAGTTTTATCTTTGAAAAAGTATTTTTAGCGAAAACTAGTCATCTTGAAAAATCCTCTATAAATTTATATATATGATTTTTGGTACAAAAACTATATTAGAAGTCTTGGAAACATATTTTTGACATTCCCCAAAACACTGAAATCAATTTTGGAGTCATATTACAAAAGTTGAAAAATTGCACAAAACCTCTCCAAACCAGAGCAATGTAGCAGGCTACATTACTGTTGAGGGAGCAGACTCCATCATGGAGTCGACTCCATGGTGACCAAGGGAGCCAACTCTCTTTTGAAAACTAGCCGTTGGAACTTTGTTAAATGTGCCATTTTGACCCATTAGTTAATAAATCCACTGCAAACGGCTACAAGCTTTTTCAAGCTATATATATGAGTTATAAGACTCATTTTTAACAACTTGAATGATCATACAAAACCATTTTTCATATATTCTTATTATTCAAGTATTCTAGCTAAATCACTGATCAATCTCTTCATTCTTTGAGCTTATATTCATTGATCAATATTGATATCTCTTAGTGTGAGTTTCATTTGTAATTCGTTATACACAAAAGAGCTATTGTACATTGGTGTTAGCCACCAAAACTTATTCAAATCATATTTGTGAGAGGTGTATCTCATAGAATAGCAAGAGGGATTTCTTGTGAGAGTATTGAGGGTGTTTCAATACTTGTAAGAGTGTGTGAAAAGAATACACTTGTAGAGGTTTGATCTTCACCCGGAAGGAGATCAGTTATAGTGGAAATTCTCGAGGAACTAACCGAGCGCAGAGTAGGGGGAACAAGCCGAACCGTGTGGACAAAAAATCTTCGACTTCGATCGGTTCAATCTTTTTATCTCTTGCTCTATTATATTGTGCTATTTATTCATTGTGTTTGAAATTAACTTTGTTCTTGATTGCTTAATAAATATAGACATCGAATATTTTTAAATCGATTTTAAAAATCCGATTAAGTTTTAAAAACCCTATTCACTCCCCTTTAGAGTATTTTTCAGACCTACAGTTTTTTTAATGTATAGAAATTGGGGTGAGGAGAATGAGTTTTATGCTATCTTTTAGGTTATAATTGACGTAAGTTTGATTTTTGGTGGGGTGAAAAGACGGAATATGTAGGTGCATTTAAAAACACCATTTAGTTAATTAAAAATTCAGTCGTTCCCCAATTTATTACTATTTTTGGTATTTTATAAATAGTTCCAAGTTATAAAGATTGGTCTCCAAAAATTTATTAAAAAATTAATATTGACCCTCACTAATATAATTAACAAAAATTACTTCATATATAGTCAAAATATATAATTTTAAATATTAATTAGTATAATAAAATTTTCTTTTAGTGGTGAGATGTTTAAAAGCAAAAATCATGTACATATCACTACAAATCACGTTTAGTTGTGAATTATTTCGGATCAGAAAAATTTGTCATTAAATAATATAATTATATTATAAAACAGTGGCATCAAATATTTTTTACCGCTGAAATTACCTGTGATGTTAAATTGATCATATCACTTTATACCCCCAATGGTTTAAAAAAAAATCCAAATGTTTTTAATTTTTTTTGTTGAAATACTTGAGATTTTACAGTATACATTAATTTGTAGCTTCCAATATCTATTGATTTTGAGATACACTCCTTCACAATCAAACGTTCTCCATTAGGATACTTCCTTTTGGTTCTCCTTGTGGCCAAACGTTCTCAAATAGGGTACCAGTATTTTTTTTGAGGGTTATCCCACGGGATGTACGGCCGGCTTTCTTGCACCTCGACTTTTTTTTTGGTTCATCTTGTGGCCTAACATTCTCAAATAGGCTACCAATATCTTTTTTTTTGGTTTAAGGATTATCCGACATAGTGTTTGTACCAACTTTCGCGCACCTCGATTAATCTCCACTTGCAGTGTGTAACTGTTGCTGGCCAAACATTGTTTTTGACAACAGAGCCAACCCTCAGCATAGATGATCTATGCGGTTGCTTAGGGCTCCCAACGTAACAGGGCCCCGATTTTTTTTTCCTTTATATATAAGTTATAGCAAATAACAAAACAATTATTTCAGCGAGTGATGGTGCTTGTCTTGCAACTCGAGGCCTCGAGGCCTCGAGTTATTGAGTTTGGAGTCTTGTTATGGGCAGGATTGTGATTTTTTTTTCCTTTTTAACAAGTACACAAGCCCAAATTCTCAATTTAACTACAATTAAAAAATATGCAATAAAATAACCCTAAACACTATACATGGATTAGTTTATTTGAGGTTTATTTTTTTTTTCATGTTGAATAAAATGCTACCTTTTAGTTTTTGTTTTAACTAAATTCTATAAGAATTAGAAATTTAATTACTCTTTTTATTACTTTTCAAATCCCATAATTTGTGTATATATATATATATTTGTTGAATTTTGTTGATATAACAAAACTCAGGGTCAGCCCAGTTTGACAACACTTGAAATTGATCTTTTTAGAACACCAAGTCAATCATAATATTATTCTAATAATAACCTTATACCATTAAATTTAAAGGCTTGGTTGAATACCAGTATCTATATATATTGTTAGTTACACTCATTACAACCTAATGTCCTAGATCCTATGGTTCAATTCATAAATTATTTATTATAATCTTATAACTCTTAAACTATGCAATTTTTCAAAAAAAAAAATTGAAAATATATAACTATGCAGTTTTGATCTTTATCCCCGTTGAGATATAGGATAATTAATTAACGTTGCGATCAACGTAATGATAGTGGTTGCTGAAAGTGCAACATAATTTTGCAACAAAACACGTAACTCGTCAACGACAAAAAAGTTCACTTAAGGCGAAGCAGCATCTACGAATATCATTAATTATATTATACAAGATTTGTAACCGTAAAATTAACCCGAGAGGTACTCATATACTGATACCAAGCTATGTGAATAGTTTAAATGTCATAGCGGTACAAACAATAATTTAAGGGCCATATATGTGTACAGGGGCAAAGTATACATAATTTAAGGGTAGAGAGTTTGATTACAAAATCAAAAAATAATTAAAATACAACACATTTTTATGAGATGTTAAAATAAATTATAAGTAATACAATGAGATATTCTATTAATTTTTTATAAAATTTAAAACTACCCCATCTATTCAAATTGATAATCATATTTCAATTTCAAACAAATTTTAGTATAATTAATTATTAAAAATATAACTATTATCTATCATAAAATTTGAAACGTTAATTATGTTACGAAATAGAAATTAAAGAATTGTATTGATATTCTTCATGATCACAATGTACAATGAAGGGATATATATATATACTAGAGGAGCTATGCTACAATTAGGTAACATATAATTAGGTAACACATATAATTAGGAACCGTAATATATTCTAACACCCCCCCCCCTCAAACTCAAGGTGGTAAGTGAGAGACCAGCTGGAGTTTGGAAATCAGAACTTGAAAACGACTAGGCTGGTGAGCTTTGGTGAAGAGATCTGCAGGCTGGTCATCAGAAGTTACAGACATAAGACGTATGTAGAGGCTGCGAATATGCTCGCGAATAAAGTGACAATCAATCTCAATGTGTTTGGTTCGTTCAAGAAAAATGTCATTGTGGCTGATTTGGATGGCACTACGGTTGTCACAATAGAGAGTAGTGGGAGAGTCCTGAGGAGCACCGAGTTCATCAAGGAGTCGTCGAAGTCATATAAGTTCTTGTGAAGTATCAGCTAGGGCACGGTATTCAGCCTCAGTACTTGATCGGGAAACAACAGACTGTTTCTTGCCACGCCAAGTAAGAAGAGAGTCCCCAACGAAGAAACATTAACTAGTAATAAACCGACGATCTGTAGGGTCACCAACCCAATCTGCATCAGAGTAAGCGCGTAACACAAGAGATGATCTCGAAGAATAGTGAAGCCCGTAAAACATTGTCCCTTTGAGATAACGAAGAATGCGAAGGATAGCATCGAAGTGAGTAGAACGTGGAGCAAACATAAACTGACTGACAACATGAACAGCATAAGTAATATCTAGGCGAGTGACAGTAAGGTAAACCAGACTGCCAACTAACTGTCGGTATAAAGTGCCATCAGAGAGAGGAGTACCATCAAACGGAGTAAGTCTGACATTGGTGTCCAATGGAGTAGATTCAATTTTACTGTCAGTGAGGCCAACACGAGCCAGAATATCAGACGTGTATTTCACCTGAGACAAATAGTAACCCGTCGAGTCAAAAAGAATTTCAAGCCCTAAAAAATAGTTGAGTCGACCAAGGTCTTTCATCTCAAAAAACTGACTGAGAGACTTTTTGAGATTTGAGATACCAAAAAGATCATCTCCAGTAATTATCATATCATCCACATAGAGGAGAAGAAGAATAATCCCAGAATCTGTCTTTCGAATAAAGAGGCCTGAGTTTGAAGAACTGGAGGAGTAACCAAGTTTCGTGATAGTGGAGCTAAATTTTGCGAACCAAGCTCGAGGAGCTTGCTTGAGCCCATATAAGGCACGGCGAAGTTTGCAGACCTGAGTAGATTGGTGCGAATAACCGGGAGGGGGTTTCATATAGACTTCTTCTGTGAGATCCCCATTAAGAAAGGCATTCTTGGCATCCATCTGAAAAAGATGCCATTTGCGAACAACAGCAATAGCAATAAGACTGCGAACAGATGTCATGCGAGCAACAGGAGCGAAAATTTCTTCATAATCTATACCATACTCCTGATTAAACCCCTTGGCCACAAGACGAGCTTTGTAACGATCAATTGAACCGTCAGATCGTGTCTTGATTTTATATACCCATTTACACCCAACTGCAGACTTTCCAGGAGGAAGATTCACTAAATCCCAGGTATGAGCTTTATCTAAAGCTTGCAGCTCTTCTGTCATAGCTTGCTGCCAAAGTGGATTAGTACTGGCTTCCTTATAAGAGGAAGGTTCATAGTGAGAAATTATGGTAGAGTAACAATGGTAGTCACGAAGATAGTGAGGAAGCTCTTTTACCCGAGTGGATTGTCGTTGTGACTGAGGTATGATAGGATCAGCAGGCGAGACATCATCATTGGGAGGGACCATTTGTTGAGGCTCGTCAGAATGAATAATATCATATAAGGATGGGGTAAACAATTCAGGAGACGGTGGAACAAGTGGTTGAGGTGGTGGTGGTGGTGGGGCTTCTGGAGTAAGATACGGTGTGGAGGCTGAGTGAGGTGGAAATGTGGTTTTTGGTTCAGGTTCAGGTGGTGATGTGTTAACTGGAGTCTTTAATTCAGGGGTAGAAAGATCAAGGGAAGAATGAGTGAAGAATGGAAGCAGAGGTTCCTCAAGAACATGAAATTTGGAGAGAGATGAGAACATTTTATGTTCCCAAAAGACAACATAAAGAGAAATTCATAGGCGTTTAGAGATAGGATCCCAACACCTATAACATCTGTGTTCTATCCCATACCTCAAGAAGCAACAAAAACGAGCATGGGGTTCTAATTTAGAATGTTCATGAGGCTGGAGTAACACAAAATAAGCACAACCGAAGACTCGTAAGAAATTATAATCAGGAGAGGTACCATGAAGTCTCTCATATGGAAACTGATACTGAAGGAAGGGAACATGTATACGATTGATAGTGTAAATAGCGGTAAGTGCTGCTTCCCCCCAGAATCGTTCAGGGCTACTACTGGAGATAAGAAAAGTGCGAACAGTATCAAGAATATGTCTATGCTTACGTTCAGCACGACCATTTTGCTGAGATGTACCTGGACAAGAATATTGAGAAATAGTGCCCTGTTCACGAAGAAATTTAAGAAATGATGTCGCCTTGTATTCCATGGCATTATCAGCACGAAAAATCTTTATTGGACGAGAAAATTGAGTTTGAATCATACGAGCAAAATTATAATAAATTTGGGCTAATTCAGAACGATTTTTCATAAGATATATCTAAGTAAAACGAGAATAATCATCCAAAAAGATAACAAAACATTTTGAACCTCTCATGGTAGAATGTGGAGAAAGTCCCCAAACATCAGAGTGAATAAGATCAAATGGTGCTGAAAAAATAGAATCATTTTTATTAAAACATAATGCAGGTTGTTTTTCAAGTTGACAAGATAGACACGACAATTTCTTAGACTTTATTGACCCTAACTAACCATATGACACAATAGAACGAAGTCGATCAAAAGACACATGTCCTAAACGGGAATGCCACAACTCAAACGAAAAAATAGGTGGTGTGGATGCAACAATAGGAGTAGGTGAGGTACGAAGGTGTATGAGCTCAAATATGCGGCCAACTTTACAGCCTATCCCAATAATTTGTCCCGTCTGAGGATCCTGCACATGACAACCAGAAGAAGAAAATATAACATTCAACCCAAGGTCACATAGTTGACCAACAAAAATAAGGTTGATAGTCAATTTTAGAATATAAAATGTAGCAGGTAAAGAGAGACTAGGTGTAGTAACCGTCCCAACATGACTAACAGATAACTGAGAACCATCAGTAGTTTTAATGGTGGGTGTATGAGAATTATAACTTTTAGATGTGAAAATAGTAGGATCAGAAGTCATATGATTACAGCAGCCAGAGTCAAAGAACCAAGATGTACCTGTGGTGGTAGCCATAGCAAAACCAAAAGAGGATGTAACATGTTTAAGAAGAGTTGTGATGTCAGCTAGAGTCACAGGTGCAGTAGAAATGTCTGCCTCAGAGGAATCAGTGGTGGCAGCGGTGATGGTGCTGGAAGATGATCTTGAGGAGGATCTCCTAGATGGGTTCTTGTAACAATCGGTTTGAAAGTAACCTGGTCCCAACTTTTTGCAAAAGAAACGCGTTCTAATTGGACACTTTAGTAGCATATGGGTGGTGGCATGACGATACGCACATTCTCGAGAAGACGAGTTTTTGGTAGGTTTCGAGCTTTGAATGGCTAAAACAGCATGAGAATTGTGGGCCTGAGTGGCGAACCGAGTTTCTTCAGAGAGAAGCTCTGTTATGACATCATCAAAAGATGGTAAAGGATTGCGATGGAGTAGAGCAGCCTGAACTGGTTCGAATTTATCGTGAAGTCCCATTAAAAGAGTGATAACACGCTGGTTATCTCAGTATGTTTTAAATTTTTCTGTATCATGCTCACAAAAAGTAGGTTCGGATTAGGCTAGCTGATCCCAAATAGCTTGAAGGTCGGATAAATAATCATCAATCGATTGCTCCGGTTGTTGAGTTTTAGAATGTAAAACAGTAAGCAACTGGTACTGATGATAGAGATCCTTTGGAGTGTACCTAGATTTTAGAAAATCCCAGACTTCCTTCCTGGTGGTAAAATGACCAATTTGCTGCCCTATACGAGAGATAGAGGTATTCCAAACCCATGTGATAATATCACCATTTTTGCTTTTCCAATCATCAAGTCGATCATTGAATTTATCGTCGGTTTCATCTGTTTTCTTGGTTGGCTTAACGACTTCTCCAGTAACAATTCGCCAGGACTTACGAGACTTCAGAAAACTGGTCATGGCTTGAGACCATTGAACATAGTTGGTTCAATTGAGAACGATAAAAATCAATCGCGAAAACTCGTGCTTTTTCATTGAGAAACGTGTAAGATAGCACAGTATCTGTAAAAAATAATCTTATTTTAAGAAATCGAAGGCCATTAACGGATCCGGAGCAGTTGATTTAGTGGGGAACCGGTCTTAGAGTGTAAAAAACTGGGTTAGTTTAGGTGAACCGGTCAAGGGAGTAAAAACTGGTTCAAAAAAAACCGGTTTAAGGTTTTTTAGGGCAGTGGTGCGTGGATCTGGGCGGCGCGACTGGGCGATGTTCCAGCGGCTCGTGTGGGTGCGTGTCAACTACGATTGGGGTGATTTCGACGGCATTTGGTTCGTATTGAAGAGACGAAGGTTTTGGTATATTATTTGGGTGGTTTAGGGTTCTGTATCGAGGTGGCGATTGATCAAGAAAGAAGGGTGCGCGTGGATCTGGGCGGCGCGACTGGGCGATGTTTCAGTGGCGCGTGTGGGCGCGTGTGAACTTCGATAGGGGTGATTTTGACGGCGTTTGGTTCGTATTAAAAAGATGAAGGTTTTGGTATATTATTTTGGTGGTTTGGGGTTCTGTATCGAGGTGGCGATTAATCAAGAAAGGAGGGTGAAGGTTGGTTGGTTGATGTTTGATCAAGAGAGGAGAATAAGGATTGATAGGGTTTTGAGGCAAAGATTGGTTCTAGAGGAGGATGTTTTCCTCTAATACCATGTTACGAAATAAAAATTGAAGAGGAATTATGAATTGTATTGATATTCTTAATGATCACAATGTACAATGAAGGGGGATATATATACTAGAGGAGATAGGCTACAATTAAGTAACATACTACAATTAAGTAACATACAATTTAGTAACATATAATTAGGTAACACATATAATTAGGAACAGTAATATATTCTAACAAATTACATGTACCTTCTCGATACAAACCGGCTATCCTCAAAAATTGGGTGCTCAAACTTTTTATATGTTTATTGTTCAAAAAAACTTTTTATATGTTTGACCTCTCTTTAGATACATGCATGCGTGGCCACTTGCAGCTTTGCTAGCATGCCACTTCATATATTTTTTTATTTTTTTTAAGGCAGAAACGAAACGTAAAAAAATCCAAACATAAAAGTACTCGAACTGTTGGAAAACTAAATAAATAAAAATGGACAACCTAAACAGGTGTCCCCCCAAAAATGATTCAAAGAACACACTCTCTCTGTGTGTGGATTTAATATTCTAGTTAATGATCATACAAGTTACCTCCTTTTAAGGTTGAGTTATCTTATATCCCACCAAACAATTTTTTTTTTTTTGAGTTGTTCATACTTTACCTCTTACGAAATTTTCATTTTAATTCATGAGGTATCATTTTTATCAATCTCATTCTGAAAGTTATCATTATTTCTTTAATCTAAAATTCAACCACTATTTATTTATTGGACAAGAAATAACAAGTGTCAATTTGATTTTCATGCCACATCAGCTAGCTCTACACTTGTAATTTCTATACAAGAAACAAATTACATGTTAACTAAAGTGACAACGGAATCAATTTTTTTTTGATTTATTGGCTGAAATAAAATTCCTTAGATCAAAGTAAATAAAAATGATGTACATCAAACTTCATTTTCTAGCGTAAATAACTATTTGACACCATTTGTGACGCCCTATTCGCATTAATAACAAATGTCATCCTTAACAACGTCGGGTTATTGTGTTAAATTTACAATTTATAAAAATATTTTCAAGTACTACTCATTTTCAAAGTGGTATGAGTAAAATACTTTTATAAGATATATAACATAATTAGGCTAAATGACGAAAAATGGTAACAAACTTTTGCCTTTTTTGCGCTTTGGTTATTGAACTTTTTTTGTGGGCAATCGTGGAAAGCGACTTTTTAATTGTTGTTACTTTAGTTCATCCGCTAATTTCCGTTAAAATTGGCTAACGGAATATATAAATCATTTACACAAACCACCCCAAATTTTCAAGTATTTGCACAAATCACCCCCAACTTTTCAACTTATTTGCCAATAGATCCCTCAACCCCCATTAATTTTTCTCCCTACAATCCTCGTTATCTCTAATTCCTCAACCCATTACTCTACTTGAGGGGCATTATTAGCCTCTTATTTTCATATTTTTTTAAAATTTGGAGGCTTATAACTTTAAATCTTTACCCTCCAACCCCCAATCCATCATTGTTATAGTTGTTATTGAAGACGGTAATTTTTTTACGTTGAAGCTTGTTCTGCTATAATATAAAATTGAAGTAAAATGTCCTAAACTTCCATAATTTTTTTTTACTCTTTCAATTCCAAATTAAGGTACTTTGATTTGACTTCATAGTCTTTCTAAAAATACACATACTAATTGAAATGTAGTCAATTGTTAAAAAAAATGCTTGCTATACTAGAATTTGCATATAGTGATTATGTGTTGAAAAAAAAGAAACTGAACTTTTAATTTGGGATACTAGCAAAAAAATAATATCATTTCAATCTAAAACGGAGAAAGTGTAGTGAAGGACTCTCGCATGATCGCATCACTCGCCCGTTTGTGTATATTTTTTGTTTCACATGTTTTGAGTGTTTGCACAATTATTTTAATTGTTAGTAATATCACGTACATAAATATATACTATACAACATATCTTACTCACCTGAACAAGTGGTAATGCGTGGTGAACAGTGGAGATAAGAGAAGAGAAAGTGGCAGAGAGAATAAAGTGTAAGATAATGTAAAATCAACATATAAAGGGTCTATTGGCAAATAAATTAAAAAGTTGAGGTGATTGTGTAAATACTTAAATGTTGGGGTAATTTTTACAAATAATTCTATACATTCAGTTAACTAATTTTAACAAAAGCTGACAAATAAACTTAAGTAAAAATAATCAAAAAGTTGCTTCTCACTATTAACATAACGCAAAAAAAGTTCTATGATAAAAATAAAAAAATTCATTATAATTTTTAATCATTTAGCAACATAAATATGAATGCGTTATGCGTGTACCTATTTATAAATATGAAAGTAGTCAACGAACCGCACAACATGGAAGGTGGGTAGGAGACAAGCAACATATGAAAAGAAGTCAACAAATTAACGTGATGAACCATTAAATAATATTATATTTTGAGTTTTAATTTAAAATTCGAAATATTTTATAATAATATATTTTTTTTGGTATAAATTTTATAATAATATTTAACATTGTTAGCTACTATTTTTTATTTATATATCTCATGTATGTTATAAAATTTGTACAGTAAGTGTTGTCTTAAACACATGGATCAACCATTTGTAAAATATAATTTTATATTTAACTTTGATACTATTATTATTAAAAAAGTTTACTAATTTTACTATATAATGAAAATAAAACATGCTTGCTATCCAAGATTTTCTATGTAAATTTTACCATAAAATAAAAAAAAAATACTCAGTAAGTATTGCTGATAAAATGAGGCAAAACTGAATAGAAGTTGCTGGTCCTGATTTCTCGAAATGAAGTTGTACGTGGAGAAGCTAATTGTTGACACGTAGGGCAGACCCATAAATTTTACTAATATGCGTATACTTTTCAATTAGGAAAAATTAATATTTTGACGAGTGTATATGTTTCTGCTGGGAGGATGCAACACGTGGCAAAGAGCTCACAATTTGGCCAACAATATATATATATATATATAGGTACACTGTGCATGTAGTTCATTCCGGCTGCCCACTCAACCTTTGACAAAAGATGTGTATGGGGTTTTTGATCCATAGATTGTATGGAATATATAAAAAGTAGTTGATAGCCCACACAGCTGACTTTTACTTTCTTTCTCTCTCCTTTTTTTTTTTCTTTTAATATCTATTTTCAGTTAATTTATTACTTATAATTAAAGCATATATATACATGAAACGCGAGCATATTTTTTCTCCTAACATATATATTTATTTTAGCGATGGAGAGACTTTGGCATTCTTCGATGGCCTAAAAATGTAAAGTACATATATAATTTGTTTTCTGTTGAAGTTATCAACGAAAAAAATTGCGAGTTAATTTTACATTAAAATCGTTCAATAAAAAAAAATTGCAACTTAGTTTTACATTGATATCAACCGAATAGGTTGTCATTATATTTCACTAACAATCAAAGGTATATGTTAGCATACAACGGACGGGTCTCGATCTTGTAAAACATTTATTTATTTCATACTCTATATAAGTTGATTAAATATATGTGTACATAAATCTACATGTATTGTTAAAGCACTTGCGCTTTAGCACAAATACAGTATACATATAATTATATTTAATTTGTAAATGTCGTATTATATACTTTGATACGTTATATTATATACTTAATTTCTTGGTTATACATAATTATTACAATAATTGCATATATTATTTTAGCGATAAAATACCCAAATTTAATATAGTAAAACAAATCTATAATATGGTTATAATTTCTTTTTGGTCAATCTGTAATATGGTTATAAACAATCCACGTCTTCAAAAAGCTTCCGTCCAAAAGTCTACAAATCCACCTTTTATCCAACTTCCTCCCATTCCCACCAACTTTGACAAATCATTACCTTCACCACGTACCCTTCACTTTCTCTCTCCGAAGACTCTCTCTCTCTCTCCACCCTTCTTTGTACGTATATATAACCCTACAATTAAGAAAACTTAACCTCTCATCTCTTCGATCGACAAAAAATGAGTCCTCACATAAACTACTACTACACTAAGGTCAATGGGCGGTGCGCGAGAGTATTCCGGCTAAACCCTAGAAGATTCTCGGTTCATCGGCTACGTGCAAGGTTCTTTAACTTGTTCAAGTTCTTCAAAATGTTGCGATTTTTGTACGCGGAGGCTTTGGAGTCATTGAAGAGATGTATATTGAGAAGCAGTAGCAAGAGAGGAGGTAATGGTGGTACTAGTAGTAGAAGAAGAAATTTGGTTGTGATTAAAGAAGAAAGAAATTTGTATAGGTTAAGTTCATTTGGGAGATCAAATTCTTTTTATTCAGAAGCTATTGCTGATTGCTTGGAGTTTATTAAGAGGTCATCTCTTTCTGTTGATGACAAGATTGCGATCCAAAGATAGAACGATCTCGAAGCTAGATCGAGTTTGTATAAAATTATTTTTCACCATTTCTTTCTTCTTTTTTGTTTACACTGAAAAAATTATTATATATTTGTTTTAACAGTTGTATCGATCCCTCTCTCATCACACACAGGATGAAAGAAAGAGTGATGTGCGCGAAAGCTAGCCCAGACACCCGGTGGAGAACCAAAAAAAGAAAAAGAAAAAGTGATGTTATAATGAATATTATTTTCTAAGACGTAATACTTGTCTAGTTGGAGAGAAATATTAACTTGTGAATGTTCGAAAAATGAACAATTTAATTTATATTTACTCACTCATTTTTCTCTTTTCATTGTTATTACGTACTGGATAATTACAGTGACTTTTGTTGTATTTTAGGAAATTATATATTGGTACATTTTCTATTTGAAAAATTACAGAGATCATTTCCCTCTCAGCTTTTACAAAATTCGTTTTAAGATCCCAGAGTTTTAAGGATTTAATTATTTCTCACATTAACTTAAATCAACGTATTTTAGTTTATTTACTTATTTGAGGTCAAATTCAACTCGGTCTCTCTTTCCTTTTCTTTTTTTGTAATTTTTCAATTTAATTTATGTTACATAAAGAAAACTTAAACTTATATATAGGATCTCACTGTGATGAAAAATATTGAAAATTGTATATTTTTTAACATCATTTAAGTCACTTTTTAAAATCCCCTTATCAAATCGCTTTATGATATGTGTTAAACCTAATGATATGCTTCCCAAATTTAGAATTCGAATTAATAAATGTCCAACTATATATGGGCGACTAACAAATTATATAATGAGTAAAGATACAATATACGAATACATTCAAGTTTGTATTTGGAACAATTAGGGAGGTGTTTGTTTTTTTAACTTTTAAATACTGAATATTGGATGCTTAATTATAAATGCTTAATGCTGAATGAAACTTTTGAAAAATGTATTTGGTTTTAATTAGTTATGAATGCTGAATACATGGCATATTACAATTTTGTCCTTATTAGTGTTTTATAAATTTATTTAATGACTCAAAAGAATAGGTGTACTAATGGAATAAAATTTCATTAAAGTTAAATTAAGTATTCAGTGAATGAATTGCCTCTTAATGCTTAATGCTGAATTTTAATCCAATTTAGCATTAAGAGGATAGAAAACAAATATCAATTACACCTCTTAATGCTGAATAGACTTTCATTCAGCATTAAGAGGTAAAAACAAACACCACCTAAGTTTATAGATATATAGTCGTAGTATATTTGTAGACACATTATTTTATTTTTATTTTTTTGATTCATTTGTAAACAGAGTTTATCATTTAGAAAAAGTTTTGGGAGAGAAAATGAGGTGGTCTTTAATTTTTTATTGATGATTGAAAAAGTGAAATGTTTTGCTTCTATGATATTTGGTAGGAAAATGATAATTAACTATAGTATGAATGATAAAAAAAACAATATTTTATATAAGAATAAGTGCATAATTTAATTATTTTTATTTATAAATATATAATATATAAAGATTTTGAAAAATGTGCCATCACATCTAAGAGCATTTTTAATGGGGTTGTGTAAAAATAGCCAATTGAGTATTGTGTAAAATTTACACATTAATTGTGTAAATTTTTTGTTGCTCCGATGTTTGTGTAAAATCAATGCCAATTAAGTTCGTGTATAATGGATGTATATTTTTCACATCCAATTTACATAGCCAAGTAGGATTCTTTCTCCACCCACTCATTCTCTCTATTCATTAACTCAATCGCACCACTCATATTCTCTCTCCATCTACTAATTCTCTCTCCACATTTGTGTAGTTTCTTGCTTTTTAGGTAGCTATTTTTTATTGGACAATTTCCTTTTACACATGAGTATTAATATTGGCTATTGAAGAGAAAATAGGTCTATGTAATTTTTTTGTGTAAAACTCACTTGTCATGTAAGATTTACAAAATAATTTTACACAGCTCTATTGGAGATGCTTTAAGCCATTCCCGGTGGCGGACCCATGTGGTCGGCAAAAGAAAATCGTTCCCCTTAAATATTTTGAAAATTTACTTTTTGTCTTTATAATTATTTTTAAAAATTATTATATATGCCCCCATTCTTTAAAAAAAATAGTATTATTCTTGCCCCCATTCCCGAAAAAAATTTAATGTTAGTATTAAATTTTCTTTTTTAATTTTAAAAAAAATGATATTAGTATTAAAACTCCCCCCCTTAAAAAAAATTTAGCCCCACGCCTAGGTATTCCTATTATTTAATGAGAAATACTGTATGGTCTAAAAAATATATCCACTGAAATCTGTGAGAGATAAAATGATTAGTAGTTAATATACCTCTACAATACTTGCTTTTAGGTTGTATCACTTTTTTTTTTTTTTTGGGGGGGGGGGGGGGGGGGGGGGGTGAGATGGGGGTGGGGTATAAAACATTGCTCTTTTTTGACTTATAAAAAAAGAAAGGCATTGGAGGAAATATTTATATATTAGCCAGAAAGGTCATCGGAGGAAAGATATATTAGTAATAATATGCTTCGCTTGATAGAAAGAATTAAGATTGTTTTTTAAGTTATTACCCGTGGGTATCAAAAACTTGGGTCAACCCACAAAATGAAATTTAATATGAGAATGGAATAAAAAAATAGATAACAATATTATTTTTTTATAGGTAGGTTCCTCCAAAGAGTTTTATTTTCTACTAGTAGTATAGTCTCCTTTTGTGTGTATTTTATATTAACTTCGGAATGGTGAAAAAACAAAGTCATAAGCTACCACCTCTCTCTCTCTCTCTTTATTACCTATTACTTCAAAGCTTGGACCAAATTATCATCTCTTTTTTAAAAAAGTAAATTAAGGGCAAAACTTTGGCACAACTCTAGCATTTTACAGGTGAACTATTACATTATCAACAATTAACAAACTTTATACTTTACAATTATCTTCTTATTAAATACTAGCTATAACGCCCAACTCGGCAATGTGTTATAGCCAGGTCGGCTAGTACAAATGTCCGATCTTTATTGGTGGAGGCAACCATATCATCATTTTCTTCATTTTTATTAATTTGATTATATTAGGCAACATTCATTCTACTCAACTACGAGGCCAAAGCTTTTCGAGGCCTAGGTTCTACCCCATTTATTTTTATGGGCTTTGCCCAACTTCTTAAGCCAAAACCAAGTCTTTATTTTGGGTTTCCTCACTACCTATATTAATTACATAATTAAAAATACCCTTCATTTCATAATCTTTTGAATTATCTCCCAAATTTAATGGCGTTTGGTTTCGTTTAAGTTCTCAGGAGTAAGTCAAAGGATTATGAAATAGAAGTATTTATAATTATCGAATTATATAGAGGGTTTACTTACTTATACACTTTTAAAGTACCATGTATTGATATTATAATTAAAAATACACTTGCCGTTTTCATAAATCCTATGAGTCAACCCCAAAACTTAATAGGGTTTGACTTCCGCTAAGTTCCAAAAGTATATAGAATTATGAAGACAAATATACCTGTATTTATATAATTAATATAGGGGTAACTAAGAAAAACATCTTTTAGAAATGATATCATATTATGATACGAAACAAAATTATATGAAATTGAGTTATTTTATTTAGGAACTCAAATACTCTTTAGACCGCCTCTTATCAACTTTTCTTTATTTTCCTTTTTTTCATCAAGGTATCCCTGCTCGATAGAGAAAATTAGTCCCTTGAAAAATTGTTAAGCGCTTTTTGTGGGGACCTCTCCTATTGCATAATTTTGTTTTGAAAGCCTCATTTCATTTCATTTCAGATAAAAAATGTCGGTTGTTGTTAATAAGGTTTTGCTAAAAAAATTTAACGTTTTTCTCTCTTACTTTCTTTATATATGTCAATTTGTACAAATTCTTTTTAACAAAATGTTATTATATTTATTGTTATATAAGTCTAATGGTATTTTGAGATTATTGAAGTTGTATTATACTTTTATTGTTTTAATTTTGCACTTGCAAGCTTTTTTATGTCCCAAAAAATATATTTTCATTAGTACAAAAGCCAGACTTAAATCTTAGTTGTTAGCGAGAACATAAGGGTTTTTAAAACCTACCCTAATTACTACATTTTTTTAATTTATATATAATCAAGTAGCATGTTAAAAAAAAAAAATAATAACATGCAGATCACGTGTATTCAAAAGTTAAGCATCAACATAACTTTAGAAAAGAGCAACAAATTCGATTCCTCCCACGAACTTCCTCCTAACTCCAAATAATAGAATCAAATAAAAATTTACTTTCGTTTCGTCTAAAAAGATTCGAAACCCCTAGCTAGAAACACCCGTAAATCGTCCCCATTGGTTTTCCCCCACAAAATTATTTGGCGCCCAAAACCGCACTATGCGAACCCGAGCCGGCCCCAACATTCCTCTGCTCACAAAAGATAAAAATAATAAAACCCCAAAACGACGACCCATAACAAAATAACATGTCCGCCCGCTGCTCCATTAAAAATATATTCAACAAAGCCAAAACCTTACTCCATCTCTCCCCCACAGTCGCCCCGCCGCCGCCGCCGCTACTTTAACCACCGCGTCCAACCCCACCACCGCCGCCTCGGAAAAAACCATGGACGAGTTCCAAACCCTCAAGACACGCGTCTGCATAATCGGGAGTGGCCCCGCGGCCCACACGGCGGCGATATACGCGGCCCGGGCCGAGCTGAAGCCTATCCTGTTCGAGGGATGGATGGCCAATGATATTGCGCCGGGTGGACAGCTAACTACCACATCCGACGTGGAGAATTTCCCCGGTTTCCCCGACGGGATATTGGGGATCGAGCTCATGGACCGGTGCAGGAACCAATCGTTGAGGTTCGGTACTCAGATCTTTACCGAGACGGTTAATAAGGTCGATTTCTCTGCTAGTCCTTTCAAGGTTTTTACGGATTCGAAGGAGGTGATAGCTGATAGTGTGATTGTTGCTACAGGTGAGTTGAGTTTGGAAATATGGAATTGTATTGATAATTGTGTTATGTAGACTATAAACATGAGACAAACTAAACCCTAAGTACACAATAAAGGAAAGGGAAGAAGAGGAAAAATAATACTAAGGTAAGGGTCTATTTGTTTTTTAATTCTGAGTGCTTAATAATGCTGAACTTAAAAATATGTTTGGTTTTGGATGTTGCTTATATGACATTTTACATTTTTACGGAAATAATATGGGCATCGTTGGAATAAATTTTATTAAAGTTAAATTAAGGATTCAGCACTCGGAAAATATGTTTGATTTTATTTGATTTTGAATGCTGAATATATATCATTTTACAATTGGTACAGCTATTAGCACCCAGCATGAGTCCTCTAGCACTCCAATGTGCCTTTTCTTGTATCTTTATGGACACTTTATTTACAGTGGTGATGGGAAAGAATAGCTAATGAAGAAAAAGAATATGGGTACTCTAGTGTGATAAATATCAATAGCTAATGAAGGAAAATAATATGGGGGGGCACCATTGGGATAAAATTTCATTGAAGTTAAACTAAGTTGGCACGATACTTGTGTCTCAATGTTGAATGCCGAATTTTAATCTAATTCAAAATTCAGAGGTGAGAGAACAAACACCAAATCTAACTCATAATTTTGAATGGACTTCTATTCAGCATTAAGAGGCAAAAACAAGCACCACCTAAAATATGATTCAATTAATAAAATACCTTATCCATGATATGTTTTGACCAAAGAAAAATAAGGTGATACCATGACTATGATAAATTCCATAAATAAAATCTACTGTGACTAATAATAAAATCTTGTTTTTACAGGTGCCGTAGCTAAGCGGTTGGTCTTCCCTGGCTCCGGTGATGGAAAGGGAGGGTTCTGGAACCGAGGGATTTCGGCTTGCGCTGTGTGCGATGGAGCCGCTCCGATTTTCAGGAACAAGCCACTGGCGGTGATTGGAGGTGGAGATTCGGCGATGGAGGAAGCAACGTTTTTGACAAAGTATGGATCATGTGTGTATATCATTCACAGGAGGGAGGAGTTTAGGGCTTCAAAGATAATGCAGAACAGGGCGTTGAGTAACCCTAAAATCAAGGTTTTGTGGAATTCGGCGGTGGAGGAGGCGTATGCAGAAGAAGGTAAGGGGGTTTTGGGTGGTTTGAAGGTGAAGAATGTTGTGACCGGAGACGTCACCGATTTGAAGGTATCGGGTTTGTTTTTTGCGATAGGGCATGAGCCTGCAACTAAGTTCTTGGGCGGGCAGCTGGAACTTCACTCCGATGGTTATGTTGCGACGAAGCCTGGCACCGCACAGACTAGTGTGAAAGGCGTTTTTGCCGCCGGTGATGTCCAGGACAAGAAGTACAGGCAGGCTGTTACTGCTGCTGGCAGTGGTAAGTGCAATGATGACTCTCTAATCTTCGTTGCTCTCTGAAGCTCCATTTTTTGATTCATTGGGTATGTTTATATTGTTTCAGACACATTACGGTACCAAGTGATGGTTTTACTAACTTGCTGTACTTAATTTAGTTTAATGAAGTAGATTATTAGGCTACCCATGGGGGTGAGTCATTAATCAAAGCTTGCTTGAGAGTTGAGACATAAATGATAGACACTTAGGAGATTGAACGGGTAGAAAAGAAGTTGTTCATCTACATGTAGCTGTCTACTCAGAGAATATATTCTATCTACTTTATCTACTGCTTATCCATCCAATTTTTGTGTTTCGACATTGGTGAAAGGAGGTTGGACTTTGGAGAAACTTATGAGGATTTCCTTTTGGGAAGGCAATGAAGAGGAAATTCAACACCCACTTGGCAGTGTGGAACAGGGATCAAGGTTTTGCTAGATAAGTGGTTTATTGGGTTGGGAGTTTGTGGAGACTTCTTGCAAGATCATTGCAAAAGGCGGGGACATATTAGCAGGTTAAGTTCTTTCTCCTTTGTAGATGGCGAGTGTGTTGTGCTCGACCGTGCTTGTAGTGCTGCTTCCTTTTGTGAGAGATGCTTAGAGGCTAGAGCTTATAGATGTTGCACTAGAATGTGATTGTAATATTAACCATGTAGTCTCTGTTGACACGTAGAAGTAGTGATGGTATGTTCAATGTGGAAGTATATATTCAGGTGCCAGTTTTTGGATTGAGTGCTAGATTAGGAGTTCCCCTGCGCTCTTTCATGAAGTCATTTATATAGGTGGCAATGACATGTTGATTTGGAAGTTAGTTCGTAGTGGCAAGTTCCTTTTCAATTCTTCTCTCTTTTCCCCTCAAAGAGAAACTGGTTCCAGTTTTCCTTGGATAGGTGTTTCGAAGATGTTAGCTCATATGAAAGCGGGCTGCTTTAGACAAATTCCAAAGAGGCGGTTTTAACCTTCGATAGTTTATTGAGAAAGGAAGAATCATGGTGAAAATGTTCTTATTTCTAAGATGGAGGGGGAACCAGTGTATCTATAGTTGCTTCATTTGGTGATTATAGAGGCAAAAGGCCTTTTTCCCCAAGCGTTTTGGTATACTTTAGGTTAGGTCTATCAGTCATCGTTCTAGTGATCTATTTGTGCATTCCTTTTCACTTCTGAGCGGCGGATGTTTTAAGTAGATAGATGGAGAAAGCATGTGAGCGGTGTAGTAGGGAGGCTTGAGATTGATAGAATAAAGTTAGGTGGCGTTTGATAAAACAACTGAAAATTGAAAACTGAAACTGAAACTGAAAAAACAGTTTGTTTACTTCTAAAAATTGTATCTGAAAAAATGTTTTTTGTTTGAATCAGCGTTTTAAAAAGCATAACGTAGTGCGCTATAGCATAGATTTTGACCATAATGCTATGTAGCGTGCTGTAAATTGCGGGTGGAACAAATAGCGTGGGTATTTTGGTGACATGGCACGCTATAGCGTGAAAAGCGTATGCTATTTACGTTTTTTTGCAAAAAACAAATGCTATTTGGGAAAGTGGAAAACTAGGTCAAATAAGTGAAACAAGTTAGCAAAGCTTAGCTCTCTCCTCCCCGCCGTCGTCTCTCCTCTGTCCGACGTCTCTCCCAGCCGTCGTCTCTCCTCTGTCTGTCCGTTTTCTCCACCGTCGTCCGTCGTTGCTGCTTCTCCTGCTCTGTCCATTGTCTTTCCTCCCAGCCGTCGTCTCCTCTGTCCGTTTTCTACACTGTCGTTGGTGCTTCTCCACTTATGTCGGTCTCTCCTTCTCCTGCTGTGTTCTCTTTATATAAGGTATTCCTTGAACTCTAGGCTTGTTTTCCTTGAACGGTTGAACCTAGGCTCATTTTACTTGAACGGTTGAACCCTAGGCTCGTTTTACTTGAATACTTTATGGATTTTTACTAATGTTCTTTAGTATAATATTTTGTGTTATTATTATTTGAAGTGTTTTAATGGATTTTTACTAATGTTCTTCAGTATAATATTATGTTTTGTTTTTTTAGTTATTACGCTATTGGAGTCGCAAATAGCTTACGCCTATTTGCACGATGCGCTTCCGGAACCAAAACGCTATTGCCCGCGCTATCACTATTTAAAACATTGGTTTGAATATAACACATCTGAAAACTGATTTTTTTTAATCTGCCAATTTTGCCCTTATTAGTTTATGTAGATCACATGTAAAATGAGAAACAAAGAGGGTAAAATAGGTATTTTACAATAGGGTATTTTAAATTTTCATATTTAAGTGGCAAATTTGCCACTTAAAATTTTTGCTCAAAATTTTCAGTTTTGAGTGGCAAACCACTTTATTTTTTTAGCAAACAAACAACTTTGAAACCCCTTAAATCTGAAAACTTTAAGTTTTCAGATTTAAGTTGCCAAAACAAACAACCCCTGACATAATTAATTAATTACATTGTCCCTATAAAGCTTTTAAATTTGTAATGAGGGATCAAGGAACATTGTCTCTATTGACCTTTTAAATTTGTAATGAGGATCAAGGAACATTTGGGGGTGTATTTTACTTGTGGAAAAGCTATAAGTGGGGTAGGGTTACAAGGAAAATAAAGTTGGAGTTTTTTTTGATATACTGGTAAATGAAAAGCCAGCTGTTCATCTTTACTCCCCTGTCCCTTTTTTCACGCAAAGCACTTCACTCCAAAAAGGAGTTCGGAGGCTTTCACGTGAAACTCCCTGTTGACAATTTAAGGTATATTTGATTGGGTTGTGTAGAATAGGAAAAAAAAAATCTACGGAAATCTTTTTCCTTAGAAAATGATTTTCCCATTAAATTTCTATTGTGGTTGATTGTATGTAAGGGGAAAGGTTTACTCCCCTTCGAAAGCCATATCTGTCAATATTGGATTGACGCGTAATTGTGTGTTGATTACGTCAGTGAGAAACGCCTGTTGAACCATGTTCTTTGGGTAAATATTAAACCTTGCCGTCATTTTTATTGTTTATGCAACGGTAGCAACCAAAAGTTTTGCATGGAAAAAATGTTCCTTTGGGTGAGGCTGGAAAATTTGCCATCGAAAATTTTAAACTTAAGCATCAATAAGCTGCACCTAGAAGAAGATATGGAATTTTTTGCACAGAAAATATGTTCCTTAAAATGCTAGCCAAAAGTAAAAAACATGGAATCTTGACTAATTTCTGTGGAAAATATGGGCCATTAGACACTACCTTAGCATCTGTGCGGAAGTTGTTTGGTAGGTGCTCACATTTGAAGGTTAACTTGGCAAAAAGTGTGATTTTGGTGTTGATGTGGAAGGAAAACTTAGGAGAGGATCAGTAGCAAGGCGCGTCTGGATCTTGCCCAATGAAAATAGGGGAGTGGGAAGGTGAACTTTGGTTGGTCAAAATTTGGAAAGGCTCGAACGAGTTGCTCTATGATATTCTATTGTTAGAAGCAAATGTGGTATCCATGTGGATGGCGGGACACTAATATTGTGAATATACTGGTTTTTTCTGCTGTGAACTTATTTTCCAATGATTGAAAAGTTTCAATAAATATCATTGAGTTAAAGTGGGAGGGAAAATGCTTCCTATTTTGTAAGATGTTTAGATTGAGGGTTATTCTTTATCGAGTTTTGAGTTCCAAGGGGGCTTCATTACTTTGGCATCTTGGTTCTCTCATTAATGTTATTCTTAAATGACAGAGAATTTGATTAGTTCGTATATTGTCTTTGCTTGAGGATCTTCTTCTGTCCTGAGCATCTGTGATTCATCCTAGGGAAGGCACCAATGAGCTACTTATCTCCCTTTGGTGTATTTTACGCAAAGATGCGGGTGCTAACCTAGACCATGTATTAATTTGTTGCATTTCTCAAATGTCTTTTGTGGGTTAGAATTTTAGACAAGTGGGAGGGGCTTTGCTGGATACACAGGTTGATTAAATTGGGCTGATTGGACTTCAGTAAGTGATAAGAACGGACTGAAAATATCGTGCAGATGATTTTCTTTATCAAATGTTTTTGTTGATTAAAATTATGAAGAATGGGAAGGGGCTTTGATGTACATGGGTTAATTTCATTATGGTGATTGGACTTAGCTGGGTGATAAGACTAAAAATCTTTTGCAGATGCATTATATTGGCCTTTGCATGGACTAAAACTCTTGGTATTTTAGGAAAGGTAAGTGCTTGTGAATAGGTTACATTTCTTGATTTTCTCTGGGCTTTGACGTTCAAGGATGCTTATGATTTTAATGTGTCTCATATTTGGTAGTACTAGAATGTATTTTATGGTTCAGGGACTGCTGTTTTCTATTGTCTTTTAGATTCTGTTATTGTGAGCTTGTCCCCATCTTGTCTTATATGTTCATTTGTCAGTCAGATCACTTGGTTTTCAATCTCAATTCTGGAACTAGGCATGTTCTTTTAGTGGTTTACAGTGATGGTATTTTGCAAGAGGTGGATATGCTTATGAAATTAACTACTAAAAGCACTTCTTACAAATAGGATTCCTGTTATAAGATTTGGGAATGCTAGGATAGTCCTTAATATTAAGGCAGCTCCCTCTTTTGATGAGATCAGCATCTCTTCGCCTTCTAAAGCCATGTATCAACACCAGTTGTGTAATCATTAGTGGGGAAAAATATATTCTCCCTTGCTTTTCAATAAATATTAAACCATTCTATCAGGCTAGATTTTTATTCCAACAATACCAACCAAAGTTTTGCATGGAAAAAAATTCTCTTGGGCGAAAACCTCAAGTTTAAGCATCAGGAAGCCTTTCCTAGAAGAAGATATGGGTTTTTTTACATTCAAATATGTTATGTCAAACCCTACCCAAATATAGAAAACTTGGGATCTTGTCTATTTTTCATGGAAAATATGGGCCATCAAACACAGCCTTGGTAACTATGGTGAATAGTTTTTCGTAGGTGCTTGCCTATGAAAGTAAACATGGCCAAAAGTGGGATTTTGGTGTTGATGTGGAAGAAAAACTTGGGGGAGGATCTATAGCAAGGTTTGGATCTTGGCCATTGAGCTATTTTAGAAATCAGATGTCTTTGATTAGTCGGCCACTTTGTTTGAGTTCAAGAATGTGACTGCTGAAAGTGGCTAAAAAGGTTAGATAGTAATTTAGGGGAAGCGATAAAAGAAAAGAATCTTAGACCTCTTAAGAGAAGAATAATACGTTGTAGATTAATCCTCTCTAGAAGGACCTTGAACCAAGGAAAAAAACAAAAGCAAACTTGAGGGAAATCTGAATAAAACGATTAAGGTATCTGAAGATATGAATAGTATGTCCAATCTGTCCTGAGGTTACAAATATGTATAATTGCTATACTAATCCTAAATCTACTAGAAAAAGGTCCTATTTTACCTATGCCAACTTAAGGAACCCTTAAATAGAAAAACAAACTACTAAAATCAGAATCCTATTCTAAAAAGGGAAATAGCTCTAAAACTGCAATCAAAATACTAAATAACTCTTCAATGGACTTCCTAAATCATGTAGGAAGAACTACTCTTATTTTGGGTGAACTAAATGTTTGCCTTTCTATCAAGTTTTCCTTTAGTGGGAAGTAAGCAGTAGTTGGTGAAACTTAATAGGGCTTCAGGTGCTGTGAGACCATCTTCTTATCTCTCTTCTTGCCGGAGAACTAGATGAGAGGTTGAAGTAATCTATGATTAGTTTTCTTGTCAAAGTGGGTTTGTTTCTGAAAGAAAAAAAAAGTTATCTACGATTATGAACGGATTTGGTATTGAGTACTTACAAAAAGAAAACACACAGTTATTTTAAACACACCCACAAAATTTTAATTCATCCTCAATAAAATAAAATTAAAATTCAACTTATGTTAGAAATTTATTTTTTATTATATGGTTACTGAGTATCTATTGTACACCCAATAAATAAGGGATTTTATAGATTTAGTCTTTTTATTAGGATTTCTCTGTGTCATGATTTATTTTGTCTTTGGTCTTTTATTTATTTTGCTTCCTCTTTGTTACCTTAATTGTTATATGGCGAAGCCAAGTATAAGGACTTCACCCAAGAGTAAATATAAGTTCCGGCCCTTGGTTTGAGTATGCCAAAAAGCTAATACAAAATTATTCTACGTCAAATAATGCCTTTTGTTTTTCTTCATCTTCCGCCGTTCAACCCTATCCCGATAATTTCAGTTTCCAGCAGCTATTGCCTCTGATGCTGATCCCCTCGCTCCATTTCCTACAACAGTTCCTTTTGCTCATCGACTCTCTTCTCTTGCTGATCTCAAACCATCTTCTGCTCATTTTTTACTTGACGATCACGTTGACCTACTCCACAAAAGTAAAACACCTGAAATACATAGGAAGCCTCATAAACAAATGGCAGCACTGATTAAATAATGGTGGCTGATTTTTCCCAGCAGCAGATTTGTGTTGGAGGGAGAGTGCTGGGTTTGTCATTCTCACATGACGAAGGATCGCCGTCGTAAGAGAGAGGATGGTTTCAAAGTGGAGAGAAAAGTGTCATTGAGGGACATTGGTGATTGAGGAGAGGGGAAGTTGGCAATGGCTAAAGACACAGCTGGTGGGTGTAATGGCTGTGTTAGGCTTAGGTTAAGGTTGAAGAGGTGGGGAAGATGAAGAAGGAAATGTATTGTTGGAAGTTAATTTCTTAAAATCCCTTTGTTTTTTTGACATCAATGGACTATTTTGAGTATGTTTAGAAGCATTCTTGATGTAATACACCTCATCATATATGAAGTGCAAAGCATGGATGCCCCCGCAGTGAATTCCAATGCAAACGGCTACGTGATTTTACCATTACCTGACTGACCATCCTCTCTCATGGTACCATCCTCGCAAATTGTTCTTTATTATACTCCCTTTGTTCCTAATCAAGAGTTCATGTTTGAATCACGTTTTTTAAGAATGCATTAATTTCATCACACTAAGTTGTTTAGAACAAAACTTATTTCCTACATCAATTATGTTATGAAAACGAAAGTTGACTCTTAGTTTGGCACATCCCATGAAGGAATAATAGACTCCTAATTTGGTAGGGGTGTGCATCGGTTTGAAACCAATATATTTATTATAATCCACTAACCAATCTAATCCAACAAGATTTTATATTTTAGAATCCAATCCGATCCAACTTGATTTCAAAATCCAATCCAATTTGACATTGGATTGGATTGGTCCGAAACCAATGTCTTTTGTGTAATGGTTATTTAAGTTTCAATAACATCCAAAACAAATCCAACCAACTTCACAAGGACCAAGACAATATAAATAAAAAGTTCCCTTCATTACTAAATTAAAATTCTAAATTAAGTCATCCATATTAAAAATCTAATTCATTAGTAAAATAAAAGAGAAGCAAATTATGGTTTATTTATTAGGTTCTTTTATATATGTAGCAACAATAAGGTGTAGGCGTGTAGCGCAATTTATATTAATAACTTAGTGTATAATAATAACCAATTACGTAGGGACAAGCGTCATTTTTAATTGAGGTTGGATTGAACCGGTTTGACATTAGTTTCACCAAGATGATAACCAAAGCAATCCAATGTTTGGTCGGTTTTCTAAATTGCAAACCAATCCAATCCACTAGCTTCACCAAATCCAATCAATATTGGATCGGTTCGGTCAGTTTGAGCGGATTGGATTGGATTGTGGACACCCCTACAATTTGGGACAGAGTTGATTAATAAATAATCCTTTTTGTACAAGTCTTGTTGTCGGAAGGAGTCTTTTTGACGTGGCAGTGTAATTTATTGTCCCTATGATGCAATGATTGTGCTATTATCAATATGCATTCAACTATTTGCTATATGTTTGAAACCTTTTTTTGAATATTTGCAAAAGTAATCATAAAACTACACAAATTCATCTAACTCTTAACACATTGTCTAAAGCTTGAGTTGAAAATTTAGTAGAAATCATATCCTTGTATTTCTTAAGACAACCAAACGAGGTCTCTTCTTTGATTGACCATTTTTGAATTCATGATTTCCTTAAGTTTTTTTTTGTTGTTGTTGTGCTTAATAGCCGTTTTTGTTTGTTTGGTGCGATGTAGGGTGTATGGCAGCTCTGGATGCAGAACATTACCTTCAAGAGATAGGATCTCAGGAGGGTAAAAGTGATTGATTCATTGGTTGATTACACAAGAAATGCACCTAAAAGAGACCATATAAAGTGTGAATCTATTTAGCAGCAGAGATAAGATGAGTAAACGTAAGAAGTGCATCAATTTACTTCAATGCCCCTATTCATTAGGTCTTGTTTGTTTGTTAGATATTTGAGAATCCAAATTATTGGGTGCGATGATAGGTAATACTTTCTCATTTACATGACGCGTATTTCCTGATTTCAATGGTTGGAGAGCGTGATAGATCACGTGTTTATGCCATTTTATGATGCTTGCATGTTTTTTGATTTAGTGGTTGGAGAGTGATAAATAAATGCTACATTTATGCCTTTCTATGATAATGCTGTAAAAGCAGAAGAAAACAGGAACCAAACACAACCTCAGGTTATTAGGAATTTGCATTTTGTTGCCGTTAAGAAATCATTCCAGATATATATACTTTTACACTTCTCTTGCCTTTTCTTTTGGTATTAAAAGGTCCATATTAAATGATTTGTGCCAGAAAATAGATAATTGTCATGCAAAAACTTTAAATAATACACACATCCTTGATGAACATTGTTGTCATGGGCAAGAATAAACCCCAGTAACCATCACCAGTCACCCCAAAACAATCTGATTCATTTTTGTTTGTCATTTAATATTCAAAAAAACAGTATCACTATTGGCCTTCCTATCAACATTTGGATGAAGTTAATTCCACCAAATCTGATAACATAGGACCTCAGTTCATTTTCCCTTCTTTCCAAACAACCACCATTTTGGGCTGAACCATTAGCTTAGAAACTTGCATGTAATTAAGCACTTTGTTTTTTTTATGTCTCTATTGAATTATTAAATATCATTTATATGATAAAAAATAAATAAAACTTACCTAGGGATTCAAATTTATGACCTTGTGTGTAGTAAAAGCAGCCATTTACCTGTTGAGCAAACACAAATAGTCTCATGTATTTTAAATATGTTTATGAGAACCATAATTTATGTCGTTATCCAAACGCTAAATACGTATTCAGAACCACAATAATCTACTGAGCTTGAGCGCAGAGATAGCAGACAATGGAAACCAGTAACAGTGTAAAGGTGAAAAAGGCGCAATCATGTAGTACTAGCGACCAACATGAGCCATCAACCAGCCTTGAATTTGGCAACAGTAGTTCTGGAACCGTTGACATATAGCAGCAAGTTTCCTCCAAAATCTTCCCTTCACGGCTAACCTATGTCGTCCATCGAGAGAACCACTCGTCCCCAGTTGAGTTCAACCAGCAAGAAAGTCATCACATGCTCCGGAAGCGGGTGCATCTCCCCACAAAGGACCATCTTCACGCAGAACTTGTGGACGACTCAAAATTATCCTACACCTATCCTCGACCATTTTTTTGCAAGGAATATTAAAAATTTGGCCTAGGAGGTTACTGAATTCATAATTTTATGTTTTTTTATTTAAAGTTGTATGAATGAAATATTTTTATACTAGAGTATACCTGTATCATTCGGCACAGTAAAATAAATAAGATCTCATAAAAGATAATGAAGGATAACGTATGACGAATCTAAATCAACAAACATTAATCAGTCTATTTTGAACTTATTGTTTAGCCTAATCTAAAGTTTTGAGCAATCGAAATGTAAATTCAATATATCTTTATATTAAAAAAACTAAAAGTAGACTAGATTTGACCAACTTGTTTTTAATTTTTTAAAGAATCTTTTAATCATATTTTTTAATCTTACTTTGATTTCGGCAAAATATTTTTTTAACAAATTAAACTCAATATCAGACGTGAAAATACTCCTACTATGTCAGTCAGCATAATTTGAAAATGGTCCAAAAATTGGATTGATAAGCCATGAATATTCCTAAAAACGACATACTTAAATCACCAATAATGTATGAACATGTAAAGTATGTCATTAAATATTACTTAATAATTTTTCTTTGTTTTTTCACATAATTTTATAGTCATGATGGATCTTGTTTAATTGATCTTGATTAGTAGATTTTAAATATTAAATATTTATTAATTTTTTTATTTTTTATTTTAAGTTGTGGCATTTTTAATGTAAACAATATTATTAGTAAGTGAGAATTTATTGTGTGTATATTATTGGTATAAGTGTTTAGCTTTGATGTGAATCTTGATGTGTGTATAAAACTCATTCAAGGGTGTAGAACTAATGCACACCATAACTTGTATAGTTTTAACTGTATCATTAAATTCTTTTACTTTTTGGAAAAAAAATTTGATCAAAGATGACATTTTGTAATATAGATTAATTTAAGTGGCATAGATTTTATGTTTTCTTAGTCAAAGTTGTCTGAACGAAATATTTTTATATTGGTTTAAGTGGCATAGTGAAAAGTTTTGAGCTTCCTTTTCATGTGGTTATAGATGGGTTTAAGTCTCTCTAATGATAAATTTTTTATATTAAAATATCTTTGACTTTGGACTCGGGTTTGGGCTTTAAAAATAAAACAGCATTTTTTTGACAAATTCTAATTATTTTAAAAAGCCCCAAAGCCCATTGTGGGAATGCGCTTCTATATTCCTACAATAGTATAATTTATTATAAGAAAACAATAGTTTCCTTCCTCCTCTTCCCAAAAGACCTTTTAACAGTGTTGGTTGTGGAGGAATTGTTGTTGAATCTTGGGGGAAGATTTAGGCGACAACCCGTCAACAACACTATGGTGCTAGTGGAATTTATGTCTTAGGATAACGTTTTTAACACGCACCTCATCGAGAGAAGTTTGTTTATTTGTTTATGGTGTTAGTTCGAATTTTCCCATTAATTTCCTCATGAACATAATCATCTGCATAAGAATCTTGAATTGCAACCTTCTTCTTTTTAGTAGGATGAAAGGGGGCAAAATCGGCCTCCTCTTCCTTCATTTTGTTTTGAATTTCTTCTTCAACCATGATTTAATTGAAATCTCCGAGATGAAAATTGAAAACTTGCTGTGGACTGATTGCTCACTCTTGGTCCTTGACTCCTTGTATTGTACGCGATACCGTCCTCAGTTTATTATCCTACTGCCCTTCAAACCAAGTTCTAGTAATGTTGCCAAATTGCCTTTAAAGTTGTGTCTGATTCGTTGAAATACTAATGCAGCAAAGTTGTTTTCAATGTTAGTTTTTTGTGTAAGTGGGATGCTTAGTGTCAATTTCAATGTAAATCGTTTATTTCTTAACAAAATCTTCTACGTGAGTCTCATATATCAATTTAAGGAGAGCAAATTGGTCAACCAAAATTGTAAGAAAGCAAAAGAATTGTAAAAAAATATCTCTTTCTACCCCTCATGCATGCAGATATGCAAAGAAATTAGACATTCTTGATCGACTGTAATCAATAAAAATTTGTATAGATAATGTATCGTAAATTATGTGATATCAATATTAAAATAGTCGCTAATTGTTACTTGCCGTCTTAGCTCAGCTGGTAGAGCGCGTGGCTTTTAACCACGTGGTCGTGGGTTCGATTCCCACAGACGGCGTTTATCATTTTTTAACACTCAACAAATTTTTCACACAAGTAGATTCAGCAAAAAAATGTTTAGAAGTTTATCATTTTTCACACAAGTGCCCTAAAAAAAAAGTTTAGAAGTTTATCATTTTTTAACACTGTTAACAGATTCAGCACAAACACTGTTATCATTTTTTAACACTGTTAATAAGTGCCCTTCGAACCACAAACACTATTATCATTTGTTAACACTGTTAACAAACCTAACTTTATAGCTAACCACAAACATCCCTCCCCAATCCAAACCACCCTCCTTTCCCACAACACCCCCGTTAGACTTTAATTTAATGTTATTTGGGAATGATGTTAGATTTGAGGGTGAAAATGAAATCCATATATATTTGATGAAATCCATATATTAATCTCTAAAATTGTGATGTATAAATATATGTATGTATGTATTTTATACATATATTATACATGAGACTAGAGAGAGCAACATGTCTTATAAATTAGTTAATTAAAATAATAATTGGTGTTAAGTATTAACATGATATGTATAAAATGAGTTTTGTATCACTTTTAAAAATTTAAGGGTTTAAGTTTTAAAGAGTTATGTTCAAAAGATTCACTATATTTTAGCGCCTTTTTTTTTGGGCCGGGGGGGGGGGGGGGGGGGGGGGTGTTTGTATTCAAAGGGGCCTAGAAGCCCAAACTAACCATACATATCATTCAAAACAAAATCTTGCACTTAGGTGGGTATAACATCCAACCAAACCTATACTATTCATGGCATAACCAAGCTTTGACAATTTATTAGCACACCTATTATATATAACCATTAAACGCTATATATTAAAAACCTAGATTCCACACCTCAAAAATTAAAAAATTATAAAATAGACTCCTTTCCGCTACTCATACTAACAAGCAACAAATTTATAAATACTAGGCTCATATAAGAGATCTTTACCTATATAAGTTAAGAGAATCAATTAAATTATTGAGAAAAAAAACGTAGACAACCTAAACTTCTATAGCTAGAAATCAACTGAAGTACCTATTATAAACATATATGTTAGCTCCATATGGTAAACAATATGATGTGTGTAAGACAAGAAAAAAAATATAACATTAATTTTTGAAAGGGGCCCGATTAGAACTAATCTAACCAATAAACCAAGGCTAATTAATCAATACTCTATTATCAACACACCCCTAGATATATACTTACATAATAAGATAATATTTTGACAACGTCAAGAATAGACTTTAGGAGTACCAAATCAACCTTAAAGTTATCGCAATAGCAACCTTATACTATTGGAGCAAGAAGTTTGGTTATGAATAGATTAACATAATGTATGTTTGTACGTAATATATTTTTATTTTTGATAAAAAAAACACACTTATACTCAATCCCCGCCCATATGGTATTTTTGTTTCTTTTACAATTAAACCCCATAAGTTGCTTTAATTTGAATAGAAGCTTACCCACTATACTAATGTAAAAGGCTAACTATGTGTTTACGGTTATGGCATTAAATTTGGGTGCTTCTTTTTTTAATCATGTTATCATTTTATTTTCAGTAAAAAATATACGTAATGAAATGTTGTGGGTTGACCCCATGACTTTTGAGTAATAAAATAATTCTGGAAAAATGCTTAAGTGATAAATATATAATTATATATCAAGAAAATATGTTAAACAAAATAAACTCAATGTAAAATAATAATAATATGTAAGACGCTTGAGTTTAGAAAGATAGAACCGTAAAACACAAAGTCATTTTGTTCGCGTGGTTTGGTTGTTTAGACCATACGTTTGTGCCGCCCGAGTAATTCCTTCAAGAAATTCTACTAAATGATTTTTCTATGGGTGAAAATCAAATCTCAACACAAGTATGATCTTTCTCACTACACTGAACAAATGTTATTTTTCTCACAACACTTAAACAAATGTGATTCTTCTCACTACACTCAATATAAGAAAACTTTTTTGTTAAATTATGAGAAATTCACTCACAAATGAATAATATAAGTGGTTTGGTGATATACACCAATGGACGATAATTGGAAAGTGTTTATAAGATAAAAATGAAGCTCACACTAGAATTATCAAGATTGATTAATAATTTTAACTCAAATATGAATGATATGATCAATACAATGCCTTGAATATTGGAATATTATAAATAGATGAATAATGTGTAAAAATGATGATTCATGTAAGTTTAAATGTATCTTAAACCTTCAATATATAGTCCTAAAGAGTATATGCCCGTTTTAGAGGTTAAGTAAAGTTATTACCCTAAAACAAGGCAAAAATCAAAAGTCCAACGGTTATATTCAGAGGCATCAGTCGACTAAACAAAGTCATTAGTCAACTGATGGCCCTTATTCAAATGAGCAAGGCTCATCAGTCAACTGATGGGTTTTGTTCAGTAGGCCAAATATCCAATTTTTCAACTTCTTCAATTTTGATCCAAAATTCATTTTAATGATTGGAGAATGTTCCCAACATGTTTTTAAGACAGCCAATATTATTTTTGGTTTAAAAATCATTCCTATGATTTAATTATGAATTTATTAGAAAGCGGATTTATAAAGAAGTTGTTTTTCAAAGAAATTTCATTTAATTTTTTTTTTAATTTAATCTTTGGATGATGCATGAACATATTTGAGCTATAGGTATAGATCAATAATTTTTTTTTACATAAATCCTAAGTACTCACTCAATTATCAAATTAACGAGTTTTTGATATGTTTCTTCAATTTGTTCTTCACTTGAATCAATTGTCTTGAAGCTTTTCATATATTTCTTTAATCGTTGCTCTTCATGAATTGCATTGTTACGTGTTGCTCTTGAAATGTATCAAATTGATAGAGCAATTGAGTGACCAATCTTCTTTGTCTTGTCTAATGCATTATTGACTTGATCAGATAGAGTTTCAATGATCATTATAATGTGGCATACTTCCTTTGTAAAATCCATGCTTTTTCTTAAATTACTAAGATAATGAGCTAAAAACTTATTTTAAGAAACATGTTAAACTATACATGATTAAATTATTATTATTATCAAAATAAGATTAAAACCTTGTAGGTCAACATTTTCTAACACTATAACAACTCTATTTGTTTTTGATTTTTTTCGACTTTACATTCCCAGCCATGTATATGAACCTATGTGTTGGAGGTAAATCCACAATTGCGCTCCTCTCCGTGGTGAATCCGGAGGGTATATTCGGTGTGCAGGTTATCTAATGCCATGGCGCTCTAATGGTCGTTGGGTACAAGGAAATAAAGTTGCGCCTTCGCTAACAGCTATAGCTTTTGGCGCAATGGTAAGCGCTTGATCCTCACAATTGGTATCAGAGGTTGTACTCTTGTTTTGATTTAACAATCTTAGAGTTTACGATCATGTCTATTTATCAAGGAACCGGAATCAACGAAGGTTCTTCCACCACTAGACCACCTCTATTTGATGGCAAAAATTATAGTTATTGGAAAAGTCGTATGTATACGTTCCTTCAAGCTAGTGATTTTGAACAATGAAAAGTTACACTCATTGGACCCTATGAAATTACCAAAACCGATGAAAAGGGTAAAGTCACTCCTAAATCTATTTTCGAATATGATGAGCAAGATATTAAGAAAATTCAATTTAATGCTAAAGCTTTGAATGCCCTACATTGCGCGTTAACTATAGATGAATACAACAAAATTTCTAGTTGTAAAACCGCCAAAGAAATTTGGGACAAATTAGAAGTTACCTATGAAGGAACCTCACAAGTTAAGGATGATAATATTAATATGCTTGTTCATGATTATGAACTTTTCAAAATGGAACTTAATGAATCACTTGCCTCTATGTATAGTAGGTTCTCTATTATTACTAATGTTTTAGATCTTCTTGGAAAGGAATATTCAAATGAAGATAAGATTCGAAAAATTCTTAGAACACTTTCCAAGAAGTGGAGACCTAAAGTAACGACTATTCAAGAAGTCAAGAATCTCAAGACGCTAAGCATGGATGAACTCTTGGGTTCACTTAAAACTCATGAGAAGGAATTGGCAAGAGAAGAAGAAAGGGATTCAAAAGCCAAAAGGTCACTAGCTCTCAAAACAACTCAACTAAATGATGATGAGGAGTTGATGATAGAAGATAAGGATATGGCTCTTATTTCTAGAAAATTTATAAAATTTCTAGCCAAAAAGAAGAAATTTCAAGGAAAATGAAACAACTTTGATCCTTCATCAAGAAGAAACAATGATTGATCTATTCAACCAAGAGTTGAAAATGAAGAAGAAAAAAAGTGTTTCCATTGCCATGAACCAGGGCATTTCAAAACAAATTGCCCGGTTAGAAGAAAGGAAAGAAGAGATAAAAGAGACAAAGCCTTCAAACAAGTAAGACACACCCTCAAAGGCACTTGGAGTGATTTCGAAGAAGGCGAGTCCGATGCCAACTCTAGCGACAAGGAAACAGCTAACATTTGCCTTATGGCAAGAGACGATGAGGTGTGCTTTACTTATGACTCATCTAGTGATGATAATGCCTCTATTAATAATGATATACATGATGAGAATGACTATGAATAATTATATGATATGTTTCAGGAATTGCATAAACAATTTAAAAATTTGTTTAAAATATATGCAAGCCTCAAAATGAAAAATTTGATTATTTCTAGCAAGTGTGAAAACTTTGAGAAAGAAAATGTATTTTTGAAAAATGAAAACAAAACCTTAAAGAAAGGAAAAGAGAAAGAAACTTCAAACTCACTTGTATTAGAAAATGTCAAATTGAAAGATCAAGTGGATGACTTAACTAATATCTAACCAAGTTTACCAAAGGAAAGGATAACTTGGACAAACTGTTAGGAATGCAAAGGTGTGTATTCGACAAAGCCGGTTTGGGTTATAATCAAATCAATAACCAAAAGGATTACAAAATTTTCTTTAAAACATACACACCGCATAATCCTACTAATCTTTGTTCATTTTGTGGAAGAAACACTCATAATGCACATTCTTGTCATTACAAAGAAAAAGATTTTGCTAAAAACAAACTTGCTTTGATTCCTAAAGGAACCAATATGTACGCTAACCCCAAAGGACCCAACTTATTTTAGTGTAGTTTTACATGAAAGCAAACGCTAGCAAAATAAAATGGTTATTGGATAGTGGATGCTCGAAACACATGACGAGAGAAAATAAAACACTACACCAAAAACAGGAATTTGTCACGGTGTATAAGCGGCAATTTGTCACGGTCTATGACCGTAGCAAATTTGTCACGGTCATAAACCGTATGAATAAGGATTTTTACGATTGATTTCGCTAATTGTCACGGTCAAAAACCGTGACAATTATATCACCGTATTTTTATAAATTGTCACGGTCATTGACGGTGACAAAAATTTTAATAATCATGCTACGGTCATTGTGTTTTCGAGAAAAATACATTGGATTTTTCCGTGTTTGCTTTTAATGTTGGTAGATATTAATATTATTAGAATATGATTGGAGCTTGATGTCAAAATACATTGTTTTATATTTACTTTTAAACAGGAAAAAAAATATGGGTTTTTAATTTTTTAAATAATTTTTTTTAATTTAATTTAACACTTGTCACGGTCAACAACCGTGACAAAAAACTATGACAAAAGTGAGCAACAAATGTTTTATACTTTTTACGGTCATTGACCGTAGCAAGCCTTTATCTTGCCACGGTCAATGACCGTAGCAAATCTTATCACTTGCTACGGTCATTGACCGTGACAAATAGCCACTGACCGTGGCTATTTATGTTTATTGTTACAGATCAAATTCACACTTTTCTCTCGAACATGTCACGGTTGTTGACCGGGACAAAGCTGTTTGTCCCGGTGCTAGTTGCCACAGTCAATGACCGTGACAATAGAGAGTTTCAAGATATTGATGTTCAGGAATATCTTTTAAAATATTTGCAACACTATTTACCCCAAAAACGGTGAAAATTGTACGATAATCTTGACGACTAATTACATCCATAAAAATTTGTGCATATTCACACCATGGCTGACATTTTTTGCGTTTATAAGTGCAAATAGCACAAGACGAACCTGTACAATGGAAGGTATTCGGCATACTTGTGATTTGCTTTCCCTTACTCATGGGTACCTCCTATAAAAGTTATAAGAAGAAAATGGATCTCGAGGAAGACAACAAGAAAGAGGGGACAATAGGCATTTAGCAATTAAAAGAATCCCGAAGACGAAAAGCTGTCATCCTAAAAAGTCAAAAATACAGCGCCCCCTCCCCGTGTGCATCTAGAGTCCACCGCCCTAGCACGGTCTAGATCCCTCTTCGATGTTGACATAGGGGGAGAAAATGTGCGTAATGTTGATGCTGCGGTAAATTAAAGGTAAGATTTTTTTTTTTGCGGTAAGATTTTTTATAACTTTGAATGCTGTGGTAAGATTTTTTATACCGACTTTAAATATTGTGGTAAGACTTTTAAATGCTTTATGTCTTTAATATCCATACTTGTTTTCTTTTGCATGTTATATTTCGTGTTTTGACATTTTATTGATTAAAAAAAAATAAAAAAAAAACAAAAATGGCAAAATAATATGCAGAAAATTGGACATGGTACAACTTAACAGCTATAGCTTTTGGCGCAGTGGTAAGCGCTTGATCCTCACAATTGGTATCAGAGGAGGTCACATGTTCGATACCTGGGGCGCGCCATTGTGGGGGGGGGGGGATTGTTGGAGGTAAATTCACAATTGCGCTCCTCTCTGTGGTAAATCCGGAGGGTATATCCGGTGTGCAGGTTATCTAATGCCATGGCGCTCTAATGGTCGTTGGGTACAAGGAAATAAAATTGTGTCTTCGCTAACAGCTATAGCTTTTGGCGCAATGGTAAGCGCTTGATCCTCACACTATGTATGCTACCTTACTTATATATACATATAGATAGATAACCACCCAGTGTGGCCCAGTGGTCATGACACTGGGATTAATGGTGGGTTCAATTAAGAACTCTTTAGGTCAAATCTCACAACTTATAAAAACCTTTGGTGGCTAGCGACATGATCTACCGTGAGCAGAGATTAATTGAGATGCGCGAAAGTTTGCTCAAACACTTTATGACTTAAACAAAAAAAATGATAGATTTATTGATTATATATGCATATATATATACTCATTAACTAAGCATCTATAAATTTTTTATATTGTGTTGTTACGAAAGCTATCCTTTTTTTTATCTTAAGAAAAAAAGGTTATATATTTTGTTAACTCATTAAGTAATGCCTTTTTATTTCGTTTTGTTGTATAGTTTTATAGTGCTACTTGGGGTTATAAAATCTTTGCATTAATTTTTTTTGGGTTATGTTATTTTTAAATCAATTATAGTTAATATTATAGTAATATACAACTTTTAATACATATGATACAACTTCTGAAAGCATTACTTTATTTTAACAAGGGTAAATTGCATTTTGCCCACCTGAACTACTATCTAAATAGTACTTTGCTTACCAAACTATTAATTTTAGCAATTTTCACTATAAATTATTGATTTTGTTGCATTTTACCTCAAATTACTAACGGGGTTAAAAAATAGATAGAATTTGAAAGCAAAATTGGAAATTTATAAAAGGTAAATGGTGCTTTGTCCCCCGAATTAAAAAAACATATGTTTATCACTTACTGTTAATTTTGTTAAACTTTACCCCAAGTTGTTGACGGGGTTAAGAAAATGGAGGGAAGGGCAAATGTGAAAATTTACATTTAATAAACTTCCACCTCTTTCCGGCGATTCCTCTCTCTAAGCATAACCTCTTTCATGATTCTCTCTCTACAAATCACCGAATCTCCCTATCTCACCTATAACTCTCTCCCATCCATTAATGGCAACCACAGTGGTGACTCCAATTTGAACTCATTTTCTTAAATTTCTTTAATTTCTTACAAAAAATCTAAGCCATTTTTTTTAAAAAAGATATAAATATGTACGATAAATACTCTATAAATTAATAAGGTCGGGACCAGGCAATTTTATTAATTAAACGAGGTTTTAATTTATTAATTTATCGAAAGATTTGTGTTTCCAATATTATTCTCTTAATCTTCTTTAGATTTTATTTTCTATAAACTTAATTAAGTACATTATATGCTTTTAACCCCATTAGCATTTAAGATATGGTGTAACAAATTTAGTTGTTGTAATAAAAACTGCTAAAATCAATAATTTTGTAGGCAAAATATTACTTGGACAATAGTTCAGGGGGTAAAGTGCAATTTAGTCTTTATAAATTTACAAATTTGCCTACAAATTCTGATTGTTTTTTAACTCCATTAGCAATTTGAGATAAACTATAATAAAATCAATAGTTTATAGTAAAAATTGCAAAAATTAATAGTTTGGTAGGCAAAGTACTACTCGAGCAATAGTTCTAGTGGGCAAAGTGAAATTTACCCTTTTAACCAAATTAAAATTTCTTTTGCAATAGGGATAGCCTTAACTATCCATCCTCGACTTTCAACCATATGTGTTAGCTATTTTTTCTTTAATAACTTTTTAAATGCACCCTAAAAATATAATTAAAACGCCTATTTTTAAGGCATCCATAACTTAATTTTAAGTTTTTAAGAGTACACGTACAGTTTAAACACCTTAATGATAAACACATGCTTCAAACAAAATATTATATTTGTGACAAATATTTGGTGATCACTAAACTTCAAAATTTCTTGTATTGTGTAAAACAATACACACGTTATTTCTTTGGTCACCAAGGGTGGGTGTATCTAGGGGAATGGTGGGATATGTGCTCCACCCAAAATAAGATAAACCCATTTTTTATGATGGATATTTAATTTATTTTTATTTATTATAAATGCTTTTATTAATTTTGATTTTTTCTCATTTTTTTGTATGTTGTTTTCTTTTAGTGGCCCTCCTGAAGAAAATTTTAATCAAATCTTTCACTTATTCATATGATATTATTTGTGTAAATGTCATATACATTACCTAACAAAGTTTAAAGAATAATTGTGATTGCTATAATAATTTGTACTTAGACACTAAATAGGCAAACAATAATTTTTTTTCTATTTTTAAACACATGATTATGTTATATCTGTATAATTATTTTTTTCCTAAGTAGGCCGCCTATAAGAAAGTTCTAGCTCCGCACCTTTTTGTCGCAATCTATTTATAAAATGTTTTATAAGATTTTTTTGACGTACATTTATAGTCAATTGGCATTGAGGAGAGAAGTTGGTCCAGTGACAGACTATGTCTAACCTTACTTTGAAGTTAAGGATTCGACTTAGGAGGTAAGACATTTTCTTTATTTGGTGGGTTAAGAGAGAAATTTAAACCTTCCTTAATTTTTAAAAGAAAAAAAATTACAAATAGTCATTTAATTTTTTGGACAAAAAAAATTGTCACTTGGCCCAACCAATTTAAACTTTTGTTTTCTTTTACTTTCGAGGATAGTGGAACGAAAAAGAAGTGAAGTGGGACCCTGGAATCCAACCAGACACATGTTTCCTCCCCTTTTTGTATGTATCATATTCACAATACTAAACTAGGGGTGATTTTCGATTTTAGTTCACATTTATTCAGTTTTCATATTTGATGGTGTAAATTAATAATCCAATTTATCCAGCCAACCACGAGCTAACGCGTGGCCACCCACGTCAACAACATGTTCTGCCATGACAAGAAGAGCTCAGATGAGCTTTATTCGGATAGTAAAAACGTGGATTCAAATACCTAAACGAAGGAATTTGGTTGAAAAATGACGCGCATCATCGCTAGAGGTACTGCCTTAAATTCTCTGGGCCATTTCGAGTCAAATTAGCTAGGCCCCGCGCAATTCTAGACTGTCTAAAGAGGGGAGCTCGGAGGCTCTGCTTGAAGACCAGCTAAAGGCTAGAGCTTCGATTAATATGGGTATCCGACCTAGACGCTCATTTATACACTACAAACTAGAGAGCTCGGATACCAGAGCTCCCCCGTCAACCACTGTGTCAGAGAAAACATGGGCGATATGGGCAACTGCTACCGACTCCACTGGTGCAGCAGAGCCTCCTTCAATTTCCTTAAATGCTCACTCACTACATGCAAAATACCAGAATTCATGGAGAAGTAATGACATAAGTGGTGATGATCAGGAGATGGCCACAACCTGCTCTCAGAGCTCCTTAACACATTTTTTTCTGTCATGTATAAAAAAGAAGCATTTTACTTAGAGTGTGGGAGAGGCAATACACTCCAACAACCAAGAACAATTAATTATTTACCACAAGCGTGAGATACAGAGAGATAGAGCTCCATGGACCGCTTCAAGATAACATTAAATAAGCCCTGACATTATTAAATTTAGTCGTACGTTTTGTAGTTCTCATTTTTATGACCATTTTAGTACCAAACAGTGAGAGTATCATCTTATAAGAAACAATATCACTAACTAAATTAAAAAGAATTTGATACGGAACATTAGAATGTGGAGCAACAAACACTGAGACTATATCAAGCAATTAGGCAATCAAAGCACAACTTGAAATGGAATATGTAACTAACATCAGTTCTTAAAAACAATTTTCATGTGCGTATATATGAAAAATAAAATACACGCGACCAATGGATAAGTTCGGACTCCTTTATAAATTTTCATTACATGCTTCACTTCCTAGATAATGAAGTGAAATTGCAAATAAAGATAATTCGGTTCAATTTTGTAATGGTTAATCTCAAAACCTGAATGAACTTATTTAGTTTTGATTCAATTTCTATAATGTTATTCAAGAATTAAATTTACTTATATTAATTTATTGTCGTGCGATTTAATATAGCGGAGGTGTCTTAGAAGGGTTAGTGATATTTTTATGGTGCATTAACATGTCAAGTTTGCAATATTACTCTAACCAAACTATTCTTATTAATTAATTAATTAATTTACAATCTGATAAAGAAAGTGACATAAATGTTGAGATCTATAAAGCTAATTTAAAAATCATATTAAAGATGAAAATAAAAAAATAAGAGTAATGTTATACTTATCCAGTATTTTTACCGGCGTGCATTACATGAGTTATACTTTCACAAGATATAACAAAAGCACAATTCATTTAATACATCCAGTAAGAATAAGTGGTAAGATTTATAATTAAAAAAATATATATATATATTTTAAAAATATCTATACACGGGTATTACATTAAAGTCGGATTTTGAATTGGATTCCCAATACATGAAAGCATTGTACCTTTGTAATCAGCACAATAATTCCATACATTTATACCCGGCCAATTTCAAACCCAAATCTTTTGAAATCATAGCATGCTTTTTTGTTCACGCATTTATGAAAGAGATCCAAGCTCACCTAATTGGCTATCTCTAGCTTAGTGAGAAAAGTACACCGTACCACATGTTTTCTTCATTTCTATTTTTTTTTTCCTAAACAATGCCGGTCAGATTAAAACACTCGAAAAGTTAATCACACAGGCCTTATCTGATTGATTATAATAAGTATTACACATAATGGGTTACGTCTCAATAAACAGATTGACCCGTCAAATCACTTCAACGTGCATGCATTATTAAATAAATATTTTATGCGTGTCTATATAACATTATTTTTACCCCACTTGATGGCTTAATTCTCTTGGTCTTCCTTTACAACGATTTACCACCGGTATCCCACCCCCACCCCCACCCCCCAGATGGCATGGGGTGGGGTTGGTAGGAGAGTTTGCATGTGGTGCCCTTAGGAGGAGAGCTTGGTCATGTCTCTGGTGGATCTATTGTACTTCATGTGGCTCTTAACAAGTTGGCCAGCAGCTAGAGCAGACATTAAGGATAGTTCACCAGCAAGAACTGAGCCAGCTACAATAGTGGCTAGAAGCCTTGCGTTTGACCCTGGTTTCTCTTTGCTTGCACCCTTTACTCCCAATAGGTTCAGGCATGCTGATTGAGAAGCAAGTTGAGTTCCTCCTCCGACTGTCCCCACCTGATCCAATTAATTATATATATGAAAATGAAAACATAAATTAGAATTATATTAGAATTTGTAGTCTTGTGTCACAATATATAAGATTATGGACTTCTTTAATCTACGTACATACGGCACATTAATGAGTTATAGATTTGATTTGTACCGACTAATATAGTATGAGGATAGATAATAAGCCTCACGTACGCGATCATCCGGTATAAATTGTAAAATTGACTCAACACATGATGAATGCTACTTTAATATTATATAACTATAGATAAATGCATTAAAATACTTAATCTAATTCGTTCACATGTCACTGAATCACCCAATACGCGACGCAAAACTAGTGTTAGAAATATAATTTTACGTCAAGAAACGTGGGACTTGCACCACAACAAATATATTTTGCTAATTGCTTATATGTATGTCAAATATTAATTAAACTTTAGATAAGGTGAAGGGCAACCAATATCCTCCACTCCACCCACTATCATTGATCCATATATATGGTTTGATTACGGGTTGATGTGTTGGGAGTATAAAAAATTATACTAAATATTTAAGCTTGGAACCACAATATATAAGATTATGGGTTATGTAGTACAAGTTGCAACAAAAAATTTAAATCTTTTTAAAAGCCAGTAATTAAGGGAGGGTTACCTTCAGTGAGGTATCACATTTAACTTAATTTCTTAATACATTTATCTCTAATCTTTAGTCATAATTTGCATTATATTATAAAAATAAGACATATTTAAACTGTCGATAAAACTGTGTCAGACTTTTAAATTGTTGACTTTGCCCATGCAATCTTTTCTTTTAAAAAAACTAACAAGCAACGGAAATTGAACCCATGCTTAATTTTCAACATTTTATATTACTAATTTACTACCGACCATCTTTCAATTTTTATTAAAAAATTATCTTTAGATTCTATATATGTGAGTTATAGTTTAATTATTTCGAAAAATCTAGTAGTGCAGAACACATGTGAGGAGACATGCAAGCTTTATCTTTACAGAGAAAGTCACAAAGATGACTCGATTTTGTACCAAGTGCATGATGTTCATATACAAGACACCTGTATCATGGGAGGAAGAAGAAAATGGGCCCCCTAAAAAATGACAAATTTGTACATTAAATTTTTGCAGTTTGCATTGCAGAAGAGGGGCATAGATTCACTTCATTGTTTTAAATGATGGAAGATGTGGCCAAGTGAGATTCCAGAGTCTATATTTTTCTTTTCATTTACTCCCATATTAAATGAGTTAAGGAAGAGTACAAAGGCTTTCATCAGTCACAAGACTATGTCATATAGAAACAAATTCACACCGAAAATTTTAAAAGTATCAAGCACGTACCCATGTTCCCTATATTAACGTGATGTTTTTAATTATTTTATAAATAAATATACAATTAATTATTTTTTTGATAAATAATAGGCGATCAAATTAAGTATGCTTAGCTGTATATATATTTTAGGAATTTGAACAAGTAGGTTAGTATAGTGGTAAAAGCGCTCATTTAAATTTGAAACATTCAGAGTTCTAGTCTTACCTAGAGTAAAAAAAAATTCTTTTACTATAAATAACAAATAAACTGACCACTACCGACCCAAAGCTAATTGAATATTTGTTTTAAAACCCGTACTCAGAATGGAAATGGTTTGAGTCTTATTTAAAATAGTAGGGCTTATGTACATACACAAAGTTAAGAAAACTTATATTATATCAAAAAAATTATTATAATTTTCATCCAGCGCATTCTCTTATAGAGATCCACATGCTCGTGAATGCAGACTGAATTAATCTGAATTCAAAACTAACAAAATAATTAAATACATGAATGGAACTATGTCAAGCCCATTAGCCATGCACAACTCGTAGATCTAGAAAGATAAGAATAAAAAGGGAGGCCGGAGACAAAACTTCAACCCCATTACCAAAGCAAGGGGTAGAATAGTCTTTGCACCGCTATCATGATAGATCAATTTAAGAGGGATAATATATTACTGCGTCTTCTAAATGTGTTTATAACGTGTATCTTAGTAGATGTATTGCTTAACAAAAATAAGAAAAATCAATAAGCAAAATATATAGGTTTTTACGCATACCTCAATGGAAGGCATGGTGACAGAGACATGAAGGTCTTTGCCATCGTTGACAGCTTCCATCATGGTGATACAGTGAGAGCTCTCAATGTTCTGAGCCGGGTCCTGGCCGGTGGCTATGTACACAGCGGACACAATATTGCTGGCATGGGCATTGAATCCGCCTAGGGCACCGGCTATGGCCGAGCCAGCTAGGTTTTTGAGCATGTTGAGCTCCACCAAGGCCGCTACGTTAGTCTTCAGCACCTTCTTCACCACGTCTTCGCTTATAATTGCCTCACAGACAACTGACTTGCCGCGACCTTCTATCCAGTTCACTGCTGCCGGTTTCTTGTCCGAGCAAAAATTTCCTTCAAAATATTAATCAACGCAGTGATATGTCATGTGCGTATTTATTAATCATTGATTCAGTATGCATGTGAGTACTAGTGAACCTGTGACAACGAAAACCCCATGCACACGGACCAAAAGTACAATAAATAAAAGTAAGGCAAAGAAATGAAGTGTTAATTACCAGAAATACCCATGACGTCCATATCGGGAAAATCGTCTTGAAGAAAATCAAGAACATTTTGTACTCCTTTAGAGACCATGTTCATCCCCATTGCATCACCAGTGCTGCAACTAAACCTTATGTACAAATTCTTCCCTGCTATTGCACATTGAATCCCTTGTAACCTCCCAAACCTACTCGATCTTTAAGTTTCATGCCAAAAACAAATAGATAAATCAACAAAAATAGTAATGGGCGAATAATTTATTCTCTTAGTGAAAAAAAAAACGAAAATATATAGTTTGTTGCATGAAATCTCGTGGCTACTATGTACCTTCATATCAAAAAATAATTTCACCGATGAAACTTCTATTTAGATTTTATTCTATGAAAAAATTAGGACCCGGTTCTTGTTTTTGAACAATTATATTTTAGGATGCATATTATTAACTTTTTTTCCTTAAATGATGCAGTCCCTATTTTTTGGTATATGTGATTTCTTTTTACCCTTTTCTACACTAAAAATGCTATAACTTAAACTACAAAATTCAAAATTTAATAAAAATTTTATATTTAAAATCTACTCATCAAGTCCCAGATATTATATCTAATTTTTTCTACATTAAAAATGTGATTGAATAAACACATTTAATTACATTTTCCATGAAATCACAAATACTCAAGTAATGTATTAGTGTATCTGAATTCTCCACAGACGCAAATACCAAAAAATTAAACAAGGATCACATCCTTAAAAAAAGTTAATTAAATGCATTCTAAATGAGAGTCTTAATTGATTCCTAAGATTCTATTAAAAAATAGATTTAACAATAAATAACAAAAATATTTTTTGGTACAAAAAGATAATTTTTTCAATTTACCGAAAACAAAACATATATATATATATATATATACCGCTATCATTAAAAGAAATTCAAAAGTTTATACATCATACACGTAAATACTTTCCATCTCCCCAACCACCACCGCAAAAACTTTTCAAAACCATAAATACGTCAACTTACTTTTTAAACAATTTTTTTTTTTTTCAAAAATCATAATTTAAACTAAAACAGAAAATTAAGTTGAAGAAAAGTAGGCTAACTTGTTAAACACAAGAGCAAGTGTCTCAAAGTTTAATGGGTCCTCCAAGAAGAACTTCAACTCCGCTGCCCTCTCGGCAGACGCAAACCGCACCACCGGAGCTCTGGTCATCCCGTCCCTGAGCAAAATACTCGTGGCCCCACCGGACACATAAATAGCCTTACAGCCCCTATTTGTACTTGCTACCAAACACCCCTCCGTGGTTGCCATTGGCACCATAAACTCCTTCCCATTTAGCAACAACGGCCCAGCTATCCCCACCGGAATTTGCACGTACCCCACCGGCATCTCGCAGCATTGCCCTAATATTGATGCATAGTCCAATCCGTCCAATGGCAATCCCTCCAGAGATTTCCCAGTTGATCTCTGCAGTGCCTCTCTGCGTATTGCAGCTGCCCTCCTACAATCCCCGAGCTTGGACTCTAGGGCGTAGGAGGGCGTTGACCCTGCAACAACAGATTGAACAATTTCCTCGTCCTCGGCTGTCCAAGCCTCGGATGTGGGCGACTGAGTCAACGTAATCAAGGATTTAACCATTTCCTTGGTATCCTCAGGCGCCTGTTCAGCAAATAGAGCATTATGCTGAATAGGCGACTGCGGAACTAAATTTTTATGTTTCTTCACAATATTTCTCTCATCCTGTTCGAGGGCAGCCCCGCAGGGTTTGCAACGGGAGTCTTCCTCGAGCATGAATCTGTGGTGATTGGTTTCGTCCATGACATCCCAAGTGTCAGGCGAGTGCTTTGTGATAAATGACTGGACGAAACCAATGCCGAAGAAACCCAGCAGGTAGATTACTGAGGCTAAGAGGGAGAGGAGGGCGGCGAGCTCAGAGATGGTAACAACGTGGAGGGGGGTGGAGTTGCGGATCTTCTCACGCCAGCGGAGCAGGAGGAAGTACATGACGCTGAAGAAGAGGGTGAAGAATATACAATTGGTGATGTAGAGGGGTAGGGGAAGCGCATCGGAGGCTTTGGTCTGGTGGGGTTTGCCACGATGGTTAGTGGTGGTGGGGCGCCGGCGGACGTCCATTGTCTCTGGCGGAAGGAGGAGAGCGGGTGGTGGTTGTTTGATGGAATAATTTTTTAGTTTTTTGACGGTGGAGATGGGTATGAAAGGAGAAGCGGAGGTTTAGGAAGTTATTTATAGAGAAGTGAGGTTGGCAGGCTGGATTTCAGGAGAAACATACAGCTTCTTACTTTTTTTTTGAAAAAAATATGATTTTAAAAGTCTGTAAGGTTTTTTTTTTTTTTTTAGCCGCACGTTTAGGATAGATAAATCGAGTTGTTTACCGGCCAAATAGGTTATTTACATATTTTAATTTTGTCTTCTAATATCTACTAAATTTCACCCAATCTTTATACAATTAACAATTTAACCCATAAAAAAAGGTAACTCCCACCTTAAGAAAGATCTTTAGTAACTTTTTATTTATTTATCAGTTAAAGTACCTATTTTTTTAGAAAATGCGAAGGAGACCATCTGTAACCGTATCATAACTAAACATTTTAAACAAATAAAACTAGCTATCGATTGGACTCGTGTGTACAATATTATACTTGATAAATACTTTTAAAATATATGATAGTCTTTCAAGTGGTAAAAAGATGCTTTTATTATATTTAAAATCATTGAATCGAATTCCTTGACATGCTAAGTTTTCTTTATTTTCTAGCATATGAACGATATTTTAGTAATTAAATACGGACACCAAAAACTTGTAATTCACTTAATTAATAGCATATATTTATGAAAATAATGGAATATACTTAAAGTATTCGTTTGATTTGAGTTTTGGTTTGTTTGTGGAATCCTAACCCTATAAAATCACACTAAAAGAGTCTCTTATAATTCAAGAGAAATTCCAAGTTCGAATTTCATCTGGGTGTGGTGAGGTGGAGTGGATTGGAGGGGATATCGTTATTATTGGAGTCAAAGGAAGAGATTTAGAACTTTCCTTTTATTTAGAAGGGAAAAAAAAAGTTGATGAGATTATTTTGAACTCCAGCAAAGAATAAAATGTCGAATCATACAAACCCAAAAATTTTGGTTTGGATTTGAACTCTCGGTATTACTCGTATAAATAATGAGAATACCAAAAAGTGTGATATTGAAAGTTAGTGATTTTTATTTTTATGTTGATACTATCAACTGAATCTTGATTCACTTCATTATATAAAAATTGTTCACATATATTCTTACAACTTGTGATATTTAAATTTAGAGTCCACTTTAAAACTTTCTAGGTATTCAGCATAACATATTTTTAGATTTTTTTATTTATAAACTACGTACCAAAAAATGAAATTTACTGAAGAACATACTAAAAAATTGAGCCGCTTAGTATCCATTATGATTTCACAAAACGATTGATTTTGTTAATTTGATGCCGGGCATTTTGTTTCAAATTTAATTTTGATAAAAATAATTTATCTTCCGATTTATCAAAATAATACTTTTAGTTTTTGTCATCAGTTAGAACTCAGCATCAAACAACGTTGTAAATTAGGGGATCTAAACTCCTCTCATGAAAATCTGGTTTCCTTTGGACCCATATATATATATATATATATTAAAATTAAGTTGTATCGAGTACTCTTTTGCAATTATAAGAAGCTTACGACCCTCAATTTGCAACTTTATGTCTTACCGTCAATTTTAAGCAGCCTCAAAATCTGGAGTATTTTTTCTTTTTTATATATAAACTAGAATTCACTCCTCTTTATTGTGGATTTGGCTCCTTTTCTCCAATTTTCTTCAATACATGGTGGCAATTTGGAAGGTTAAAAGATAGAATTTTTTTCACGAAACTTAGTGAATATGATCTCTATTATGAGTTAATTATTTTATAAAATTTTTGAAGAGAAATTAAAACCAGAAATAGATGTAATAAAAATTTGATATACACATTCATTTCTATCCATTGAAATTTTAGATGATTATTTCACCTACTTCTAAAGAGATAGTTTACTAAGTTGAGTGAAATTTATAGATGGATAGATATATTGTAATTCATGTTTACTCATTTTATCATGAGAGTAATTTTTTAATAAGGATATATTTGTGTATTTATGAACTGCACATTTTAACTAGTGGCCATATTAGATTTGTTAGTTTTTTAGGTTTTGACTTGTTTTTTTTAATTGTCCCTTCAGTTTAATTTTCTTCAATAGACTCCAGTTCAAGCATTAAACAGACAATTTTTTTCTTTAAATTTGGTGAAAATGATCTGTATAATGAGTATATTGTACCTACAAAATTTAATCGAGAACTTCAAACCAAAAGTTGGTGTCATGAAAATATGTTTATTTTTGTCCATTAAAATGTTGATATGCTTCCTCCACAAAATGTACTTAATTGATGAAAATTGAACATGATATATAATAGAGAGATTTGACACCTTTCCTCCGGTTTCCCTCAATGGCGTTTATTTAGAGGGATAAATGGATGGATTTTTTTTTATAAAACTTTGTAAAAATAATCTCTAAAATAAATAAATAATCTTCACAAAATTTCATCAGAATGATTTAATTTAAAAATAAGTGAGATAATTTGAATAATATGGCCACTAGTTAAAATATGCTATTCATAAATACACAAATATATCCATATAAAAAAAATCTCATGATGATTATCTCACATACAAAAGTATTAGTCCATTCTTTAACACATCAAATTTTGTTATATTAAATTCATAACGGACTCTGTAAACTCAAAAAAGACAAAAAAATAGAAAAAAAGAAGAGAAAAGAAAGGTCGCATATCTCGAATTGGGTAAACAATGCCTTCTCATGTGTGTTTCAACTTTTGAGATATAAACAAGTGGGACATTAACTACACCAGAACAAAATGTACCGACACGGTATTGTTATAAACAAGTGTGTAACTTACGCGATGTATGTGTATTTCAATTAATAGAATATGTAAATATTTTAAATTATATAAATATAAATATATAATGTATAATGGTAAACAAAAATACTCATGTGAAAATACCCATATAATATAACTACAAAAATATTAAAGTATATTAATTACAAATAAGTAAGTAATTCAACAACCCAATTATATAAAATAAAAATAAAAATTAATATGTATAAAAAGACTTTTGAATTGGTGCAAAATAAATAATATACCTGGTTGAGAGAAAATGATGGTATTATAAAGTATAAACAATGATAAGTTAAATACACACACACATATATATATATTATCATAACTATTATTAATAAGCAATGTACGTTATAATAATAATGAGAAAAAAGACCAAATAATCAAGAAAGAAATGCAAAATAAGATTTACTTATAAAGGTAATTAAAGATTGCATTAATTACTATACTTTCTCCATTTTATTGTATAGTAATAGATATGTATGTATTAATCCGACTATAGCTCAGGAAAAACTTTTAAGGTAGGGAGCGTAATTTTTACACATTTGTGAAAAACCAGGTCTAGGGTCCTTTTAAACTTTGGGAATACTATTGCTAGCGGCCCTTGTATATATATATATATATTTATATTTTAAAGAGGTCTAAATTTTGCCCATTAACCACAATAACGAAATTCTCCTCCAATTCCTTCCTCGTGAACCTCAAATTTGTGGTGTTTCCCAAATCCAAGTGTTAGCAAAATGGCCGACTTTATAATTAAATAATAAATTGGAAATTAAAGAATTGAAAGAAAAAATATTTGAAACCGAGTTTTGTGTATATAATGTGATTTAGTCTAGCCTTCCGTTCAATTCGACTCAGGAGTATTGTGGGTTCTTGAATCTACGCTCTATCCTTGAATCTATGCGTATTCAAGCCTTCATTTAGAAACTCATAATACTCCTGAGTTGAATTGAATGGAATGCTAGGCTGGATCACATCACAATATCTTTAAAACAGCTACGCTGTTCCCTGGGCAAAATAGTTTAAAGTATCTACCTTTAGCATTAAGGGGTTAATCATGAGTGAACAAATTATATGATTGAACAATATCACCAGAATTCGAAACGTACATAGACGTAGCGCAAAGGACTTCAGAAGGATTTTGTGAAGAAACGTTTTGAAATGGAGAAAAAAAATGGCCTCGGTGCAAAACGAAGCCCCACGCTGTGTCCACTAGTACAAGTGCACACAAGTTGCATGGTTCGTCAATTAGTAATTTGCACCAACCATGCGGACGCGAGAGAGAACCTTATTTTTCTTAATTGCTTAACAAACTTATAAGAGGTGGTCCCTTATAAACCCATTAATCTTTCAACAAAGTTTTCATTTGAGACTTCCCCTTTTCCCATTCTTCTATTCCAATTTTTCATTTCAAGTAATTCATGACAATTTTTCATTCACCCCAAAGTATCATTTTATAAAAATCTTTCACAACGGAATATGTGTTCTTACTCAAAATTACCCACAAACAGGCTCCAAAAGAACCAATTTTTTCTAACATAGAGTAGCCTTTGTAATTACTAATGAGTCAACTTGAATTGATATAATTTACTTAATTATTAATTTTATTTAGCTAACGACCTTATAATCCATTATCATACTATTTATCTTCGTAAAAATAATTAAATTACTTACTATAGTATTTGTTTCATCTTTTCATAAAATAATTACTTGCTATAGCATTTGAACATATGAGAACACGCAGTAAGAGAAAAATATGGAGAAATTAAATTACTTACTATTATTTGTTTCATCTTTTCATAAAATAATTAAAGTCAAATACTTTGGTATTAATTTGTTATGCTACAGTTCCGCACCTAATGTCAATATTATTATATAAATAATTATAAGTCTGAAAGTTCTGACATATAAATAATTGGTATATCAAACTCTGATATATTGGTTAGGGCGTGAGGATTGATCACCACTCTTCATACCTACCCATATATTTTGATTTAGTCGAGCTGTTACTTTCTTATATCTCTTTATTATTAAATAGATCGATTTGAAATTTTCGTCCACATATCACACTTGTTTTTTTTTTCATCTCTTATTTTTTAATAAAAAATAGGAATACTAGTTTTACAAATTAGTAGTAACTCCCTACATTAACCATTTGATCAAGAGTTGCCTTTAATAGGATTTATCAAAATTGGATAATATAATGAAAATGATCATTTCGCCCTTTAGTTGGGTTTTAATTAGAAAAGTTTTAGGACTTGCTTAATTTAGGATTTATTGATTGAAATTGTAGATTTTAAATTTTTAAATGAAAAAGGGAAAAGGAAACTATAATTGTTGATTTCGTGATTTTATAAAATTAATAAGATTAATTCAGATTTAAAATTCAAACATTACTTTCTATAACAACATATTCAAACCGTGATTTTGAATTTTGAATTAAAAAAAGAAACTATAAATGTTGATTTCGTGACTTTATTAAATTAATCAGATTAAGTCAAATTTAAAATTTAAACTTTAATTTCTATAATATCGTACTATGAAAATCAAGGCTCAAAATCATCATTATGTTCTTCCATTGTAGGGATTTATTTGTTCTTCTAAAAACACAAATAAACTAAACACGGTGTCGCATAACAAAAATGAAGAGTTTCAAGAACCCTTACCATTATTTCTCTTAAGGAAAGATACATTAGCTAAAATCGCATACAATCTCTCAAAATGGGTTGCATAATGGGAGTTGGGAGTTTAAAGTTTAAAATTACAGGATTGTATGATATTCTTTAAGAAAAATAATTCTATAAATAAGAGAAAAGTTAGGGTTTAATAAGGAAAATATGAAAATAAGTTAATAAGGATAGAATTATAGAAGCATCAAGAGCAAAACATTAAATGGATGCTAGGGCTTTATTTTTTGGTGTATGGATGCCACATTTTAATTTTTGTCACTGTGAATTGCCAGTAGATTTGGGACTGTATTTGGCAAGGAAAACCTTCGAATTTGAGAAAACTCAAAACACAAAAGTTTATAGGTTTTCAAATCTTTTTTCCAACCATATAATGGATTCCAAAATTTGAGTACTAAGTGAGAAGATATGCTCAATATACCGAATTGATGTATAACTTTCTCAAATACGATTCTTATTTCGAGATTACTTTGATTCGCTTTTTCTTGACTTTGATACTTTATTTATTCAATTCAACAATTTTTTGATATTTTTCTCACCAACTCTATAATTATTGCAACATCTAAAAAAAATTAATGTTTACTACCTAAAACAGACAAACAAAGGTAAGTAAGAAATCTACAATACGCACAAAATTACGCTCAACAATAATCTTTCAAATCATTTAAGGCCTTATCATATTCGACATCCACATAAATATTTTAGACTTCTTTAAAGAAAGGTAGGCATCTATCTGAGCATTTGAAAATAAATCTATTTAATGAAGCAATAATACCAATCAGTATTTGTAACTTCTTAAGGTTGGTCCGCGGTTTGAGATTTTGTAAGGCTTGTATCTTCTCTGGATTTGCCTCAATTCCTTTGTTATTGATCATGAAACCCAGGAACTTGCCAAAACTAACCACAAATGTATATTTTGATGCATTTAGCTTTGTCTTGTAATGGCTTAGGATTTTAAATGTCTTGTCGAGATTAAGAATGTGGTCTGACACCAATTTTTCTTTTCACAAGCATATCATCCACGTACACCTCCATGGATTACTTAATTTCAACTGTGAACATCTTTGTAACTAATCTCTGATTAGTAGCTCCATTATTTTTTAGGCCAAATAGCATACCTTTATCACAATACAGCCCCATCATATAGAGGCTGTGAATTCTTGGTTTGGGCCAAATAAGGGGATCCTGTGATAACCTAAATATGCATCTAAAAAGCTCATAATTTTATGTTTTACTGCTGAGTCTAACAATTGGTCAATTCTGAGAAGGGGGAAATTATCCTTGGGACGGGCTTTATTCAATCAGTGAAATAAACACAAACCTTCCTGTAGGTCGGAAAATACCCTAAGGGGGTGAATAGGGTTTTAAAAACTTAATGCAGAATTAAAACGTTTTTAAAATATTTAAGCAAAGCAACTTAGTTAAATAAGTTTATCAAGGAAAACAATCAATTAAATAATCAATCCCAATAATAAGCAATAATATAAGCAATTTCAATCAATTAATATAACAAATAAATAAAGAAATTGAGTAAGAAAGATTGAACCAATTTGAAGTCGAAGATTTTTTGTCCACACGGTTCGGCTTGTTCCCCCTACTCCGCGCTCGGTTAGTTCCCCGAGAATTTCCACTATAATCGATCTCCTTCCGGGTGAAGATCAAACATCTACAAGTGTATTCTTCTCACACACTCTTACAAGTATTGAAACACCCTCAATACTCTCACAAGAAATCCCTCTTGCTATTCTATGAGATACACCTCTCACAAATATGATTTGAATAAGTTTTGGTGGCTAACACCAATGTACAATATCTCTCTTGTGTATAACAAAATACAAATGAAGCTCACACTAAGAAATATCAATATTGATCAATGAATATAAGCTCAAAGAATGAAGAGATTGATCAATGCTTTAGCTAGAATACTTGAATAATAAGAATATATGAAAAATGGTTTTGTGTGATCATTCAAGTTGTTAAAAATGAGTCTTAAAACTCATATTTATAGCTTGAAAAAGTTTCTAGCCGTTTGTAGTGGATTAATTAATTAATGGGTCAAAATTGCACATTTGTCAAAGTTCCAACAGCTAGTTTTGACAAAAAAAATCAAATTTGTTTTGTTAATTTCTCCCAATTTGATCGTTGGATCATGCTCAAATTTTAGTCAAAAGTGCCAGGAGATATTTTCTAACTACTGCAAAAATTTCAAAATGATCGGAGTCCAGGAAGGCCTCCATCTTACCGTTAGATCAAAACTGGGCAAAAATTGAGCGAATTTTAAACGTAAAATAAAAATATTTTTGCAATTTAATAATTTAGTTCCAAATAAAATTCTAATGATTTTTGAACCTCAAAGATATGTTCCTAAGATACCTATTTTTATTATAGCTTAAAATATGATCATTTAAAATTAATATGAATTTATTTTGAAACTCGGTTTTTGTAAAATGATGTTTTTCAAATAAATTCAATTTCAAGCTAGTTGGAATCAATATTTAAAAGATGTAAGAATATGTTTAAGCTATAGCGATTTGATCAATAAAGTATCTTTACATAAAATCTAAGCACTCACTCCATTTAATGATAATTCGAGTATTCGTGATGCTTGATTTTCTTATGCGTATCTTCACTTGTTTGATATTCTTGATCCTTTCTTGGTTTTGATAACTTGTAGAACATGTGGAGATCATTCTTGTGCATATCTTTACTTGCTTGATGATCTAGATCTTTTCTTGGCTTTGTTTAGCACATGTATATCACTTGAGTTCATTTCTTGTGAGTAGAGGCGTTTGTAAAGCTTATATGAGATTTGCTTCGGTTTGAAGTTACACTTGGTCGAAAGATATATCGGTTAAAATGGCTATCATCATTGGAACAACCGAGTCAAATAACACTTTGTTAACTTATTGTAATTATCAAAATAAGATTAATTGACTTTAAGGTCAACACTTCCATTTCCTATTTTTTTTCCTACCACCACTAGATTGGATATGCACTCTAAAAACTAAGCCTCTCTAATGGCGCCAACTTTTAACAATTTTTGAACCCCTACTTCAACCGCCTTTGCCTATTCTAAAGCTGCTTTGATCGACTTGTATTTAATTCGTTTAAAGAACTTATTAATGTGAAGCCTATGGCATATGACATCGACAATAAAGCCAAGCATGTCGTATGGATGCCATACAAACACATTGATAATGGCTTTGAAAAAATTGACCATCTTATCTTTCTCTTTTTCTCCCAAAGAACTACCTATTAAGAAGAACCTTTCATCGGCATTCTTGCCTTCTATTGTTGTGACTTGAGTTAATTCTTTGAAGACTTTCTCTTCAACCCACCAATGTGCCCCACCATCCATGGGTTGCCTATTTTTTAATTGTTAACAATTCTTTGCAGTCTTTCCCCTTCAGCTGAGAGGTTTTAGGCTTGTCAGCTGCTCCTTCTTTTATTTTCCCTTTGGTCACTTGCTTGGCTTATTTCATTTACTTGATTTTTTATTCATTGCCCTAAGCCTAAAGGCACTTAGCTAGTTTGGCAAGGCATTTCTTTGCGTAAACAGTCTGCACTGCTATCCCTAAATAGTAGCGTGTATTTTCTTGTTTGCTTCTAATTTCGACAATCTCATATTTATTTGGGAATTTCAATTTCTGGTGATAAGGGGAGGCCTTAACTCTCATTTTCCCCAGCCAGCCATGGTCAAAAATAGCATTATAGGGCGAAGAGGTCAATATTTATCACAATAAACTCAAAAGTTTTTTGGATAGGTCCCAATCTAACTGGTACTTCAGTTATTGCAATCGGCCAAACAACTTCACCGCCAAAACTAAAAACGGGAGAATTGGCACTCTTGATTTAGTAGGTGGGAGCTTCAACCATTCAAACATAATGTGCTACATAATTTCTGACGAGATCTGTGAGGTCAATTAACACCATTTTCACGTCGAATGTGTTAATGTTGACTTCTAGCACTAAAGCCAACTTATGGGGTGCATTAACTCCCTCCATATCTTGATCAGTGAACTTTAAGTCATATGACTTCTTATATTTCTTATCTTTCTTGTAAGCGACAATTGATATGGCTTTTCTAGCAAACGCTTTCTTAACACATTGAGTTCTTTTAATTTGGACTTTGATCATATTCCTTGTCATCGCATCTCGACCGGTAAAAGCATGTATGGCATCAATTATGCCAATTACCAATTTATTTACATGTCTCTGACTAGGTTTCTTATCATCGTCATCATCACCGTTTATTTTTTTTCTTCTCGGCACCCTTGATTTACTCAACCAAATGGCCATTGTTCACCAACCCTTTTAAAAATTGCTTGAGGGTTTTGTAGTCCTCTATCATGTGTTCATGGTTTTTGTGGTATGAGTACCTTAGCTTGATATTCCTTTCAGATGGATTTTCTCCTATAGGCCTCGGCCATTCAAAGTAGGGTTGGTTCTAAATATCAAACATGGTTTTGTGGATGGGTTTGGTGAAAATTGTATTGATCCCCTTATATCCATCTTAACTAACTTTGCTAAAGTATTCTTTCCTTTTATTTTTTGACTTATTAAACTAGGATATTCATTTACCCTTGAGAGTAACTCATTAAAGGTATAAGGTAGGACCCTCTTTAATGAATTATAAATGCCAATGATGTCTTTTAGCAAGCCATATTTGAATGTATTAAGGGCGAATTGCAAGTCACAGTCTTCTGTTTATTGGTATGTTCCCCTAATATTTGGAAGAATACTCACACAATGTTTCATCTTTTATTTTCTTCAAAATAGTTAAAGCCTCCGAGCCTTTGACCACTCAACTGTTTGTTATAAATAGGGCGGTGAATTGCTTGACCAACTCTCTAAAGTTATTAATTTTTCTAACTGCCAATTCAGTAATCCATCGTAAAGTTACCTCCCCCAAACTTGCAGGGAACATCAGAGAACCAATAGGACATCACATGTTGGTGGCACGTCACATGGTAGGCAGAATTTATTTGGCCGTTGTATATGTTGAATTTTGGCATGGAAAATTTCTTCTGCGGAAAAACCTTTACGATTTTTTAAGTAAATGGAGAGCCATTCTGCTCTCTTATTGACTTTTTGGCTAAGTCCCTCGGCGTGTGCGTATTGCCTTTTCAACTAATGTGGAAACAATAAGCTTTTTCAAATCGTGCTCTGCCCAAGTTTTGGGGCAAGCACTATTCTCTAATATCTTTCTAAAAACACTATGTTTTTTAGCAACAACCAGAACCTCCATTGTTGAAATATGAAAGGCTTTCACTTTCTTGGCTATTCGACCTTTATTATGAAAATGTGCTTTGGCTGTTTTATTTTTTGGGGGACCACCACTAAGTAGAAGAAAATTATGTGTTGGTCGAAAATTAACCCTAGAGGGGGGTGAATAGGATTTATGAAACTAAATGTAGAATTAAAAAATTTTCGAAAAATATTTAGGCAATAAACTTTAACTAGATATGAATCAAGGAAATAAGCAAAGAAATCAATCAATCCCGGGGGCAATTAACAAAAATAGTGAAAGTATAATTACAAGTAAATAAAGAGCTTGAGTTAGAAAAATTAAACCAAATAAGCCCAAGACGTTTTATGCTCGCAGTTCGGTTATTTAAACCATACGTCCGAGCCCGGATAGTGCCTCCAAGAAGTTCCACTAAAAATCGATTTTCTTCTGGGTGAAAATTAAACCACTACAAGTGTAATTGTTTTACTATACTCTGCAAGTGTTATTTTTCTTATAACACTCTACAAGTATGATTCTACTCACCATATTCAATACAAGAATTAACCTTCTTGCTATCCTATGAGATAAACCTTTCACAATTGATGAATAATGATTATTTGGTGATTCACACCAATGGACAATAACTCTAAAGTGTTTACAAGATATAATTGAAGCTCACACTAGAGTTATCAAGATTGATCAATAGATTTAAATCAAAGATGAATGATATGATCAATACAAAAGCTTGAATTCTTGAATATTGTGAATAAATAAAAGATGAGTTTGTATATTGATTAAAGCTTGTTAAAATGTGTCTTAGATGTCCAATATATAGTTCCAAAAATGATATAGCCATTTGAGAGGTTTGGTAACAAAAATGGTAAAAAATCATAAGTCCAACGGTTATATTTTGGAGCATCAGTCGACTAATGGCCATCAGTCGACTGAGCCGACTGATCAAAGTCCATCAGTCAACTGATGGGCACTGACCTACTAGCCAAAGTCCAAAAATTTCGACTTTTGCATTTAAGCTCCAAAATCAATTCTAATGCTTTGAGGACCTCAGAAACATGTTCCTAAGACACCTATTTTCGGAAAAACTCAAAATATGATTATTTGAATTTAATATGAATTTATTTCAAAATCGATTTTTGCAAGAATGATGTTTTGAAAGAATTTTGATTCAAAATTGTTTAAATTTAATTAATTAATGATATAAAAGGGCACACGAGGCCATTCTCCAAGCTATCAACAATATTTCGATCACTAGAAACAACCAATTGACCGAATTGAGGATAGCCAAAAGGCACAGGAGGCCGCATTCCTTCGCTACCAACCCGATTACGTGTTTCCAGTTTAGACTCCATGGCAAACCGATTAAGGATGAGGACAATGGCCACAAGACCTCAAGAGTGATCTCTCTCCTTTTTGTCGATGACAAAGGGGGAGAAATATATGTGTTAGTGTTAGAGTGTTGGGTACACACTCCTTTTGTATTTTGGTTTAAATACTTTAGTACTTGTTTGTCTTGTTGGTTTTTAAACCTTTATTATGGTTTTTATGGTTGGTTTGAACATAAAACTTTATTAAGATATTATGATGCAATGTTTTGAATTAATATTATGCATACTTTTTGTATTTAATCTTATGCATAGTTTAAGGGGGATCTTTCCTTATATTATTTCAACTTATGATCTTAATTGCAAACACACATTAATTTATTGTCATTATCAAAAGAGGGAGATTGTTGACCTAAAAGTCACCAATCTTGTTTTGATAATAACAATAACATTAATTATGTGTAATTTAACTAAGTTGATGTTTTAAGTAATAGTCACAACTACCATTATCATATATGGACAAAACCCGACAAACCGATAAAGAAATTAACCATTTCTAGTACACAAGTATGCGATTGGATCTCTTCACTCTACATATGATCAAAACATATATGACATTGCATATCTATGAAGATTAAGGGCCTAAGAAAAAAAAAGGAACAGAGAAATGAACTAAGCTCTTAAAGATTTGTTAATTAATATTTGAGTAAGTTGTTTAAGTTCGTTCTGTAAAGTTTCTTGTTTGATTATTATTATAGTTCATACATATTGTTTTAACATTATTAGATTGATCATAACCAGGTTTTAAACTTATTTAAATCAAAATCATTTCAAAACCTTCATTCTTACAAAACCGTTTTGAAATAAATTCATATTAAATTCAAATGGCCTTATTTTGATCTTTCACGAAAATAAATGTCTTAGGAACCTATATTTGACATTCTCAAAGTATCAAAATTAATTTTAGAGCTAAAATACAAAAGTGTAAAAATTAAAATTTTGACTGGTAGGACAATGCTGCTCAATCGATTGAGGCTTCAGAAACTAGTCATTGGATTTCTGCATTTTTGCCATTTTTGGCACCAAATCCTCACCAACTCATTTCCAACGGCCATTTAGTGTCATATGCTATATATACTCATTCTAGATACTATTCAAACACTTTTGAATCATTTTAATTATATTATCTTCATATATACTTAATTTTCAAGATTCAAGAACATAGTTTTGATCAATCATTATTCTTTTGAGTTATAAATTGTGATCAAACTTGATATCTCTTAGTGTGAGCTTAATTTTTAATTTTCAAACACTTAAGAGTTATTGTACGTTAGTGTTTGTCACCAAAATCTTATTCTTTAAACATTAAGAAATGTTTATCTCTTAGATTAACAAGAAGTCTTTCTTGTGTGAGTGTTATGAGTAATCAACATTTGTAAAGTGTATGATAAGGATACACTTGTAGAGGTTTGATCTTTACCCGGAAGAAGATCCGTATTAGTGAAAATTCTTGGAGAACTATCCAAGCGCGGACGTATGGTCTAACAAACCGAACTGTGTGAACAAAACATTTTGAACTTCAATCGGTTTAATCTTTCTATCTCTAAGCTCTTTTATTCATTATTATATTATTGTTTGTAATTGGGATTGCTTAATTTTTTATCTTGATTGCTTGATATAGACTTTAAACTCTTTTGAAACATTTTCAAAAATCGAATTAAGTTTCAAAAACCCTATTCACCCACTCTAGGGTATTTTCTGACCTACACATACAATCCTTTAATCATTTGTGCTTCATGAATTCCATTGCTTGCATATGATGAGATTGATCTTCTTTATCTTATCCAGTTCTTTATAGACTTGATCGGATATGGATTGAATAATCCTTGTCATGTGGCATGCTTTCTTCGTAAAATCCATGCTTTTCTTAAATTCATAAGATAATGAACTATAAACTTAATTCAATAAACATGTTAAATTACACATGATTAAGTTATTATTATTATCAAAATAAGATTAAGACATACAAGGTTAACAATCTCCCCCTTTTTGATGATGATAATAAATTAATGTGTACTATCAATAATGACCACAAATAGCATATAAATGTAAATAGAATATGCTCCCCCTCAATTTATGCATAAATAAAATAAATGACAATGATAAAGCATTGCTAATAATTGAGATAATTTTAAAACCAATAAGTTATTTTAGATCTCAAATAAAGTTTTTAAAAGAAAACAAGTATCAATGTTAAAGACATAAAGCAATTAAAAGTCTTACCAACATTGATCACCATACACACATTTTCTCCTTCTATAGCAATATCAAAGAGGGATCAAGGCCACGGAGAGAAAATTGTAGTCTCCATGTGTCTTCATCGATGAGGCAAAATGTTTGTATGTCTTTCCATCTTTTGCCATAAGGCAAAGGTATGCCATATCTTCATTACTTGAATCAGTATCAAATTCGTCTTCTTCCGAATAGCTTAAAGGTCTTTTGAGTGCATGTTTCAATCTCTTATACAATTTTTCTTTCTTCTCTCTTTTCTCATTTCTTTTAACCGGCCAATTTGACTTGTAATGTCTCGGTTCATGACAATAAAAGCACTTTCTTTCCTCATTATCAATTTTTTGTTGAATTGATCTATCATTAAAGTTCTTTGAGGACGAGGAATTGTCGTTGACTTTCTCTTGAGAGTACTTATTCTTTATTAGTAATTTTTTAAACTTCCAAGAGAGAAGTGTTATGTCTTCATCTCCTCCCATTGACTCAATGTCATCCTCATGTTGACTTTCTTTAAGGGCTAGAGTCATTTTCGATTTTGCATTCACTTCATATTTTCTTTCCAACTCTTTCTCATGGGTTTTGAGAGAATCCATGAGCTCATCCATGCTAAGAGTTTTAAGATTCTTAGCTTCATGTATAGCCGTCACTTTAAGCCTCCACTTTTTTGGACAAATCCTAAGAATTTTCCTAATCTTATCTTCATTAGAATACACCTTGCCAAGAAGATCTAAAGCATTAATAATAATAATAGAGAATCTAATATACATAAATGTAAAAGATTCATTAGGCTCCATTTTGAATAATTCATAATCATGGACAAGTATATTGATATTATCCTCCTTGACTTGAGAAGTTCCTTCATAGGCAACCTTAAGCTTGTCTCAAATCTCTTTGGCGGTTTTGAAACTAGAGATTTTGTTATATTCATCCATGCTTAATGAACAATGTAATGATTTTAAAGCTTTAGCATTGAATTGGATTTTCTTGATATCATGCTTGTCATATTCGGATATCGATTTGGGAATTGCATTTTTCTTTCATCTGTTTTGGTAATCTCATAAGGTTCAACAAGTGTAATCCTTTATTGTTCAAAATCACTAACTTGTAAAAATTTATATATTCTATTTTTTTCAATAGTTATAATTTTTGCCATCAAATAATGGTGGTCTAAAGATAGAGCACCTTCAGAAAGATCGATTCCTTAATAAAAAGATATGATCGTAAACTCTAAGATTGTGAAATTAAAACAAGAGTACAACCTCTGATACCAATTGTTGAAGACATCTATTTTTATGAGAACTCAAAATATGATCATTTGAATTTAATATGAATTTATTTTAAAACCAGTTTTTGCAAGAATGGTGTTTTGAAAGAATTTTGATTCAAACTTGTTTAAATTCAATTAATGAATGATGCATGAACATGTTTGAGTTATAAAAGTGATCAATCAAGAAACTTTACATAAATCCTAAGCATTCACTCAATTGTTAAATTAACGAGTCTTCGAATGCTTTGATTTGTTTCTTCAATTTAATTTTCACTTGAAACATTTGCCTTGAAGCTTTTCATATAATCCTTTGTGTTTCATGAATTGCGTTGCTTGCAGATAATGAGATTGATCTTCCTTGTCTTGTCCAATGCTTTATAAACTTGATCGGATATGGATTGAATGATCATTGTCATGTGGCGTGTTTTCTTCGTAAAATCCATGCTTTTCTTAAATTCATAAGATAATGAACTATAAACTTAATTCAATAAATATGTTAAATTACACAAGATTAAGTTATTGTTATTATCAAAATAAGATTAAGACATACAAGGTCAACATTATGTATCGTCTTTGCCATTTTGGAGAGTAGATTTCTTCAAGTGCTCCCTGAGCAATGATTATAATGGTTGGTTTTCTAACCTTAACTTGGGTAATTCACTTTGTGAGTCATGAGCAACAACACTTTTGTCATTGTAATTAATATCCGTTGACCCTCTAGCACGGATAGTGGATGGAATAGGGTTATCAACCCTTGGTAGGACTGGAGGATGTCATCACCATCTTGTTGATGTTATTGAGATACTTGAGAACCATCAATTGTCCTTGTTTGAACCATGGTTGTAGATTTTATGGAAAAAAAAGTACGTTAATTATTTGTTATGAAGCTGATGGAGATGAAATTGCTAAGAACTTAATTTCACATAGACGGCGTCATTTGTGGTGCCAACAATTTTGAATCTTCCCACAAAGTAAGTCTTAAGCAAAATCAATGGAACAATAATTGAAAAATGACAATGGACACTGAGATTTTTGTTATAAAGTGGGTTTCTCTGGAAATTTTTATGCTATTTCAGCAGTACATTTTCCTTTATGTGTGTGTAACTATATATTGGCTCAAAGACAATCAATAAAGAGAATGTTTACAAGCTTATTATTTTTCTCTCTCTTTCTATCTCTCTCTCTACTACTAACTGTCTAAAATCCTCGACCTTTTTTATGAGCTTCCCTTTTTCTATTTATATGTATAGAATTAGGGTTACAATACTCCATTTGAGTAAATGGTAAAATGACTACAAAAGGCAAAATTTGTCCTCTACTCCAACACTTTACAAGTTATAGTGGTCTCATTTTATCTATAACCCACGTGGAGACGATCATATCAGCATATGATGATGTATTCACGATCACGTTGGCCATAGCACAACCATATCGTCATGGATGTATCTTTCTCGGCAAAGAGATGACCATACTGACCCCCACTCCAAGTGGGCTACGTACCTGGGTTTCTACTAATGCATGAGGATGGGCCCATCTCGACAATGGACCCAGTAGTTTCAGCCCAATCCTTACATTATAATTTTTGGGCGCTCTCACACGTATCTGGTGTGACTATTGTATATGTATTCATTAGAATGTGAGATCCATATCACATTTGTCTTTATGAAAATTTATTCTAACTAATAAGTGATTGATCACTGAATTAGCGTATCAATTTTTTTTGCCAAATAAATATATTTGTATATTAGAATTCAAATGCACCAACACAAAAATTCTTCTCATGTGGCAAGCATATATGTACGTGCTCTCTCTCTCTCTCTCCCCCCCCCCCCCTTAAATTAAAAATTACTTTAAAAAATATATATATAGCGGTTAAATATATTTAGTACGTATACTAACCATATACTCAAAACATATCATACAATAATGTAGCAATTGAATTGGAAATGTTGATGATCTAGAGCTAAACATTTGAATAGTGCAAGTAATTTAATGTCTGAGGCTGAGATTTTGGAACTACAAATGTTAATATATTGACTGTTAGATCGGTATATATACTTGGCATTGTAATTTTATTTTAAATAGTTTCTGGTTCAAATAGAGTATCTATTTATATGCTTAATTACGAGCGAGTTGAAAGTTTTTTAAACAAATAAATGAAAATTAAGATTGTATATGTGCATGCATTTAATAGTACTTTTTCTAAATCACAGCAAACACTTCTCGTTGTGCTTGTTATAAGACTATGTACATATATTTTACTAAATATAAAAGCACATGCGAATATTATTTATTTGATACTTTATCTTTTTATATGTACTAAAAAGTAGGTCTACTAATTGATCGGATTTGTACCCGAATTCGATCCGTTTAGTCGGATATGAATTGAGACTTATGATCCGTATATCCAAATTCGATCTGAATCCGTTAGATCTTTGATTAACAAATCAAATATAAATTTATGTTGATTCGATTTGATCCAAAATACAGACTTATACTTAAATTTATTATATTTGTATTTACCACATGATCATTAATACACTCATAAAAAATAAATATAACCCAAAAAGTTTATTATGGATGTTTTGGGTGCTGATTCTTATTAATGAATTTCCTCCTTTTATTTCAAAAAAAAAAAGTTTCTTTTTATAAGAATAGAATAAATTTGGCTGTTATTAAGTTTAACTTTTATGTTAACTTCATTATTTTTTATATATTTACAAACTAATTATTATATAATTAAATTTTTAAATGGATCAGATATTATCCAATCCGAACAAATTTGAATATGAATCGATGTTTTGGTGATCCGTTACATGATTCGATCCGAAAACTTTTTCAAATATAAATTTAGATTCACTTTGATTCAATCTAAATCCGATCCATTAACGGCCCTATTTTAAAAGAATAACACTTAATCATTTGGGTTAAATGCATTGTACACTATTACATAACATGTCAAATAAGTTTGGTAAGTGTAGCCTGTTCGTTAATATATATCAACTCATATTGCCTTCACTTGTAAGAGTAAATTAAAGTAGTAGCGTAGATTCAAAAGTTAAATAAGATAAATTATTTTTGTGAAATTAAGTCATGTTTATAAGGTACCTAGGCCATATATTCTCTTTTGGATAGGGGCCTCGAACTTTTGGATCATTACGAGTTCCTTTGGTTATCTTTCAATTTACGAATTGAACAATTTAAAATTATTTAATTTAAAAATTATTTAATTTAAGTGTTTGGTTGCAAAAATGAACTAGTATATAAAGTTATAAAGTTGAGCTAATATTTAAGACATTAAATATGAAAACGTAAATATATAATTAATTGAAATTATATAACTTATAACTATCATATAAGTTCAAGGTAAAAAAATTACTTTTTTGTTAAAATGGAAACATTTATAATTTGTTAATTTACAATCAAACGATTATAAATGAAATAATTTACGCAACCAAACGAGACATAAAAAAATTTTGTCATCAAATCGAATAAATAATTAAGATTTGTTGAATCATTAAAAAAAATTGTCAAAATTGTCTGTCACTTTCTCAATTTTTATTTTTGTTATTAGCTACGTTCTTCGTACTAATAAAAAGAAAACAAGTCTCAATAAATAATTTCTTGAGTTTGTTTAGTCCAGCCTGACTGAACCCAGTGCAATATTGCTCCACCTACCACAAAACTCACAAATGATTTGATATCATAAATACATTGAAAGATTTCGCCCGGCCAAGAACAAAATACAATGAAAGGTGGCCCATATGCTCATCTTTTGTTTGCATTGTTTCAGACATCATGTCTGTCACCATTTTCAGTTTTAAATTAGGAGTTATTTTTTATTTTCAAAATATTAAAAGTTTATGTTTCCCTTTTAGGATATATATATATACACGTACTTTTGTTTTCTTAAATTAGTAGTCTAATTTTTTTTTATTTTTTTTTAATGTGTCAGAACGATAGTTTCAAATTTTTTTTAATTTTTTTTAAAAAAGTCAATATATACATATATGGCGTCCTACAATAAAAAATAAGTAATAATTAATCTTGAACATTGATTAAATTCTTTATTTTTTAAGCCAAACCAAACAATCTCAAGAAATATCATTACTAAATAAAGAACAAGGCCATATATTGATTAAGTATGAAACAAGTACGTGTTTTCTAAAAAAGCGTCAAAGTGAAATTGAGACAATTAATATTTAATACAATACATAATATAATAACTAAATAAGTAATGTGTTGATCAACAAGTAAATAAGATTAACTAATTATCAATTACGTTACGTTAAATTAAATTAAGTATGTTTTTAACTCCAAAGTTACAACTAAATCATAAAATAATCCTGGTCAATGAACTAAAATGTTGATTTCCTAAAGCTAAACATTTGAAACGATCAATTGATAACTTAATGTTCACCATTTTATTGGGAGTTCGGTCCACACGTACAAGTCTATTTTCCACAGGATTGTTGAAAATATTTATATATTTGAGTGTTCGATCGGTATACTTGACATTATTTTTTTGTTTATAATAAATTTTTGGTTCAAAGGGTTAGCAGCCTGATTAAAAATTTGACAAAACATACATGAAATGAAAGACGAAAGTGAAATAAGCGTGTCAAGCAATAATAGTCATCTAAAAAATAGTGTGTTTATTGTAATTTGTCTTTAGAGAATTGAAGTATGTCTTTTCAATTAAATAGAACGTGCAATTGCAATTCAAGTTTTCAACAATAAAATGACAAACCTTTATTATGAATAAGTACCATAAACAGGGACCAAATCAGAAATGAATTTTGAGAGATCGAAGCGATTCTTTTAATTTTTTTCTTCGAGTATGTAAAATATATATACTAATAAATTTAAAAGTCGGTCGTTTGAGAAAAGTATATAAATGTACACTAAAATTTGAAAAGGTATATAAAAGTACACCAAAATTTGTTGGCATAGGAGGATTATGACCATACATATGTAAAAAGTATGCTAAGATTTGAAGGCAGTAAATGAAAGTACACTAAATTTTATTTTAATTTGTTTTTGGTCAGTGGGGGGCATATCCCAAATTTATATTTAGTTTGGTCATGTGACCATAAATATGCATGCATGTAAGAAATGAACAAAACTTTATGTAAAGGAAAACGTTTAAAAATAGAAATACTTTAATGAATGGAAATGAATTGCCTCGTTTGCAAAGAAACTTCTTTTTCACGCGTCTCGGTCATAGTAAAGTATATTAATTTAAATTGTGTTTGAATACATATAAAATATTGGAACAAAGTTTGGTTTAATTTAGAGTAAAAATATAAGGCGGTATTATGATTGAAGGATATAGAAAGGTTTTGAATTATTTTAATTTATATTGTTTTCTATATTTTGATATAAATTAATTAAACGCTAGAAATTAAGTATTATTATAATTGATTTTTATCTTTTTTATATCAATTAAACAAACATATAACATTTTATTTGATATGAAAAAATCTCAACTTTAAAAATATATATTTCTACAACATTAATAAGTTTTTAATGAATGAAACACAACCTTAAAATATGTGCATTATATTTCATAGTAAAATCCCATTTGAGTGTTATCTGTATACATGTAATTCATTAGATAAATTCACATGATAAATTCACTTCAGCTGTGTTGTATTGTATTGTTAATAATCATACAAAGAATGTAGGATTGAGACACATCTGAGCTAGGGATCTGGATCTATATGGAGTATATAGTAAGTGGAGTGACAAAAGTGTAGAGTTTATACTAACAATACAATGTACTATGTCAGAATTTGAGTCTCTAAAATTACTATTTTATCATAGATTGAATTTGACGTACCATTTATTGGAAATTGAATGAGAATTAGTTTTATTTTTCGTTATTGCCCAAAAGTCTAGTTTCTGTTTTTGGCAGTTATTGTCCAACAGTTAATGTCCTAGTGTCTTAACCTCTCTTTTTGAATTTTTTTTTTGGTCCGTTGGTTCTACTTCTTTTTCTTTTAAAAGAAGAGACTTTATTGTAGAGATCTCTCTCTCTCTCTAAGGGTTCAAGCATTATATCATATTTGAGTTCATTGGTTTTGTATAGAAGTGCTACTAATACAAAGCGAATCCGTTCTATCTTGGGAAGCAATTGTTCATCGCAATCTTTAGCACCGAAAAGAGGGACAAAATTGCTTTAAGGAGACTGTACTTCACAGGGCTCGGATTTTAATCTATCATTTTCTCAAAACATTTCTATAAATTTGTTCAAGTAAGTAATAATTTATATTTACTTTTGTTTGAATTTTGTTTATATATATTGTATATGTATTCAATCTTCTACTATGTTTGATTGTTATTTGAACATTGTTTGTAAGTATATATATAAAATATATTTGGGCATAATGTTCTGTCAGCATTGTTTCTACAATCTTAAAGCAATTTTTGTATCAGTTTTATATATACACAGTTGGTATATATATACATATATTGTCCTGCACTTTATAAATATAAATATAATTATTAATAATGGTAAGATATATATTTATATGTGTTGAGTACTTGTGTACACAGAACCCTATTGTATGGGTATTATAGTATAATATATCTTGGTATGTTTGAGTGTTCATTGATGTTTTTTATTTTTTATTTTTTTTGCCCACTGCTTTATTCTCTCCACATGTATTGGGTATATATATAAGCAAGAGGATATATTATACCCACTTCCGAAACAGATAGTTTAATTATAGTATTATTTGTTTCAAGTTATGTATACTATTATGTGATATCTATTATATAACAGTATCCTTTAATATGAACAATCTGTACTTTATATGTGGAATACCATTTTGTTTACTCGGCCATTTGTTTGTTTTTGCTCAACCAATCTTTTTGCTCGGCGTTAAATTTTTTTTAAAATATATATATATATATATATTACTTGTTAATTTTGTATCTCGGCCAAATTTATATCTCGGCCAAAGTTACTTATTAATTTTGTTCAATAAAATATTTGTTTCGTACTATACACTGTTTAACCATTGCCCCCATTTAACATGATTCGTTGTTGACTTTGACTATATGTGAACATGTAAGTTAATGTTCTATTTGATACCTTGCTTGCACTGTGTATTGATTTGACCCACATGCATGAGTAAAAAAAAAAATCAGTACTCACATTTGATGTATGATTTCAATATATGTATATTTTATTATATATGAATTTATGAATAGTATTTAAAGGAGTCTTTAACAATAAAATATATGTATATATATTGTTATTCTCTTTAATGTATATATTGTTATATTCGTTTATATAATTTATATATAGATGTTTAAATAAATCGGTACATTCTTATATAGTATTATGCTTTCCTTTTACATTTAAATCAATATATATATATATTTCATTTGGCCGTTGGCCAAGTAGATAAACAGTGTAGGTTTTTCATTTTCCTTTTGGCAACAATTTTTCCGGCAATATTGTCACTGTTTAAAACAGTGACTAGAATTGTCACTGTTTCTGCCCGTGACATATATATCAGTATATTTATTTAATTCAACTTGTTAGTGTATGGCTATGTTTATTGTTTGATTGCCGTATTTTTTTGTTTGTGTTATATACATATATATTATTAATTAAACACGGTATATACAGATATATTATTAATTAACCACTTGTATTATATACCAAAATTCATTTTTTTTATAATAAACACTTCGCGTGTTTGATGGTTGGTGTTTCTGTTTGTGTAACAGAAATGGCAAGTTCTTCCACTAACGTAACCAACGTGATTCCCAATGTGAATCTCAGTCACGCTGAAAAACCGGACAAATTCAAGGGTTTAGATTTCAAGCTTTGGCAGCAGAAGATGCTCTTCTACTTGACCACCCTCCATCTCTCAAAGTTTCTCAAAGAAATGATTCCTCAGTTGGAAGAAGAGGAAACTGAGTTGGCGAAAATTGCGGCAGTTGATGCCTGGAAACATGGAGATTTCCTATGCCGCAACTATCTCCTCGGCGGTTTGGACAATAGCCTTTACAAGGTTTATAATCCGTGTACTAGTTTTAAGGAACTTTGGAAAAAATTGGAGAAAATATATAGGACCGAGGATGCCGGGACGAAGAAATTCATCGTCGGCAAATTTCTTGATTACAAGATGGTTGATTCCAAGTCGGTCGTAAGTCAAGCGGATGACTTCCAAATTATACTCCATGAGATTGAAGCGGAGGGTATGACACTCAGCGAATCATTTCAAGTGGCGGTAATAATTGAAAAATTACCTCCGTCTTGGAAAGATTTCAAGAATTACTTGGAAGACCTCACTAACCGTATTCGTATTGAGGAAGATAATCGAGGGTCCAAAAAGAGGAGCGTGGTTAACTCCATGACATCTAAAGCAAATGTCGTGGAAGATAAGCTAAAGGCCAACAAGCGGAAGTAGACTGATAAAGGGCCAAGTGGTTCGAAGAAATTCAGTGGTAAATGCTACAACTGCGAGAAAACCGGGCATCGGTCCAAAGACTGCCGAAAGCCCAAGAATTTTAAGAAGAAGAAGGCTCAAGCACATGTCACTGAATTTGATAATGATCCAGATGACATGGATCTTACCGCTGTGATTTCTGAATGCAACTTGGTTGGGAATCCAAAGGAATAGTGGGTGGACACAGGAGCAACTCGCCACGTCTGCGCTAATAGGTGGATGTTCTCTACCTACACTCCGGTGGACAAAGTAGAACCTCTCTATATGGGGAATTCAGCTACTGCAAAAGTCGAGGGACGTGGAAACATAAAGTTGAAGATGACTTTCGGTAAGGAACTGACATTGAAAGACGTACTTCATGTTTCAGATATCCGGAAGAACCTTGTGTCTGGCTCGCTCCTTAGCAAGAATGGTTTCAAACTTGTATTTGTTTCTGATAAGTTTGTACTTACTAAAAATGACATATTTGTGGGGAAGGGGTATCTCACTGAGGGCCTTTTCAAAATAAATGTTGTGACTGTGGCACCAAACAATGCTAATGATAATAAGAATAAAGCTTCTTCTTCTTACTTGCTTGAGTCTTGTATGTGGCATGGTAGATTAGGACATCTGAATTATGATACTTTGCGTAGGTTAATCAATTTGGACTACTTGCCTAAATTCACAATTGTTCCTAATCATAAATGTGAAGTTTGTGTGGAATCAAAATTAACAAGATCTTCTTTTTCATCTGTTGAAAGAAGATCTGAACCTTTGGATTTAATTCACACAGATATATGTGATTTAAAGTTTATTCAAACTAGAGGTGAAAAAAAGTATTTCATTACTTTTATTGATGATTGCACAAGATACTGTTATATATATTTGCTAAGAAGTAAAGATGAGGCGATTGATATGTTCAAACTTTATAAGAATGAAGTTGAAAATCAACTAAGTAAGAAGATTAAGGCATTAAGGAGTGATAGAGGTGGTGAATATGAATCACCTTTTGAACAAATATGTTCTGATCATAGGATCATTCACCAAACCACTACTCCTTATTCACCTCAATCTAATGGTATTGCTAAACGAAAAAATCGAACTCTCAAAAAGATGATGAATGCTTTGTTGATAAGTTCTGGTTTACCTCATAACTTATGGGGGGAAGCTTTGCTTTCCGCTAACTTTATTCTAAATAAAATACCTCATAAGAAAACCCATAAAACACCTTATGAATTGTGGAAAGGTCACAAGCCTTCTTACAAATACATGAGAGTGTGGGGGTGTTTAGCAAAAGTGGTGGTTCCTAAACCTAAAACGGTTAAGATAGGACCGAAAACCATTGATTGTGTATTCATTGGTTATGCCAATAATAGTAGTGCATACAGATTTTTAGTATTTAAATCTGAGATTCCTAATGTACATGTTAATACGATTATAGAATCGAGAAACGCTTCGTTCTTCGAGGATATATTTCCGTACAAAATAGTACATGATATAAACTTGTCTAAAAGACCACATGAAGTTACAACTTCGGATCCACAAATGGCGAAAACTGAAAAGTCTTCAGAAAATATGGAGGAGCCAAGACGTAGCAAAAGGGCAAGAGTTGAAAAATCTTTTGGACCTGATTTTCTAACGTATTTGTTAGAAGATGACCCACAAACCTTTAAGGAAGCAATGTCCTCTCCCGAGGCGTTATATTGACGAGAAGCAGTCAATAGTGAAATTGAATCCATACTGCAGAACCACACATGGGAATTGGTGGATCTTCCACCTAGTAACAAACCATTGGGTTATAAATGGATCTTCAAAAAGAAAATAAAAGCAAATGGATCAATTGATAAGTACAAAGCAAGACTGGTTGCTAAAGGATACAGACAAAAAGAAGGATTGGATTATTTCGATACCTATTCACCTGTTACGCGAATAACCTCAATTCGGATGTTAATCGCTATAGCTACATTACACAATCTTGAAATCCATCAAATGGATGTCAAGACGGCATTCTTAAATGGTGAATTAGATGAAGAAATATACATGGAACAACCTGAAGGGTTTATTGTTCCTAGTAATAAGAATAAAGTCTGTCGGCTTGTAAAATCCTTGTATGGATTAAAACAAGCACCTAAGCAATGGCATGAGAAATTTGACAATCTTATGATGTCAAATGGATTCAAGATTAATGAGTGTGATAAATGTGTTTATTACAAATGAACTCAAGATAGCTATGTCATTGTTTGTCTTTATGTAGACGATATGCTTATTATGGGTAGTAATGATGGTATTATTAGATCTACCGAACAAATGCTATCCAGAAAGTTTGATATGAAAGATATGGGTATTGCGGATGTCATACTAGGGATTAAAATCTCTGTTGACCTAGAAGGTCTTAATCTTATTTTGATAATAACAATAATTTAATCATGTGTAATTTAACATGTTCTTGATTTAAGATTATAGATTTCCTACTTGAAAAATCAAGAATAGCATGATTGCTCAAAGGAAGCATGACAATGATCAATGGAATCAATATTCGATCAAGTCAACGAAGCATTGGACTAGCAAGAGAACAACCTTATCACACACATGCTAGTATACAAATCCATGAAGATCAAGATCAAGGATCATATGGAAAAGCTTCAAGAGAAGAATCAAGTTGAAGAAACTATTCAAAGCATTCAAAGACTCACATATTCGGTAATTGAGCGTATGCTTAGGATTGATGTAAAGTTTATTCATTGATTGATTATATATCTCATACATATTGAAATATCATTCTTAGATTGATCAAAATCAGTTTGAATCGAAAATCATTTCAAAACATCATTTTGGCAAAAACCGGCTTTGAAATATATTCATATTATATTCAAATGATCATATTTTGAGCTCTCATGAAAATAGGTGTCTTAGTATAATATATTTAACCTATCCCAAGCATCAAAATTGATTTTGGAACTTAATTGCAAAAATGTTTATTTTTCCCTTTCTAGACTCGCTCCGTTTTTGCGCAGTTTTGATCTAACGGTTTGTTGGAGGCCTTCCCGGACTCCGATCATTATGAAATTTTGACAGCGGTTAGATAACACATTATAGTACTTACATACAAAATTTCATCAAGTTCCAACGGCTGGATCATGAGATATGATCAAAACAAATCGGGAAAAATTTGCTGTCTGCAGCAATCTTCTAAACAGACCAGCAGAGGGCATCAGTCGACTGATGGGCTTTGCTCAGTCGACTGATGGTCACTCAGTCGACTAAGGAGCCTTGCTCAGTCGACTGATGACCTGAATATAGCCGTTGGATTTTTATTTTTTTACTATTTTTGGTACAAAACTTCCACCAAACCTCTCAAACGGCTATATCACTTTTGGGACTATAAATATGACTTCCAAGACTCATTTTACACACCTTGAATCACTCTCATACTCTATGCTTCATCTATCTTCATTATTCAAAGATTCAAGAAATTGTTTTTGATCAATCATTCTTATTGAGCTATAAACTTGATCAAACAAGTAACTCTAGTGTGAGCTTCAATTGTATTCTTTAAATACTTGAGAGTTGTTGTTAATTGGTGTGAATCACCAATCATTTGTATTCAAATTGTGAGAGGTAAATCTCATAGGAAAAACAAGAAGGTAAATTCTTGTTTAGATATTGTGAGAGGTAAATCTCACAAGGTTAGCAAGAGAGAGATTCTTGTGAGAATATTGTGGTCAAGCAATATTTGTAAAGAGTGTAGTGAGACAACAACACTTGTAGTGGTTTGATCTTCACCCGGAAGGAGATTGGAATTAGTGGAAATTCTCGGGGAACTAACCGAGCGCGGATTATGGTTTGGTAAACCAAAACCGTGTGGACAAAACGTCTTGGACTTCAAATCGGTTCAATCTTTCTAACTCAATCTCATTATTTACTTGCTACATTATTGTTTGCTTGAGATTGTTTATTTGCTTGATTGTTTATTTGATTGCATTCCTTGATAAATTGGTTTAGTAAATTTGTTTTACTTAAACATTGTTAGAAAAGTTTTAAATTCCGCATTAAGTTTTTAAACCCTATTCACCCCCCTCTAGGGTTGAAATCCGACCAACAATCTCTAAAACATCTGACGGCCTAATCTTGTCTCAATCTCATTACATTGAGAAAATCCTTGACAGGTTCAAGGAACATAACATAAGTGCTATGAAGACTCAAGTCGATGTGAATCTTCATCTCTTTAAGCACTCTGGCCTTAGCATATCTCAACTCGAATATGCTCGTATTATAGGAAGTATAATGTATATAATGAATTGTATTAGACCAGATATAGCATACGCAGTAAGTAAGCTAAGTCGATACACAAGTAATCCTGGAAATGTATATTTCGAGTTTTGGGATATTTAAAATATACTCAAAATTATGGGCTACATTATAAAAGATATCCACCTGCATTGGAAGGATACAGTGATGCGAATTGGATATCTGATTCTAAAGACTTGAATTCCACAAGTGGATATGTCTTTAGACTTGCCGGTGCAACAGTGTCTTGAAAATCCTCAAAACAAACGTGTATTGCTAGATCTATAATGGAATCCGAATTCATTGCTCTAGACAACGCAAGAGAAGAAGCAGAATGGCTTCGGAATTTCTTAGAGGATATTCCAAATTGGTCTAAACCCGTGCCCGCAATATGTATACATTGCGATAGTCAATCAACTATAGGAAGGGCACAAAATTATATGTACAACGGTAAGTCACGCCACATTCATAGAAGGCATAATATCGTTAGACAATTGCTCTCAAATGGAATTATCACAATTGACTATGTAAAGTCAAAGGATAATATTGCGGATCCGCTTACAAAAGGCTTAACAAGAGAGCAAGTTGAAAGTTCATCAAATGGAATGGGCCTAAAGTCTATGAACTATTAATCACCATAATGGACACCCAACCTAGTTGACTGGAGATCCCAAGATCTAGGTTCAAAGGGCCAACTAAATTATGAGTGACAAAGTTAACAATGCACTGAAGATGTTTTTTATACTCTAACCTATTCCTATGATGAGACAGTGCAAGTAGACAAGGGTAAGCTATGCTTTTAATGATTATCTATGGCTTGAATACGTTTCAAGTTAAGTATATGCAATAGATGATACTATACATAGAAATCACCTATATGAGTGTGAAGGGGCCGCTTCAAGGAGAATTTTAAAGGCTTAATTCTCTAAGTCACTCATGAAACCAGGCGGTGTTCAAGGCCAAAATGAACACAAATAGGAGGACCAAATGTGGTTGAAAGGTACTGTGTGAACTCTATTGTCTTGGTTTACATAAACGGCTGGCAGTTCAAAGACATCATGTCTACTGAATAGCCAAGTAAATCCGATAGTTTTCACTAGGGGAAAGTTCAAGGCCACAAGCTACTTATTCCGATGCAGTTACTTTTTGGTTATGCTTGAATTGTTCGTATTCGGTCTAATAAACTAAATTTCATTCATGTGGGTGATTATTGGAAATTGAATGAGAATTAGTTTTATTTTTCAGTTATTGCCTAAAAGTATAGTTTCTGTTTTTGGCAGTTATTGTCTAACAGTTAATGTCCTAGTGTCTTAACTTCTCTTTTTGATTTTTTTTGTCCGTTGGTTCTACTTCTTTTTCTTTTAAAAGAAGAGACTTCATTGTAGAGATCTCTCTCTCTAAGGGTTCAAGCATTATATCATATTTGAGTTCGTTGGTTTTGTATAGGAGTGCTACTAATACAAAGCGAATCCGTTATATCCTGGGAAGAAATTGTTCATCGCAATCTTTAGCACCGAAGAGAGGGACAAAATTGCTTTAAGGAGACTGTACTTCACAGGGCTCGGATTTTAATCTATCATCTTCTCAAAACATTTCTATAAATTTGTTCAAGTAAGTAATAATTTATATTTACTTTTGTTTGAATTTTGTTTATATATATTGTATATGTATTCAATCTTCTACTATGTTTGATTGTTATTTGAACACTGTTTGTAAGTATATATATAAAATATATTTGGGCATAATGTTCTGTCAGCATTGTTTCTACACCACTTAATTGAGCTCCAGTAATTTTAAAGAGATTTAATATTAGGATATTAATAAGTAACTTAGTTGATGCATGTGGCACCACTACATTAGTTTATATATAAACGACTTACAGGTTCTTATCATTTTTTATATTGACAATACATTAATATCATATTATTTGAAATATTTTTTTTTAAAATGAGCCCTAAATTATTGTGCAATTAACCTCCTCCGTGTTACATGCAACAAATTGTACAAAATATTATATATATATATATATATAATCATTTTCACCAAATTCATCATAAAATTTAACCGAGAAGTAGATTAATTAAAAATTCATTCTTTGAAACTCATCTCTCTATGATCGAGCCAGGCTTATTACAGCAAGAACTCGAATAACACCGGACTATCCCGACGAAAAGGCCTGACAAGGGAAGGAGGTGAATACTCGAAAGCCAAAGATAAACCTATTTCGTCTCTACATATATATTTAAAATTGTGCATGTATATATATTAATTTTTTAGTTAACTCATTTTTCAGTTGAATTTTTTGATAAAATTTAATGGAAATAATTTACTTAATTATTACGGTGATCATTTTCACCAAATTTCATCAAAATATTCATCAACTTATATTTTCAAAATCCTCAATTCGTGCAAAATACTCCATAAACTTTATTCTTATAAAAAATGCCCATATATATATATATACTAGCAAATGCACGGGGCACGATTCAATTTTACATTTATATAATTAGTGACACTATCTGTAATCTTATTTATTGATTTGTTTTTAAATATGTAATTACTCGTAATTTTAATATTTTTTATCTTTTATTAAGAGTTCTTATTCTAATTTTGCTATTTCGCAAAGAAATTAATTTTAACATTATTCCGAAAAAGTAATAGTATACTCTTAATTTAAGAATAAGAGGAATTAAATGTTCCCATACAGCATTAATTTTAATTTTTAATCTTAACCACGTTTTAAAAATATAATTGTATGCATATTATTCAAATAGTATTAGAATAAATTAAGTTTGTCTAATTCCACTTCCATTATAATTAGGGATCGGAAATGGTCCAATTTAATGGGTTTTCGACTAAGTAAACTCCAATATAATATATACATTTTCTTTTTTCTTTTACAATTCAAAAAAATATAAGTTCTAAATGGCTTAAATTCGAGTACGTTCAAATAAATTTTATCCATTTGACTCAATCTTTATTAGAATATAATATTTTTTCTTTAAATACCTTTATGATACAATGTAATTACAACGATTGAAGATAAAAATGGTGAGTTAAGGTTTATACATATAGTACAGTAAACAGTAAACATGGAAGATTTTTTTATTATTTTTAAAAAATAAATATACTTTTAATCAAGTTAGTTTCAAGTAATCATATTTTTAAATATATCGAGTTCAAATTTGACAAAACCCTAAACTCGACTATTACTTCCCTACAAATAATGTTAATCCCAACATGAGCCCATTTATATATTTCCATTAGTACTTTTTGGATTATTAAAATTTAGAAACTTTTGATCATATATAGGTGTGAGAATCCGCAAATGCGACCCCCCGGGTCTCGTCCCCGTTCGTGGTGGTCTGAGACGTCGGAAAGGATCCCGTCGTTCCATTTGCTTGGAGTTTGTTTTGATAGTTGATATCGGGTGTCCCTACGTCTATTCTAGATGCAAAGGGGTTCGTTCAGAGTCGCCAGTACGTTTTACGAGAAAACGGACAAAAAGGTTGTGTAAGGGGGAAGGCTATAGACAAGCCTTTCTTTACACGTTTGTCTGCGAAACCAGGATTCTATAGGGTTCGGGAACTATATTACGGTTTGGGAAGGTGTTAAGCACCCATTCCGCCCTTTCGGTCTCTAGTGGACTTATATATTTATTCTATGTTGAAAAACTTGGATGCTTTTACCGATAGTCTACTACTTTCTAAAAGAAAACCCTATTTCTCGGGAAAAACGGGAAAAAATGGGTGAAAACCTTTGTATTCCAAGATCCGATGTTTTTATAATTTTGAAAGATGTAAATGACAAATGACAAAAAAAACCTTTTATTTTGAAAGAGTATTTCGTATTATTTCCTCAGATAATGACGGTTTTCTCGAGTTGTGATTATTTTTGGAAAAGTTCGGATCTTTATGTCGGGACTAATTCAATATGGAATTAGAACTCTTTGAAGAGAGTTTATCAGACACATCGCAGTCTATGAAGAAGACAGGATGTGTGGGTTTTAATTCTTAGATAAGTCCTTTATCGGTCTGGGGTTTGAAAACAGGGTTTATCCGGACGATAATGTACTTACTCTTCTGGTTTTGAAAGTAGTTTTATTAGGGTCCTTTTGTGTCGAAAACGATAGACTATTTGTAACTTGACAATAAGTTTATTCAAATAAAACGTGGACAGAATAACAGAAGTAAAACAAGTACACAGATATCTAATTTTAAATACTAGAAGGAACTTTCTTTACCTTCCCGACGAGAATAATAATAGGAAAGAAAATATAATACGGCAGAGGGATCTCTGGCGATAATAATCTTCTCTTTCTTCAGATATTTCCGAGAATTCGATTCTAGAGACGGGACACGTCGAGTGTCGGGAATAGATCCGATAATTCTTCAGAGATAAGATGATAATATAAAATGCTTGATAACAAAATCAGACTAAAGCTCCGGATTTTCCAGATCCAAGTTGCTGCCCTTGAACCCTTGGGGGTGTTGGCCTATTTATACTGCTCGGAGAAGATTGTCGCGCGACATTTCCCCAAAAAAGGCAAGTGTCGCGCGACATATCTGTTTGTCGCGCGACATTCCTGTATGTCGTGCGACAAACGGCTGAAGTGATGGGTCCTGACACTGTGATGTGTCAGAAAGTGGTTGGTCGGGTGCAGAGAGGGATTGTCGCGCGACATAGAGGGATTGTCGCGCGACATTCCAATGATTGTCGCGCGACAATGTGATATGTCGTGCGACAATCTTTCATAAAAATAGGTTTGTCGCGCAACAAACCCCCCTGAGGTAGTTTCAGGTCCTCGGGTGGGTCCCGGACTCCAAAAGCAGTAATTCTCGTAGGTCGTTAGGGTTCTTGTGGGGGTCACGGATCGGGGTGTCTACAATAGGATATGTGTATATTAGTAGAATAATCGAGTAAGTTTAAATTAATATATTCACATTTAGATCAACATAATATTTAAAAATTAGAATTAGCTTTCAAAAAGAATAAACTATTATTAATCTATTTTGAAAAATAATAAATATAATATCAAATATGCTCTAAGTTTTGGATATGCCATTATCACCTACCATTGACTTATTTTTTTTTTATCCTTTATGAGAATTAATTGTATTTTCTTCTTCAAACAATTTGATATTGTAAATATCACTACTTTAATATTGAGAGGGAAATAAATAAATAAATAAATAAATAAGTGAGTTCTAAATTTTTCAATGATTAACAATTTAGTAGTTAATGTATATATATATGACATGATACCATTTTTATTTGTTTTCTAGAAATAAAGGGATGTTAAAAATTAAAATTCTTACATTCAGAAAATTAATTTTTACAATTTATAATAAGAAAACTATAAATAATTTTGATAAAGTATAAATAATTTTGAACAACTGAAACTTACATTGAATTTAATATAACTAAATGTTAAAATATTAATAAATAATTGACATTGACATTAAAAACTACTTATATATATATATATATACCTGATAATTGAATAAGGTATGGAAAAAAATATAACTAAAGAAATCATTTTATTAATCAAGTTTTAGAAGTTTTTGTATTCTAAAAAAAAGGATTTAAGCTATTTGATTTTTATTTATTAATTAAAGGTTTTAAAGACTTTAATAGTGATTTTAGTTAATAAATACTTGTTTAATTATTATAGAAATATGTTATATAAATCATAATTAGGAGTTTATCATATAAATGAAAATTAATTAGGAGATTAATTTAAATTAAGCTATCACGGAAATATGTGAGCTGTTAGATTAAAACATAAAAATTCAAATTAATTCTCAACCACCAATTAGGAATATAAGTTAAGAGAGTTTCTGAGTCGTTGGATTAAAACATAATTATTCAAATTAAATATGACCCACCAATTAAAAACATAAGTTAAAAGAGTCTCATAATAGCAGAATTGTCCTAATTTATTAATAAATAGTAATACCCGTGCCAACATTACAAAAAATATTATTTAATTTTAATTTGGATATAATTATGTAGCGACGGGAAGTAGACATGCTTGAGGTAGGTTTAGCTAAACTAAAACTCGACCAAATCTAAGTCATATTTATATTAATTATACCTACCACAATTTTAAAACATACACTTATTAGGGTTTGGTCAAAACTTCGTTACACAGGACTCTTTAATTGATATTTCAAAATAAATTTACGTTTGCCAAACCAAATAGTTCATACTTTTTTTAGTATCTTTTTGAGTTTGCCCCTTTAATAATATTCATAATTTGAGTTATTCCCGCTTTACTAATTCTTTGAATTAACAACCCCCCGTGATTCGTTTGACGGATAACTCAAATGATTCATAAAACGGGGATATCTCAAATTTTGGGTATTATTGACGTAATAATTCAAAAAGACCATCATTATGCATTATGAATAGTTTATTGCAAAGTTTTTTTTTTTTTTAATTTTGCAATAGTATTAATTTATTTTAAAATCTATCATTCAAAAAATTTGTTTACTTTTTGTTTATATATTATTTCAATTCATGAATTCTCTTTCATTGTAACACAAATTATTCAAATAATATTTTTTAAAATAAATAAATTAGGCTCATGTGTTTTTCTAATAAACTAAAAGGAAATACTACATGTCTCTTATTTATTTAAATGAAAAAACTCGTTTATGTTTTAAAAAATAAATTTTAAAAAAATCTTGTGACATGCATCAATTAGATAAAATAACTTACTTAAACAAAAATGGAGCCTTGCAAGTATTAAAAACATAAATAAAAAAAAAGCAAAGAATAAATAACTATATATACATAGCGAAATGAACTTTAAAAGTTATTAATTTACTGTTTCATTTGATACGGATTTTTATATCTCTTTGTAGCATTTTTCAAGCCTTTATGATTGATAATTAGCAAAATAAAGGGTAATTCAAAATTACTTTTTAGTTTTCTATAAAATTAATTTAGATGGAACTATAAAAATGTGATATAATTTTTAAATAACCGGACAATTTGTAGTGAATATTTTAGTTTTTTCATAAAAAAAATTTAATAACAATTATTCAAAAATATTAAGACTTAATATATTGATAACTAATACAATAGGTTACATGGTAGAATAAGATTATAATAATATATGAAAAATATTTTAAAAAATACTCAACATAACCTAGAAACTCGTGTTCATATATGAAAATATGGACGTTTTAAGTTCAAGTTTTACCAATTACAAGTGCAGCAGTTTTCTCTGGCCTATTATTGTAATAATATTGAATTATTATTTTTTATTATTATTAAGAAAAACACAAATCTCACTGAATTTATATGATATGATATTTTGTTTTTTATTTCACTAAATGGATAGATAATCTTAAAATATAATCATATAATACAGTGTTAATAAATAATAACTGGTTTATTTCACAAAATCAATCATAGATAAAATATTTTTCATATGATAAGATTTTTGTTAAGATAGTTTACAATTTTTTGATAAATATAATTGAATTAGTGTAAAATACATTTTAATAAAAGTTGGAAATATATAAACAAAATAATTTTAAAAATAAATATTTAATTTAATGGATAAAGTTAAACTAAGAACTTTGATAGATTTTAAACATTATTATATTTTATTAGCAAATTGAACAAAACTCGTCATTATCATTTATATTACAAATATGTCATGATAATCTTAAGTCGTTAGATTAAACATAAATATATATATTAAATTTTGACAACTAATTAAAAATATAAAAAAAATTATTGTATTAAAATTAACTTGATTTATTAATAGGTACGGAGTATATACTTTTAACGTACGCACGTCGACATGAAGACCACCTACCTAAAGTCGTATTCACACTCTTAATAGATTTTGTTGTCGAGTCCAAATTAATGGCTCTCAGCCAACCACACATTTTACTTACTGAGTGCGATTCTCTGGTTTCTCTCTCTTCTCTTTTATTTTATTAGAAAGATTAAAGACGAACTATAATAACTGTGAATAACTCTGTGTCACGTCCGGGAAAAAAAAAAAACAAAATACCGTGTAAATTTACGCAAACGATTATTCATTTTAATTTGTGCAAGATATTTGGCGGTTATATTTACACTCTCATAAAATATTTAATAATATTTTTATTTATTTTTATTCGATTTTTAATAAGGGGCAATTGGACATAAGGGCTCATTCTAATAATAATATAATTATAAAGGACATTTAAAAATTAGACATGTAAATTAAGAACACTATACAAAAAAGACACTAATACCCCTTCCTTATAACATCTCACGTCAAATTATGACACTAACAGCAACCAGAAGGTGCTAAATGCATTTAGCACCTTCTGGACAGCAATCAAAAGGTGCTAAATGCGCTCCAGAAGGTGCTAAATGCATTTAGCACCTTCTGGACAACAATCAAAAGGTGCTAAATGCATTCCAGAAGGTGCTAAATACATTTAGCACCTTCTGGACAGCAATCAAAAAGTGCTAAATACGCTCCAGAATGTGCTAAATGTATTTAGCACCACCTGGACAGCAACCAGAAGGTGCTAAATGCATTTAGCACCACCTGGACAGCAACCAGAAGGTGCTAAATGCATTTAGCACCTTCTGGACAGCAATCAAAAGGTGCTAAATACACTCCAGAAGGTGCTAAATGCATTTAGCACCTTCTGGACAGCAACCAGAAGGTGTTAAATGCATTTAGCACCACATGTAAAACCTTCTGGACAGCAACCAGAAGGTGCTAAATGCATTTAGCACCGCTTGAACAACAACCAAAATGTGCTAAAATGATTTTAGCACCATTACAAAACATAGAATAACAAAATTGATGAGATCAACATCCACTCTATTTATATATATGTATATATATATGGATCGACGTAGGGTTCATAAAAAAAAAAAATTACGATCAGAATTTTTTTTTTCAATATCCCGCTGGGCTGTCGAAATTGGTCGATTTCGATAACAAAACGACCTCTGATCGTCTTAATTTACGCGATGGTATAGTAACTTTGTCTTCTGAACAACATATTCGAAAATCAGCTAGATCCAACGATTCAATCAAAAGTTATATCTGTTTTATGATTACATCTGCAGAAAAAAAAAAAGAAGAAGAAGAAGATGAGAACGGTGCTCCTATCCTCTCGGTGAAACGATCGGAAAGTCAAGTGGTGGTGGTGGTAGTGGTGGTGGAGGAGGAGGTGAGATGGTTGGTAGGAGCTAAGGTTGGTCTATTGATTTTAGAGAGAGAGAGCAATGTATTTGATTTTAGAGAGAGAGATGAGAGAAGAGAGAAGAAATGAGAACTAGAGAGATAGAGATTTGTTATTTTTAACATTAACTTAAACTAATTAGGGGTATATTTGTCCATCAACATTTATCATTTTCTTTAAAATAAATTAATATTATGAAAAGTGTCCTTATTATAAAACCAAATTATGAAATTAGTACTACTTTTCTTTATTAAACATGAGTCCGTCCTTAGAGTTATAAAACATTACGGAGCGAGGCTCTATAACCCATTATCTCTTTTAATAACCTAGTAAAATGTTTGTTATTCGATTTTTAAGAGTCGAATATAAGCCTATTTATTCGGTATTTAAATATCGAATAAAGTATTATCAAAATTATACTCGGTATTTAAAAACTAAGTAATATACATCTTACTTAATTTTTAAGATTGAATAAAAAATGAAAATATATCAAATATTTTGTAGGGTATAAATATCAACTCCCAAAATATTTAGGAATTTGATTTGCTATTGACACCGGAGTATTCCGCTTTGATCAACTAAGGGCTCGTTTGGTTGGAATTTTTCAGGATTCCTGAAATCCTAAATTCCATTTTATGAGAATTATTTTGTTTGGTTGAAGTTTTAGCTAGGAATTTAGGATTCCTATGAATCCTAAATTCCCCCATTTTGCCAAAATCTATTCCCTTATAAATTGGGAGGAATCTTGGATTCCAAATTTGAGGAATCCTTTTTTTTTTTGTCCAAAAATTGTTTTTTTTTCCAGAAAATGAAAAAAAATTCCAGAAAAATTTCAAAAATATTTTTTTCCCAAAAATGAAAAAAATTATTTTTTTCCCAGAAAATGAAAAAAAAAATTCCCAGAAAATTAAAAATATTATTTTTTCCCCAGAAAATGAAAAAAAAGAAAAATTCCCAGAAAATGAAAAAAAACAAATTTCCCAGAAAATTAAAAATATTATTTTTTCCCCAGAAAGTGAAAAAAAATATTTTTTCCCAGAAAATTAAAAATTTTATTTTTTCCCCAGAAAGTGAAAAAAAAAAATTTCCAGAAAATGAAAAAAAAGATTTTTTTTCCCAGAAAATGAAAAAAAAATATTTTTCCCAGTAAATGAAAAAAAAATCCAGAAAATTACAAAAAATAATTTGCCGAGTTCATTCCTAAAATTCCAACCAAACGAGCATTAATCGAATCCAATAAAGGATACCAGGAATAAAGGTTTCCTGGCATCTAGAATACCAATTACATTCTTAAAACTCGAACCAAACGAGCCCTAAATGGTTTCCATAATGCAATGTCCCTAGTGAAAATTTTAATTAAAAAAGAAAAGGGGATTACTCTCATTCTTTTTAAAGTAGATTAATAGGTACATCTACGTTAATTAAATCAATAAAAATATGGGGATTCTTTTTAAAGTACAAATCAATTACTCTCATTCTAACAAATGATATTCTATTTTTAGGATTAGTTTCAAGGACAACCTTTTAATCGATGACAAAATAAATTTTAATTTATTAAAAATAAAAGATAGTTATTTTCAAAACTACCCCTTATTAAAGATAACAACTACTAAAAAATAAAATAAAAAAATATATAAATAACAAAAGCTCAAATTCAAACAAAACATCTCAAACAAATATTTTAAATTTGAACATGTAATCGAAATATTATCACAAAGGTCAACCAAGAACATAAGTATTAAATATATATATTTTTTATTAATTCTGAAAACTCTAAATTTCAAATTAATTATCAAATGATAAAATGCTACAATTTTAAAAAGAAAAAAAAATTATGTACAGCAAAAAAGAAAAATAAAAATACTTGAGAATGGTGATCATTTCAAAAAATAATTAAAATTTTGATGAATTTTTTTAGAATTGTTTGTAGGCTCATTTATTTCACATAAATTCATAAAAAAAATATTTTTTTGAAGTACAAAATAAATCTCAAAGGTTTATGGTATGTTATTTACATAATTATCCTCTCACAAACCATTCTAGTGAAAGAAAATAATATTCGTATTATAAATTACAGTACCAAATGTCATACTAACTAATTAATTACATGATCATGAATACTTTATATGATTATATATTGAAAATTTGATAAACATGAAATAAGTCTACTGTGATTGTCATTATAGAAGAATATGTATACTTGATTCTTAAATCTTAATTATTATTATTATTACTATGGGGTGGAAGTATTAATAACATAGTTAATTGAAAATATTTTTTTAATAAAACCCTATAAAATTCTTTAAGGGTGTGTTTGGAATGTAGATTTGAGAGAAGATTTTAACATGAGATTTGGATTTGGAATCTCAAATCTAAATATTTTTGTTTGGTGTGAAATTATGATTTAAGATTTATAAATATATTCAAATAATGAGATTTGATACTTATCTTAAAGTTATAATTTTCAAATTTTAGAGATAGAGTTGCTCCTTAGAGATTCCAAACTTGCGAATTTGAAAATAATAATAATTAATTTTTAAACAAAATTATTATTTTTTGTTATTATAAATATACTTATAATATTAATTATAATAATAATACGAAGGATGACAAAGGGTCGTGTGTTGTCCAAACCCAACAATCTTATAATATTTCAAATATGTAATTTTTAAATCTTAGGTTTATGAATTTTAAAGCTAAATTCAATTATATAATTCAAATGCACCTTAAAAGAAAATAGAAAATAAATTAAAATGGAAGTAGATTTCGATTAGGAATCTAAATGAAAATGTAATCTAAATTAGTACAATTATAAATTAATTTTAATTAGTGGATATACTTCTCAATTTTGAAAATGGTATAAAATTTATTTTTCAAACACAAGACATTGATTATTGAACCAAATAATTAATTATTTAATACTAAATAAGATTTATTTTAAGTGTTATTTAGGAAGTCGTGTGTTGATAAGTGCCTCAAATTGTTATTTAAACCTGTAAATAATATTTTGTTAGAATATAATTAATGCCTAAATTATGGAGGAATAATATTTATTTTGTCTTTTTGTAGGAAAGAAGTAAATTGTGATAAAAAGGTGGAAGAAATATATTAAAAATCAGAAAGGAAGATAAAGAAGAAAGAATATTCCAATTCAATATTCTCTCATAATTAAAATACAACTCCTTATTCTTTCTTAATTAATTGAACTCATATTTGTTATTTCTTCTACAATTATAGTTTTTTAAACCTTTTAAACTTGTATCTATTATTACTAAATATAGACTTATTCTCTACACCTAAAATCATAGAAAAAGGATAGAAAAAAAATAGATAAAATCCTTCATAAACTAGTTGTCGTGTGGCCAAAGTATTGAAGGTGAAGAAATGGACAACGTAAAGCCATGCAGTACACGCTAGTTCGAGCATCATAAAGTGGGACGCTTTCTAACTTTTTAATTATCTATAGTTTGTATTCAAATACTTTAATTTTAAATTTTAATGATGAATTATTATTTTGTTTTAATGTATTATTTATTTAATATGCTTGGCTAAATTATCTCCCCAAAAGGAGGGATGAACTGCCATGGATGTAATGAACTTATTTTAATTCTAATTAATTTTTAATTATTCGTCCCGAATTAAAATAGATTTTGAAATTACCATTATTATAACGTGTTTTTTTTCTAGTACTCTAATTGTTTTTAAAATAAATGATGGATCTCTTGTGATCACCATACATAAGAATACAGGCGATGCCTATTTTTATTTACATTAGTTTTAAAGAAATAATGATGGTGATTTTGAATTTGTTTATATAGTAGGGATGAATATTAAAAATATAATTAGATACTTTTTTGTTTATATCCATGGTGGTGGATTCTCTTTCCTTGGGATTTTTTATTATTGATTACGTACTTGCTAGATTTAATTTAATTGGTTTAGTTTAATTGGTTTAGTTTCTTAGTTAAAATAATTTCAAAAATCAAAATGTAAAAACTGTTTTAATCTAAATTCCTAAAATATTGGATTTCAACAAACTTTCCCACTTTTAAAGTATTAACTTGAATTTGTATTGACTCCTACTTATTCGCTATACTAATTTAATTATTTTATATAAAAGTAGTGTTTTATTGTATTTAAGCGCGGAATTAAAGTAACGACAAATTATTTATAAAATTTTCCCTTAAATCATGCGTATACTTCCGTATCTAATCAAATTATAAAAAGTTGAGTTTGTTTGAAATACTTTAAATTAAGAAAATAAGTTTCTATTAATATTATTTTATGTTATTGTGTTAAAATTATTATTTAGTTGAACAGTGACTAATAAAACCAGTAGCAGATGCTATATGAAACGTTTCAAATTAATTTTTGAGTTTTTATTATGATATGATTTGTCACGAATGATAATAAAATGATTAAATTGAAAGTGTTATTGAAATAGTACTTGAGTTGTATGTTATTTGTAAACCTGTTGTATAGAGATAAAAATTCAAAATCAAATATATTTTGAAAGTGTTATTTTCAATAAACTTATGTTATTAATTAACTATAAAATTGAAAAGACGAAAACACTCATAAATACTTATCCTAATTTGGAATTGGATTATCCTAGGTTTATTTGGCAAATAAAACATTTAAGGAATCTTGTTTGGTTGAGATTTTAAAACATATTTTGAAAAGTGAATTTAATTTTTGTTAAAGTTTTTTTCAACCAATTCAAAAAAACTCGTAAAAAAAATTAAAAAAATAGTAACAATGGATCTTGTTTTATAGATCTCGATGATTAGGTTTCAAATATATATTTTTTTATCTAATTCCGATTTTTTAATTTAAAGTTATGGTATTTTAAAAATTTTATGAGAGAGAAAGTAAAGTAATTTGGAAATGTGAAGTAAAGTTGACTTTTTGATAAAAAATTTAAAAACTTGATTTTAAAATCTCAATCAAACACCACCTAAACTTTAATTAAAAAATAAAAAAATAGAATAAGTCACCTTACCTGCTATAATAGGTTAAAAGATTTGACACCTCACCAATGTGCATTAATTATTGTCAGTACCCATCAATAAATAGAGAGAGAAGGTAACCATTGAAAACTCATCCATATATATATATATATATATATTAATAACCATTTACACTTGGCTAAATGGTTATTAATTATGGCTTGTTCTTCTATGTTAAAGGTTGTGAGTTTAAATTTGTGTGCGTTAAAAAATTGGTCTTTCCACTAGAGATTGGATTCAAGTACAATTTAATAAAAATAGGAGAAATAGATGGTGAATAAGATTAGAAGTTTGGTTGCAGATAGATTCCTCCTATAGCTCTCGTGCTATTCCAGTAATACATCATTATTTTATATGTGTTTGTATATTAGTTCAAAATTTAGAGAACAATACAAATTAGCTACTTTCTCTCTATAAAATTTGTTACTTAAAAATCAAAATTCTTGTAATGAGCTTTTCATATATGCTCTATTAAAATAAATAGTAAAAAATAAATAGCAACACTTGACTACTACTCTAACATTTAACATGTGTCAACATTTATATATATATATATATTAATAAATACAACCATCGCAACATTTAATAATGTAGGCATAGCCATCTCAACATAATTAAATTTGCTCGGCATGTGAACATTTTACTCAAATTGTGGCCCAGTATATATTCATGACTTAACTTTTCCTCTACTCGTGGAGGTGAGCCAAATTCGGCCATGAATTTAATAGTTAACTTGACCTAATATATATTTATAAATTTTTAAACTTCAAAATTTTTACGATAAAAATAATTTATAATTTCACCACCCTATAGTCTTCACTTTTCAAAGTTTAGTATTTATAATGGATTCTTCCAATTTAGACGATTTTAAAATTATTCCAATAACAACCTTATTATACCATTAGACCAAAAAGTTTGAGGTTTTTTTTTGTTTTTGTCAAAGTTACTTTGCAACACCTGAATGAAGAGCACAATCATTTGTCACCGTCAATCAAAATGGGATAATTACTTATTTGACCCCTTTGCTATTGTCAAAAAATCAGTTTGGCAGTAGACAATAATAATAATAATAATAATAATAATAATAATAATAAGAATAAGAATAAGAATAAGAATAAGAATAATAAAAATAAAAATAAAAATAAAAAATTAAATGCCCTTAAATTACTAAGGGTACGTTCGGTAGCGTTTTTAGAGATTCGTTTTTGTTTTTTGAGTTCAAAAACGGATAAAAAATACGTTCGGCGGGATATTGACAAAAACACGAAAAACCTTTTCGGAAAATGAATTCAAGTTTAAAGCATAAAACGCAAAAACACCAAAATAAGGGTCCGTTCGGTAGCATTTTTAAAGACCCGTTTTTGTTTTTTGAGTTCAAAAACGGATAAAAAATATGTTCGGTGGGATATTGACAAAAACCCAAAAAACGTTTTCGAAAAATGAATTCAAGTTTAAAGCATAAAACACAAAAACGTCAAAATGATGTTTTCACCATTTTCACTCTTGCAATCTTCATTTTCACTGTTTTTGTTCTCGGAAAATGTTTTCACTATTTTCGTTCTTAGAAAATTCATATTCTCATTTTCATTTTCTGAAAATATTCTCAGAAAACATTCTCTGAAAACGTTACCGAACGGGCCCTAATGTTTTCACCATTTTCACTCTTGCAATCTTTGCTTTCAATGTTTTCATTCTCGGAAAATGTTTTCGCTATTTTCGTTCTTGGAAAATTCATTTTCTCATTTTCATTTTCTGAAAATATTCTCAGAAAACATTCTCCGAAAACGTTACCGAATGGGCCCTAAAGTTCTTTCATTTTGACATTCCTAACGGCAAAAGTGCCAAAATAAAATTTTAATATTTTAGGGACTAAATAAGTAATTTACTCTTTGATAATGAAAAAAATTCAAAGAAAACTAGGGGCACTGCCGACTGTCCTACGTAAGGGCCAAGTATCTCAACAGGTTGATAATTATAGGGGTGTAATCTTAAATATCAATCTTATGGTGTACCAAATCTTTAAAAGTTCAAAAAAGGGGACTAATTCCTAATTTTCTATACAAAAATTAGACTTACTTCTGATTTTTATAATTTGGTTTGCTTCTACATCTTAATAGTATGTTTAAGGAAAAATAGGGGAATATCTTACGTAATCCTTTGATGTAATCCCCTTTTTTTTAGGTTATCTTTTGAAATATCTCAACTGTCAGGCGAAGTCAAAATAAATATGAAAAAAGGTGGATGATAATAATTTTTTATTTAAAACAGGGTAAAAAAAATTGACTATATAATTTCATACATGCAATTAGCATTTTGTAGTAAGTTGTTGGAAAACCTTATATTTTTAATGGACACTTGAATCAATTGATTTTAGATTAGTGCATATAGCGTGCCTAGCGTATATTACCCACTAAATCATTGAGGTTGTGACTCGATTTTGGACTCTTTTCAAACCAATTTCAATTTGAATAAATTGAGTTGGATGGGCAAGGATCAAAGCTAGCTACTCACAAGTGTGAAACAAGAAATTTTTTTAAAGAGAGTAAGTTTAATATTAATATCACTTTTTAAAAAATTAAAGAATAAAATTTAATATTAATATTATTTTTTGTTCAAAATTAGAGAGGCGAAATTAATACTATTAATATTTTTTTTTAAATTAAAAGACGGCAAACTTAGCGCTTATATATACAAATATAATTTGTAAAGATAATTATAGGAGTAAAAAGTGAAGTTTTCAAAATTTATGTTGGGGGGGAGCAATTTCTCCCATTCTAACATGTGGCTCCACCACTGCCTATACTTATGACACCATGCGCTACCCTCACCAACCCCCACCACCTACACAATTTTGTTGACGAGCCTTATATATAGATATGGTTTTTTTTATTAGTTTATTTTTAAAAATTTACATATATTGCATCATTCTTTTAAAAATAACTTTTAACCATAAGAAATAAGAAACCTAACGTTGTAAGAATCTGGCATTGGCTTTCACAAGGCATAATCTCATTATGTTGTAGTAAAATTAACACTCATCTCTCTATCTCTAGTCTTTTTCAGATTTATGTCTGGCTTAATTTTCTAGTTAAATATGCAGTCATACGTACGTGCATGAGAAATTTAAGAGAATCGGGCAGACTTAACTAAAATCAGTAAATCACAATTGTGTACAAGATTGGTGACTTTTGTTTTTTGAAGAGCCTCTTCAAAATAGTGTGCTTTATCGAAAATACTCTTAATTATTAAAATTGTCGTTGCAAGAGAGTGTACCTAACTTCTAACATGTGTAAGCGATTGTGTTCATACCAAGCATATTGCCAGCATAAATATACTTTATAACGGTCAATTTTATTGGTAATATTTTAAATGCGTGTCCTATTAATAAATAAAAAATTATTAAGGTTACTAAATTTTTATACAAAATAATGTGAAACCACTCAATGAATTGGTAAAAGTATGCATTTAGTGCGTGTATTGCAAACTAAGAACGGGCTGAGACTTACTATTCCAAGACCAGTGAAGAGAGTTTTGCCTTTTCTTTTATCTGATCACTATCATAATTATGTAAATTTTATACAATTTATTAATATATTTAGTACTACTTTAAAAAAAAATTATGTTGCACTCACGCGTTGTTCGTACTAAATAAAATAAAATTAGATTGTTGATTTGCATGTACCATATCTTTCATCTATGTATATCAGTGCACAATAATTGGAGTTACGATCGAATTATTGCCACAAAAAATGTGGACCTACTCGGTCTGCGAAATGAAGCAACTGTCCAATTGATATGTGTGCATGGCGTACAAATGCTTGAATTCACGTTTAACATGTAAAATTGAAGGACGGCATTTTATTTTATGGCCCACCTTTCATACTGATTGATTCGCATGTCGATTTAACTATATCTTAATTATTTTACTTTAAAAGTAATTTTAAATATACTCACTAAATTATTATTTTTAAAGAAAATTTTCTTCTTACCCCAACCACTAAATTTTGAAAAAAAAACTTTTAACTCAGTGAGTTTATTGAAACCTATATAATTACATAGAAAGAATATTTAGTGATGAAAATTTTGTCACTGACTAAAATTATTAAATGGCAAAAATAATTCATAATTTATGTGGACAATATATATAGAGAGAGAGAGTATTCGATCAGTACTTGATTTTGTGCTGAATCGTTATTTGGGTTAAACAAATTATATGTCAAAAGTTATTTTTCAGCGCATAAAAAATAATTTAATATTACACTAATGTTAACTTTTTTTACGACAATCTAAGATGTATAATTTCAAAGCTCATATTAAACATACTAACAACCTATAAGAATACATATCCACAATAATAATCTTCAAAATACTTGGAGGAGCCGTCTTTCATTGCAAAAGGCTGAACAACCTTTGAGTTACACCTTAATCTTTACCCTTTAGGAAAATTAGTTTCACGTGAAAAAGAAAATTCCATATTTTTTCCAATAAGGATAGATTTAAAATTGTATATAATCTGTAATAATATATATTTACAATAAAATAAAATTACACGTCAATTCCATCGAATTCATAAGCAATCAAATATCAATTCTAGTATATATGAGAAACAAAATCAATGCAGAGAAGAGAATGAGTGAAAAAAAAGAAGAAAAAGAGTAAAAAAGAAAAGGACAAAAATAAGAACTTAACTTTAGCAGAATGTGTAAAGTCATTTTAAAAGGGGTGAGAGTTTACGAGGGACGTTTAGGGTTAAATTGGTACCTTTAAAGTTTTGAATTGGAGTGAGACGCTTAATTAAAAGGGTGCACTTAAAATCACCCTACTTTTTACTAGAGTCTTGGAACACACTTTACGTACGTGTGTACAATATGTAGATAATCATTTTTGACATTACATTATGTATGAATTTTTAAAACACAATAAACACTTTAAATGTTATTTGGTCAAGTGATAATGACATTTGTATTTAAGTTTAAGGTAATGAGTTCAAGATTCTGCTTAAAAATTATTTTTGTTCTAATTTTTAAAGTATAATTGGTAATTTCACAGACTGACAAAAAGTCCTGCTTACACTTAAAACATAGTGCAGATATATAGATTTCTAAAATAAAATTGACATTTTTAATAGTATTTGGTCAATTGGTAATGACATTATTTTTAAGGTGGTCATGGGTTCAAGTCCCTAGTTAAGACTTATTTTTATTGTAATTTTCGAAACATAAAGAATAATTTTGAAATTTCACATGCCTACCAAAAATTTTGATCAAAATTTATATATAGTATAGAGTAAGGGGTAAAATTGGCTTATTTAATTTCGAACATGTAATTTTTCATTTATATGACAAGTACATTTGTTATTGAACTTATATTTATCATTTAACTAGAAGTTTATATATTGCATATGTAGTAATGTTATAAAAAGTTGTTACAAATTCAATTTCATGATTCTGTTAATTACAACATACTGTTAATATGAATAATTGTATCATATATTTTATTTTATTTTGAAAAAAATAATTTTATCATATATTTTTATTATTATTTATTTCTACGATAACAGTGGTATTTACTTTGAAAGAGCAACTATTGAATTGAATTGTGTAAATGAATATATCTCATTTCTAACTACCCATTAATTAGCCATAGACTATACCTACCACGGATGCACCACCACACAATAGAATCAACATCGTTAACATTGACACTACAACAAAATTACGTATTAAGAGTGAAACTTTTTGCCACTACAAACCTTAAAATCGCCACTAGAACCTTTTATGACGAAAAATATATCACTACCATGTGGCTACTAAAACACCGCCATAAAGGTACGTATTCACGGCAAACTTAATGTGTCGTCACAATAACAATAGGCTGCATATCATTAGATCGAAGTAGGCCATTGCCAACTTCTAATAAAGTCCCTCACAACATACGCTACGATAAGTATAACAATCATATTTATTTTTCTAAAGAAAACAAGCCATTCAATTAAATCTGTGTAAGCTAGCGAATACATCTCATTTCTAATTAGCCATAGAGTGTACCTACCACAGGAATTTTGTTGTAAAGACTTTTCTTTTTAATTAACAAAATCCAAATTTAGCCATGATAATAATTAAAAAAAAAAAAGAAGGGATATATATATATTCGATAATAAATCCCTCATATGTATTATTTTTTTATAAAAATGATATGATGTAAACTTGTTCGACAAGAGATCCGCCCACTCCAACAAAGCATTATTTTGGGCCAAAATACCCTCTTATTGCCAATTCGGTTTGTTTCATTTTTATGAAAAATAACTAGCGTATTAATATCTTATACAATATGTTCCCATCTATACATATAACATTACAAATTAGTGTCTCTAACCTTTTTAAAAAATAATAATAAAAATTCACGCCGAGAAATTCAATCAAAATTATATGGAGCTTAATCAGCTTATTACTTATGTTCCTTGCACGCATTAGATACACAAAATGCAGGAATATAATTCAAAGGATTAGGCTATGGTCCATTCCTAGCTATCACATCAATTATACTTATGTCCTAATTAGATTGAATAAACATGCACAAAATGCAGGTATGGAATTCAAACGATTAGACTATGGTCCATTAATTCCTAGCCATCACATTATACTCAGGTCCTCATTAAATTAAATAAACGACGTTACCAATTGTTGCTCGATCTTCATTAATTTAGGTGAAAACATGACTGGAATACAAGAGAGAAGATTCAAATGCTTGATCTTTTTTGTCAAGAAGACGGGTCCAGTTAACTACTTGAGCAAACTTATTCCTATGACATTTACTTAAGTAGATTAAACACTTTTATAATATATACGTAGGCATTGAGTCTGCCACAATAAATTTGTTTTATGTTGAAGGATTCTTAATTTTATTTTTGATAGTAGAAGAGTTGTGTTGTGAGAGAACTTTTGCACGTACGTAATTGATCGGACTTAATTTCTAGCTTTAAAGTCAAAAGGCTCCTGGCCCTTTGCGCAACAATATATGACTTAATTAGCATATAATGTCTTATATCTTAGCTTGATAGGCCATCTGCACCATATAGAATAAAAGTAAAGTGTAAAATGGCAAATTTAACTTATTAATATGGAGAAAATTGTACCGCGAAAAGGTAAAATATACCCTAGACGATATATACAGTGTATTGTTCCAATTATAATTTTAAAAAATAGTTGCATATACAGTGTGTCATTCTAACGTTGGCATCTTGGAATTTGATTGGTTGTACATACAATGTGTTGTCCCAATTTTTTTTTTCCTAAAAAAAAAAAAAAACGAGACAATGTATTATTATGTATTATTCGAATGGTGTCAGACTTGAACAACACACAATCTACCATCTCACTCAAGGGTTTGTCAAAAGCTAAATTTAGCATTGGTTTAGCATTTTTACATTCTATTACACTTTTCCAATACTCAACGTATGAAGATTTATGGTAAATATACTCTTTTGCCATTTGCGTTGCAGATGGCCTTACCAAATATGAATAACCCTATGTTTGGATGAATTAATTTTAAAATTCATGAAAATTTTAAATAATAGAATTTTAAATTACTCCAATTGCAATTTCTCATGTTTGGACACTCGTATGTGAAAAATAACATGAATTTTAATATTATACTTGTTTTAAGTCGAAATTTGATGGACTTTTACTTTTTTGCTCTCTAAATCCCGACTTTTGCTCAAATCTCAAATTTGTTTTCTTCATCCAAACACAACGTTAACGTACAAGTTTATCATTTACCTTATTTAGATTACGTACGCTGCCTTGGAAAGACACTAAATTAGTGCCTAATATAAAAATTCACAAGAATTTGGTTCTTTACATATATACTAAATAATATAAAAGTTCATAATTTTACTTATCATGTCACTAATATTAATAAAATTAGTATGAAATTATTCTAAAATTTTGATTAAGAAACAAGTGCAATCCAATCCCAACACAACCGGCTGGAGCTTTTCAATTCAATAGATTAAGAGATTTTATTTTTTTATTTTTGTTTAAGATTAAGAGATAAGTGGTAAGATTTTTTTTGTATCATGGAGCACGCCAACTTGTAAATTCAAAATAGGTGGAGGAATCTTGTATAATTTACTCTGAAAACCGTAAATTCAAAATAGTTGAACGAGTTTATGACAATTTAATTAATTTAATCTAAATATGTTCGTAAGCATTATTCAAATTTTCTTCCAACATATCTCAATTGTTTAAAGAAGGCAAAGTGTTGACTGGGTCTTAAATATTGACTGATTGAGTTAATTCTTTTACGAAATTGTGTATTTATACTAGTAATTCTTTTAGTTTTGAAAAAATTAATGGGAGCATTTTTCCATTAATAAAGGGTGTACGTACAGGGTAGATGACAGCATAGAATCTGGCTAGAATAAATGTTTTTATATTGCATTTAAACAATGCATTAGAATAATTGTTACCTTCAGAAAAAGAGACCCTATTCCAGGCCCAACCCCGACAACATCCAATGTAACCTTTGATCTTTTTTTTAGAAAAGCTGCCAAACCAAACGACAAAATCATATTAAAGAGTCACAAAACAAAAGGTCCATTAACCAATTTAAAAACAAGGAATTTCAATTTTCCAAAGAATAAGGATAAGCGACTCGTTATATAATTATTGTGCTTTGATATTAAGGCTCCGTTTGATAGCAACATGAAAAATGAAAAGAAAAATAACTAATTTAAATGAGAAGATGGAAAATAAGTTGAGGTATGTGGTGAGATTAACTCTTGCTTCTTGCTTTTTTCCATGACAAAATTTTCTTTAGGTGATGGTGGAGAAAATTTTTCCACAAAATATTAAAGAAGGATGGAGAACATATACTCACAAAAATGAGTATGAGATGGAGAGTATCTCACCATATGCCTCAACTTATTTTCCATCTTCTCACCCAAATTAGTTATTTTTTTCTTCATTTTCCATGTTGCTATCAAATGGAGCCTAACATTTACGTAAAAAGATTAAAAACTGATTTTTGTAAAGTAACTCAAGCTTTTCGAAAATATATATAGTCATAAAATTACTAATTAATACATAGAAGCCGTATATTTTCATTTTCCAACTTAGAATCGTTGGGTTCCACGAACTTACCGCGCGCTGCCAAAAGTCTAGTAATCATTTTGTTGAATCTCTTTGTGTTGATGAACTCTTCACAAATAACCTTTTATCCCAAGTTCTTGAGCCACACATGCATATATTATTGACATGATACAAAAAGTGTTTGAAGAATTGCAGTCTAGGAGCTTTTTTCGAATGTAATTTTATTATAAGGACACTTAACTTTTTTTCCTAACAAGCGTAATTCTTCTTTTATAATTTAGTAATTTACTTCAGCCATAAAGAAATTGTATAACGTATATTAATCACAAGGACTCAATTTTTCTCTAGTGGTTAAATTATATCAATTATCCGACCATCTCTTTTTTTTTTCTTTTTTTTTTTCTCTCTTTTAGTGATACTGGTCGCTAGGCCCAACCAATACATTATAATTGTAGATAGTCAGCCCACAAGCTGAATTGGGTTCAGAACCAAGGTGGCTCAATCTAGCACATAAGGCCCACTTGCAGCCCATCACAACCTAAAAAATTCATTCTTTTCGTGTTTTTTTTTAAACAAGAAATATATTCGGGCACAAACTGATCTAATTTACGTAAAAACTATTTCAACAATATAAAAATTTAAACTATTAGGCTAAGGTCCATTTTTTCCATGATATTTTACTCTGGTCATCAACTTTACACGCTGTCAATTAATGTTTTGTTCAATTAATAAATGTAAGCAATTTCTTATTGTAGCCTCTTCATTAATTTAGAAAGAAAAAAAAATGGAATACATGAGAGAAGATTCAAATCTATGATCTTTTCTTATCAAGAATATGCATCTTAACTATTTGAACAAACTTATTCATATGAGATATTTTAATTTAAGTGGATAAAGTATCAATATAATAAATATTACCAAATATAACATAGGCACTTGCATTGAGTCTGTCACAAATTTTAGGAACATACATAATGAGTGCTTTTTTCAAGGGAATTGTAATTGGTCAGACTTAATAACTAGTTTTAAATTAAGTCCAAAGGCTACTTTGCCATAACGACCTAAGAGTACCATTTAATTCCTAAAGCATGAAAGACGGCCTATGCATGCATGTTAAAATATATATATATATATAATAACAAAGAAATACAACGCAAGTAAAACAAACTAGCAGCCAATTTTCTAACAACAGCCTAAGCTTGGCAAGGGACGAAGAAGCCCAGTTTGCAGGAAGTAAATTTTTAATTGTAGCTTTAACAATGAAATGTGCCACACCATTGATAGCTATGGGGATAAAACAGAAATAAAGATTCTGTTAGAATAATGGAAGAAGAAATCAAGAGTCAAAGTTGCATCACAACTTCAAAAACAGTGGATTGTTCAAAAAAGGGATGCTAAGTCATTTGGTCTTTGCATTTTAAAATGTTTGACAAGTTCCAATCAAGCATTCAAATATTACAACACATGTGGCAGTGGAGTCTTTAGGCGGTGGATTTTTTAATATTTTTTTGGGGTGCTTTAGTCGTAATACAACATGTATATATATATACATACATGCATGAGGGCAGTGCATAAAAAAATGTAATAAGTGTGCATGAAGGTGCTATATATGGTATGTGAGAGAAATTAGAGAGGAAGCAAATAAGAGTGAGAAAAATAGAAGCAATTTTTCTAAGTGAGAAAAATTGCAGTGTTTATTTTTGTGTTACGAGATACGTAGTGTGTGTGTGTATAGGTGTGAACACCCCAATCCACGACTCTCGTGTGAACACTGATTTTTTATAAAACAAGCATTTCACAATAGGTCTTGAGTCATCATGCGGCTACCCCCTGCGACTGGTCTCTTTTGGAGCATTTTGGCAAAAAAATCGCTATAAATAGGACTTTTGGGTTCTCATTTGAGAAAAAAAACACTCAATAGAGTTTTTAGAAAGGAGAAACTATGTCTAGATTGTTAAAGAGTCTTTTTAGAGAATTTTTAGAAAGTTTTAGAGAGAGAATTTCCAGAGATAGAATTTCCAGAAAGAGAAAGTTCCAGAAAGAGATAGGAGCAAGCAAGCGATCTTCGTTCTTCTTCAAGCACATCAGGTATATTTTTCTACAATTCTCCTTTATTTTAATACTGCATTTAAATACAAGTTTTAATACAGAAAATTAGATAACTTGCAAAGAAGTTCACTGTTTTCAAAATCAGTCTTTCCTAAGTTTTACAAGAAAACTAAAATCTGTTTTGCACGTTTTCAAAACAAAACAAAAATACAAAAACAGTTTCCAAACAAACGGAACTACGAGATTCTGATTTCATTCTACGAATGAATACGTAGGTGCTCGCAAAGCTCGAGTCTTGATTTCAAAATAAAATTTTAAACTAAATTTATCCGAAAGGACTATTCTAAAAATTATTCAAACTACTTGCAAGACATCTAAAATAAGAATTAAATACATGATCCATTAAAAATCGAAAGGGCAAATTGGGTGCCTAACACCTTCCTAATTCGTAACGTAATTCCCGAACCCTAGCAAAATGAATTATTAATGAATCTCTGGTTTTAAATGTATGAAATATAATCCATTTTCAAATTGTCCTTCGTACGATCTTTTGTTTGTTTTCTCGTAAAACAAACTGGTGACTCTACAAAAAAAATTTTATTCAAAACAAAAAGAAAAAGAGAACGCCGCGGGTCGAAAGCCCGGATTCTCATAATAGGTTTGCTGGCCAATCTTGCAAATCACCTTTTTTTGATATAGTGAATTTGGTGCGCTCCGTGGACTAATGGCAATTTGTCGATACCATGTAATTCCTTGTGTTGTGAGATTAGTGTATTATTGTGCCAATTTTTATTTTTTTTTGCAATTTTCGTTTGTCATTTATATCCCAAGATCCTATTTGGAAACTAATAACGTCTAGTTTTTTTCCCAATAGATTCCTCATAGTAGCTACACTTCTGTTATGAAAGAGAATAAAGGCTATCTCCCAGGGAGGATCCAAGTCAAAGTACACAAGCGAGATAATTACTTTTGAATCGCTACAAATAACCAAATCATTAAGAGCACGAATATCATCTGCCAAATAACACACATCTCTAATTGCGAACGCCTCATAAACAAGTGTTGAATAATCACATTTTTTTGATAAATCCATCCATTATAGAGGAAAATTTATCCAATTAGACACAAGCGATGCTGCTAAGGAAAAAGAAGGCATGAAGGCACCATCACATAACTAAAACATTCGTCTTTCATGGAGAGTAAAGCAAGAAAAATGGGAGCCCTGATCAACCCTCCCATAAGGGATACCTCCCACTTCTTGGCAGTCCAATAAGGCTATTAATTGAGGAAAGCACCTTAAAATATCACTCTTCTTTATGGAAGATCAACATATTACAAGCTTTCCAAATAATCTAATCGATGACCATAATGGCCCGCAATTGAGCTTTTGGTATTGTTAAGCTATCACAAGCAAGTATCCCATCATTCAACCAAGACGAAGCTAAAACCACAGAAGCCACATCATAACTAATAAATAAAGGAAATGCTTCACATTTCACGAGCGAAAACACATCTGAAAATGAGATGCTCAATAGATTCCACCTCTACGAAATATCTAGGGCACTGAGGGTCAAACCCACATTTCTACGGCAATAAGTTTTCTTTAGTAGCCACTGCATTTGAATAAACCCACCACCAAAAATGTTTCAGTTTCAGAAAAACACTGGAACTCCACAACAACTTCCAAAAAAAGAGGGAGAGAAGTGAAAGAATGAGAAGCTTTTGAAGCATTAACCTCATTCAATTTAATAGTTTATATATATGCAGATCTAACACTAAACTTGCCTAAGTAGCAGGATGCCAAACGAAATGGTCAGGACACTTTTCCCGGGAAATAAGAATCCCCATAATTACATATACTTCGGGGTGAAAGAAAAAACTAAAAATCAGATCTTTATTCTAGTTGCTACTAGATTAATCCAACAACTCATTAACTCTCTCAAGAGGATAACCTAAAGGTTTTAATGAACTTCGTTTAAACAATGTGATCTTCAGAATCCACGGGTCCTCCCAAATACTAATTGTTGCCCCTGAACCGATATTCCATATAGCTCTCAGTTTAAGTAAACCTCTCCCCTCAAGAAGACTAGACCATAACCATGATGGGCGGCTCCATTTCTTGGTTTTCTAAAAAGATGAATCTGGAAAATAAATGGCTTTAAGAAACTAAGCCCAATAAGAATTATGATCACTAAGCAACCTCCACCCGAGCTTGGCCAGCAAAGTTTTGTTAAAATCTTTGAAATCTCTAAAACCCAATCCACCCAAAAGCTTCCATTTAAAGACATCCTCCCAACTCTTCCAACATATTTTAGGATTCTCTAAATTACGACCCCACCAAAAGATCTTAACAAGGTCCATTCAACTTTTGTAGTAGTTTGGAAGAGAGAAGCAAAACATGCATTATGTATAAAGGGATAGCTTGGACCATCGCGTTGATAAGAATCTCTCTGCCCATTTGAGAGAGAACAAGATTGCTTCCACCCTTTCAATTTTCCAACGACTCTTTCTAAAATAAAGTTGAGAGCTTAACCCTTAAATCTACTCCAAAAAGCTTGCAAACCAAGGTACTTAACTTTAAAATCCATCAACTTAACTCCCAAAATACGACAAACTCAGTATTTATCTTCATTCGACGTATTCACTGACAAAAAAACCCAGACTTCTCCAAATTGACCAACTGACCAGAAGCCCTACCATAAATATTCAAAACCTCAATTAGAAAATAGAGGCTTTTGTCGTCACCTTTTAAGAAGAAAACTTAATCATTCGCAAAGAACAAATGCGTTAACATCGGGCAATTGCCTCTAATTTGGATACCATACAACTTCCCAAATTGACAGCCTTTGATCATATTATAAAAAAGCATGGAATTTTAGAATTTGAGTCAGGACACAGTGGAAGCATGCTTGAATTACTCTTTAAATCACCTTAAGGTGTGGTGGCATTGTGTGTATGGAAATGTACAGCTATGAGCTGTACAGAGCTCTTTCAAAATAGTTGGAGGAATACTTTAATTGTAAGATGATGATATATTTTTTACTTCCTTTTTCTTCTTCTTCTTTACATTCAATATGCCTACTACAAGATATTTTAGTGACACAACATGCCTAAACCACCCTAAAATTTTCTAACCTTAGATTATCAACAGCTTCTCTTTTCCAATACTCCCCTTTCATTCACAATTTCCATTGTTAAAAAAAATGTTTTACTTGATTTGATGATTTTCCCGATCTTCACACAATTTCTTCTTTGACTGTTTATGCTTTTGCCTGGAAATTTCTTCCACTGCTTTTGCTAGGCTGCAATGGCAACTGCAACTTCAGTTTGCTTCATTTTTTATTTGATTCCCCATGATTACTACAAAAAATTTCAACTCCTATTGAGCCGCGCGCTGGGCGTGGCTACCTTGCCAAGATTGGGTTCAATTAGCCCCACTTGGCTTTAAGAATATACACTTGAGTATGATAATTTTTTGTGTTATTTGAATTTTATGTGTACATTTGACACCACATAGTTTGGAGGAAAATACTATTATATGGGATCAAAATTATATACTTTCTCTCATTCAAATTAAGAGTTACTTTTGACTTTGGTACTTTTTAAGGAATTTAGACTCTGTTTGATAACAATATGAAAAAGGAAAATAAAAACACTTGATTTCGTAAGAAATTGGAAACTAAGTTGAGGCATGTGATAAGATACTCTATATTTCTTGCTCATTTTATGAGTAAATGTCCACCATCATTCATAATTTTTGTTAGTGGCTACCGAATATTTTTAATAGAGTGGCCAAAGTGGAACCATTTAAATAATTGAGAGGGTCAAATGTAACCAAGTATAGTTGAGTTACCATTTTTAAAATTTTAAAATAATTTAATGACCAAATATAATATTTGCAATTATTTGTCTATCAAACAATTCTATTTAAATTTCAATGATAACATTATTATTCTTAGTTTTTCTTTGGTTCACCCTTTACTTTTTTACTTATGACTAAAGTATAAAATATTCATTTTTATCCATCATTTATGTAGTTTTCTTCCAATGTCTTACCAAATTTAGTCTCAAAAAAGATCAATTAAATATGATAAAAAAAACGCATAAAAAATAATAGAAATTCATGGTATGTGTGGAATTCAATCAAAATTAAATGGAGTTTATATATAGTCATGTTCCTTCCAAGCAATATATTTTATAAAATTTGTTTAACCCCCTGTTTGTGTGGTTTTGTTTGTTGTTTTTCCTCATTTCCCAACCAAAAAAAATATTTTGTTTTGTTCCATTACTAAATGTTAGCCCTTTCCAATTGTAGCCTCTTTATTAATTGAGAAAAATAATAATTAATGGAATACAAGAGAGAAAAATAATCTTTTACCTTTTAAATTTCACCTGTTGGATCTTTAATTTAATATTGGGTTTATATGTAAAATAATTATGTGTTGTGAATTTTCGTTTGGTTAAGCCCACTTTAAATGTGATCAACTAATGTTTAAGTTATTTGCGCTTAAATGTATCTAATAGGGTGTGAGTCTTTAATATGTACATACTTAAAAGTAATTTTATTTTATGATGGACCAAAATAAAAATACTAAATAGATAGTAGGATTTACTATCTATATATATTGTGGTTATGATCCCCAAATCGCACGTACGTATATTATCCCTATTGAGCCCCCATCATCACAGAGAGTATAGAGAACGCTTAAAGGATTCTCTAAAGAAATACGTGTAGATTTAAAGATTCTCTAAAGAAATATACGTAGATCTGGAAGGCCAATCACTCGACTACAAACACACGCTATGGATTCATGTACACTTTCGTATATTAATCTTTTAATTCTTGGTGATACGACTTGAATGATCCTGGAGTTTATGGTCGTTTAGAAACAACCAGATTTAACAGGTTGTATCAGAGGGGTCTTCAGTTTAATCATCGAGAATCGAATTTATTTTCAATTCTTGGTTATTTTGGGTGTTTTTTTGGAATTTAATAATTTTAATTTTTAAAATTATTGGATTTGAGGACTATTGTTGATTACACTTCTACGGTTTATAAAATATAAGATTTTCGAAAAGCTTTTGAATATATATATATATATAAGCACTTAGACTCTGGCTTTTGTTGTTAAAAAAATAAATAAATAAATAAATATCACATCAGCCAAGATGCACAGAAATTATATGGCTAAATTTGTCCTTATTATGGGTTTGAGTTTAGTGGATTTAATTGTCCTCATACCTATATATATTGGCTGATTAATGATTCGGCATACTTGCATTGTTGATTGGTACCTTTGACCCATCATTTAATTCTTGTTTGTTGGATTTAATTTCATCTTATATTAGCATGTGCATAATGAACCAGACAATTTATGCCTACAGTTGCTTGATTAAAGTACTTAAATTTATTTATTTTAAAGTACTAAAGTTTAATACGGCTTTAAAAAAATTATCAATTTTTTTTATTCTTGGGCAAAATTTATTTATTTATTCAGCAAATTATTTGCTTATATATACACAATTTATGATATATATATATATATATAAGGAGATGTGGATACACACATAAGGTTATATATATATATAATGAGATGCGTAAATATATGTAAGGATATATATATAGGTTCAGGCTATATATATATTATGTAAGGATGCATATATGTATTGGTTTAAGTAAAAGATTCTGCCAATGGATTGCAATATATATATATGAGGTAATCTGCCATGCATGATGCATTTATTATATATATAAGGATACATTTATATAAACCATCGAATGCTTTATGTATATATATATATATATATTGTTGATTGAACCATGTCATGTGTATATGTATATATATGTGTGTGTGAGAAGGTTTTATAAATATATTAATGCTGCCGATTACACATACACACATATATATATAAATATAAGCTAGTACGCGTATTGGAATGAGTTTTACGAGTTATACTGATATGTGTGGACATATAAATTTTTAAGTCCTAAGTGTTGGTTTAATGAATTAAGTTATATGGGTCAAGATATGGATATGGCTTTATAACCCAATAAGCTTTGACCTAACCAGATTAAATTCAAATATCGATATAATTAAGTATATATATTTTGAGACAAATTAATTGAAACTACATGTTGTCAAAGTGACCTATCTCATTAAAATTATTTTGTTATAAAATATAAAAGGTTGCATACTTGTAACTTATGTGAATTTTGACCGGCCCAAAGGAAGGTTGACATTTAACAAAATTACATGTACACTTACGGTAATAAACATGTGATGATTATTTGGTTTTCATGTGAGCAATAGATCGTCCCAAAGGAAGATTTATTGTTCTGTATTTTTTTATTATCAGTGTTTGATTATTATAACAAGATATCACTTGCAAATTAGTATTTTATCCAAAGATGAAATATTAATGGAACACCCGGTATCTTGATATGGGAATTAGTTTTATTTGAATTTACTATGTTTTTTTAAGACTAATGTGAGCATATTTTGTTTGTTTATTGTTATTTTCTAAGAATTCAATTATAAATATTTCAATTAATATTATTGGTAGCATCAACTTTATTACTATGCTAAATGGCATAAACTTCAAAGAACACTTGAAAGTTCTCGGAGTCATGGATCTTGACCTTGCATTAAGGATTGATTACCCCCCTCTTATGGATAAAAAAAATACTCCTAACAAGAGAAAAGATAAAGAGAAGTGGGACATATTAAATTGCATGTATGTCATGATTATGACGAAGGCCATTTCAGAAGCATTAGGGGTACAATATCTGAAAAGATAACTACGGCTAAAGAATTTCTTGCGGACATTAAAAAGAAGTTTGTCAAGAATGAGAATGTTAAAATAAGTACGCTCTTGACAAACCTGGTTTCAATGAGGTATAGGGGCAAGGGCAATGTCAGATATTACATTGTAAAGATGTCTCATCTTGCTTTCAAGTTAAAAGCACTTAAGCTGGAACTCTCTGAGGACTTGTTAATGCATTTAGTTTTTAATATCTCTCCTGACACAGTTTAGTCAATTTAAATTGAGTTACAATTGTCAGAAAGAGACTTAGTCTCTAAATGAGCTCATCCCATACTATGTTTAGTAAGATGAAAGGCTAAAGCAAGATAAGGTAAATAGTTCTCACATTGTCTTAACCTCTAAAAACAAGGATAATAGAAAGAAAATGAGGAAGTTACATATACAGCAGCATAAAGAAACAAGAAAATAAATCGGGCAAACCGGAAGATGCTGGTGTTATTTTTGTGGAGTTGAAGAGCACATAAAGAAGCACTATACCAACTTTCACGCATGGTGTGATAAGAAATGGTTGCCTGAATTGCCGAAAGCCTAATGATGCTGAAAGACACATCTATTTTAGCGATGGTGAAACAGTTCAAGTTGAAGCAATTAAAAAGTTTAAAATTATTGTTAAAGACTGTATTCGATTTTTATTTTAATGAGACATTTATTATACTGTCTTTTATATGAAATTTGATTTCAATTTCTATTTTGGATAAATCTGATTTTTTTTCTTTATTCGTGAATAAAAATTTTAATTTGTTTTATAAGTCAAAAAGTGGTTGGTTCCAGTTTTTTGTTAGGTTACGATAATTTTTTTTAATTGACACAATTGCTTCAGTTAATGAATCCCTACAATTAAGTGCACAAAGTACAAAAAGAAAATTAAACACTGAGAATTCAGTTGCGTCATAGCAGAGGATAGTGCTATATTATTGGATACTCTGAAAGATCCACAACTAAGTCAATTTTCAAGTCTAAAAATGCCTTGTTCTTTGAGGATGTCGAGTTTGCGAGGGAAAATACAGTCAAGGACTTTATCTTTGAAGAAGAATATATTGATATTCCCACGGGTGCTATTGGCATTGATCAAGTTTTCATTCCTGACTTTGTTTAAGACACAAATCAAGACAATGTTGGAGAACCTCTCATTCAAGAAATTGTTCCAAAAGAACAAACTCTACCACCTCAAGAACTTATGCCATTAAGGAGATCCACTGGACAAAGGAGAAATGTGGTGCTAGATGACTACATTGTATTTCTCCAAGAACATGAGGTAGACATTAGAGTGATGGAAGATGATCCGATCAATTTTCGTCAAGCCATAGAATGTTCAGATTCTTAGAAGTGGATTAATGCCATAAATGAGGAGATTAAATCCATAAAGAACAATGACATATGTGATCTTCTCTCATTGCCAGAAAGTGAAAACCCATTGGTTGTAAATGGATATTTAAGACCAATAGAGATTCGAAAAGCGATGTAGAGAGGTACAAAGTTTGTCTTGTCGTAAAGAGCTTTACATAAAAGGAATACATCGATTATAAATAAACTTTTTTTCCAATTTCTTTGAAAGATTCTTTTAAGACTATAATGGCATTGAAGGCGCATTTCGATCTTGAATTATATCAAATGAATGTAAAGACGATGTTTCTTAATGGTAATATTGTTGAAATGATCTATATAGTACAATCAAAAAACTTTGTGGTGGGAGACCCAAATAATATGATTTGCAAACTTAAGAAATTCATCTATGAGTTCAAGCAAGCCTCTTGACAATGGTATTTCAAGTTTCATTAAGTGATCATCTCATTGGGTTTTGAGATGAATTTAGTCGATGATTGCATATACCATAAGTTCAGTGGGTGCAAATATATTTTTCTAATTTTTATGTGTCGCTAACATTTTGCTTGCCAGCAACGATATGTATATTGCATGAAACCAAGATATTTCTGATTACGAATTTGAGATGAAAGATCTCGGTGATGTCTCTTTTGTGTTAAGTATATATAATACATCGAGGTCGCTCTCGGGGAACTTTAGGATCATCACAAAAAAGTTATATCGAAAATGTTCTCAAAAGATATGGCATGCATAATTGTAAATCAAGTGATACCCCCGTGGTTAAAAGAGATAAGGTTAATTACATTCAGTACCCTAAGAATGATTTTGAGGAAAATAAAATACAGAAGATTCCTTATGTATCAGCAGTATGAAGTCTGGTGTATATTCAGGTATGTACGCGTCCAAATTTTGCGTACATTATTGGGATGCTAATCAGATATTTAAGCAATCTAGGAATATACAATTTGAAAGCAACAAAACAGGTCTTGTGGTACTTATATAAAATAAAAAGACTACATGCTCATATATCATAGGTTAGATCAGCTTGAGATCGTTAGGTATACTGAATCCGATTTTGCTGGGTGCAAATATAGTATTAAATCTATCTTATATTCCACTACCAACAAGGGCTTGATGAAGTCTAAATATATAGATATTAAGTTTCTAGTTATTAAGGCTCTCACCCGAATACTAGGAGGTCCCGGGTTCGAATCCTACATGGGATGGGAATGGGGGGTTGTTATTTGTAGTTAAAAGGGAGAGACTTAGACCTCTTTTTTAAAAAAAAAAAGTTTCTAGTTGTTAAGGAAAGAGTTCAGATTTCACAGGTGTCTATAGAACACATCGGTAAAACTTCATGGCCGCGGATCCGCTTACTAAGGGATTGCCACCCAAAGTTTTTCATGAGCATATTGCTCGTATGAGTGTCATGTCTTTTCAGAATATTCAGTTTTAGTGGGAGTTTGTAATTTTTAGTGTTTCTATGATATAGACATATTTCGGTTATTTCAGTTTAAAGATATTTTAAAGTTATTTTCTGCAAAAATAAAGTTTTGGTTTATTTACACTCTGATTTTGGATATGGTTTGGTTTCATTAAGGTTTTAGAAAAACCAGCTGGAAATAGGCATGCTAAGATCACGTTTTATGAAATTTCCATGTTACACATCCACATCATGATCCATATCATTCAGCTAGATCGACACGTGTGACCATTGATGGGTCGAGTTACGTCAAGTATAACAAAGGCCGCTTTGATCCTATGTTGATATGATTGATGGACCGGATTGGATGCAAATACATTTCAGTAATGACAGCAAATATGAGCTCAATTTACAATACATAATTATAAGGTTACACAATAGCCTAAGTGGGAGATTGTTGGATCTTTAATCTAACATTGGGCTTATATGTGAAATAATTATGTATTGTGGATTGTCGTATGGTTAAGCCCACTTTAAAAGTGATTAATTAATGTTTAAGTTATTTGGGCTTAAATGTATATAATAGGGTGTGGGCCTTTAATGTGTAGATACTTAAAAGTAATTCTATTTTTATAATGGGCTAAAACAGAAATACTAAATAAATAGTATGGTTTACTATTTATATATATTGTGGTTATGATCCCCAAATCATACGTACGTATATTATCCCTGTTGAGCCCCCATCATCATAGAGAGTATAGAGAACGCTTAAAGGATTCTCTAAAGAAATACGTGTAGATCTGGAAGGCCAACCACTCAGCTACAAACACACGCTATGGATTCAGGTACACGCTTTCGCATATTAATCTTTTAATTTTTGGTGATACAACATGAATGATCTTAGGGTTTATGGTCGTTTAGAAACAACCAGATTTAACACCACCACCCGCAGTGAATCAGTATGGAAATCAAGACTTTATATGTTCTTTTAAATGAACATGTTGTCATAAATTACAACCAAGATAAATTAAAAAATTATAATTGCCATGTTCATGTCTATGACAAACTAAAAATCTTGGGAGTTTATTATCATACTATTTAACTTCCTTCACTTTATAGAATATTTAGTTTGCGGATTTAAAATGCAGAGAACTACACTCATATGTATCCCGCTAAAATCAAACTCCAATCGATTTGCAACCGACTGATTATCTGATAACACGCCAGTGACATCTGAACCAACGATAGATCTGTCGGATTCAACATCAACAACAACCTCGACACTTTCGACACCGCCCCGAGCTCTAACAGAGACCTCCCTAACGATGGAGCTGTAGTGAGATTTTTTTGCATTATAGAGGCCACCAGTAATTCAACGGGTAGAGAATATATAATTTTACTTTAAAAACATTAAATTATAAATAGTTTATGGGGTTTAGTATAATAGTATAAGGCCAACTCCAACCCAACACCATCCCATCCTATCATATTTAGTGTTCATTCCCCCCTTCCCTTTTTGCTTTAATCGTACGGCATTTTTGGTAGCAAATTTGGTGTTGTCTACAATGGCACACCAAATTTGGTGTGACTCTGTAAATGGACGCCATTCCTTTTTTTTTTTTTTCAATTTTTATCTTAAGTGTTACTTACTTTTAAATATCAATTAGATTATTTCTATACTTCTAATTTAAATTTTTTTAGTTTATTTTTTTAATTAGCAATATTAATAATTTATTTTATTGAAAAATTTAATTTATTCTAATTAAATTTATGTATACTTTATTGTAATTAATATTTTTAATATATAATAATAAGGACAAACATGAATATAACATACAAATTGATAAAAATTTAATCTAACAAAATAACATTTAAACTTCATAAATTTAAACATACATTAAAATGAAACACACTTAACGTAAAGTTAAATGTAATGTCTTTTTTTCCAATAATTTAATGTTTATTTTCATAATAAATATGTTATGTTAATTTAGTGATTTTTAATTTTTTAAATTATAATTCTTTAAATTATTATAAGTTAATTAATAATAATATCTATAATAAAATAATTAGTACAATATAATAATTTATATGATTTGATAAAATAATAGAATAATAAAAAGAATATTATATTTTTAGAGAGTATATTTTTTTGTGTTATGTTTAGTGTTGTAATTGGAGTTGAAAAAAAATATAATGTGAAAATAACATTGTTTTTGTGCTAAATCAACACAACAATAGTGTAATGGGTTGGAGTTGCCCTAAGGCCATATGTAATGGTAATTTTTGCTTTGTGTGTCATGAATCTCGTAGAAAATTTCTATATTTAATTGGTAATATATTTACATTGGTAGGAAATGATAGAAAAAATTGCCTATAATGGTATATCATTTTTTCCTTACTTGTCATTTATTTAAGAAGAGAGATAATTTGTGAGTTTAGTGATATCCAATAAGATTGTTTTATGTCATATATAAAATTTCTATCACAAGTTCTACACCAATTTCTACATGTAGAAATGCTTAGGAAATTTTCAACGGTCATTTCTATCCATACAAATTTTTATGATAGAAATGAGAAATAAAATAATATGCTCCAATGGGGTTTTTAGCCGTCTCCAATGGTAATTTTTATTTTTTCATTTCTATCCCACATGGAATGCCTTTTTAGAATACTTCTATATCTAATTGGCAAGTTTTTTATATAAATAGAAAAGTATACAAAAATTAGTCTCCAATGATACTTGATTTCTTTTTCTCTTGGCATTTATTTAGGAAGTAAAAGAATTAGTGGGTTTTATAATATCCAATGAGAATGTGTCAAGTTAGATAAGAAATTTCTATTACCAATATAGAAATGGTGATAGAAATTACCAATATGACTCACCTTCTAACTCACATAGAAAAATGATTATAGAAAGTCTCATTGGAGCATATTTTTTCTATTTCTCATTTTTATCATAGAAATTTACATGGATGGAGACCATTGGAGATCGCTCGAGGCCATCTCCAATGGTAATTTCTATCTTTCCATTTCTATCCTAGGTGTCAATGTCATTTTACAGCACTTCTATATTTAGTTGTCAAGTTTTTTGTATGGGTAGAAAAGCATATAAAAGTTGATCTCCAATGGTCTTCATTTCTTTCTTACTTGGCATTTATTTAAGAATGAGAAAGAATTATTAAGTTTCTTATATCTGATGAATGTACCATGTCACATAGAAAATTTATATCACAATTTCAACATGTAGAAAATAGTGATAGAAATTTTTCATGTCACTCAACTTTCACCTCACATAGAAATGGTTATCGTATATGACTCATCTTCCACCTCATATAGAAATAACTATAGAAATGACCATTGGAGCACTTTTTTTTCCTTTTCTCTTTTCGAACATAAAAATTTGCTTGAATAGAAATGACCATTAGAGATGGCCTAATTTACCCTAAAATTTATTGAGTTTTAATTTCTACATGATATTGGAAAATGGGGATTCTTAGAAAAAGTTTAATGTAAAAGAACCGAAAAATAATATTTTTGTAAATTAAGAGTTTATATTTGACCAAACTCCAAAATGCTGCAATGTTAACTTTGCAGTAGATTTTCTAATTGTAATATTTTATGATATTGTGCAAAATTAAGTTTGCATTGCATGAGTTTTTGGCAAATTGATATGTTTAAGTGTTTAATTAACAATGCTTTAGTGTATTTCCAACCTTTGTGTAAAAATTAAAGTGTAAATCATATATGTTAACCATTTATTTACACAAAATTTTGAAGTCTCTTAAAATTTTTAGTACATAATTTTACACGCACAATGCATCTTGTTTTGTAGCTCTCGATGAGTAGATTTCAAATATATATTTTTTGTTAAAATCTATATTTTGTATTAAAAGTTATTATATTTTAAAATTTATAAAGTAATTGAGGAGAGAGAAAGATGACGTGGCGCTGTAAACCAAGAATGTATTTCACACATTCATTTTACACAAATCCCACTTTTACACAACGGTTGGAGCATTATTTTTTTTTACAAAATGTGTAAATTTTGTAAAAAGAAAACATAATTTAAAAAGATCTTTGAAGATGCTCTTAGACTTCTTTCACCAAGTTAAAATTTTAAACCCATTTATTAATAAAACATACATGATAATTTTTTAGGTTATACAAAATTAAGTTTGCACTCCTTTTATTAAAATACACTACTACGTATTGGGGTTTATTTGACGTTGCTTTAAAATTTGCCTAAGTGGTACATAAAATACTTGTTAAAAAGTATAAATAAATAATGCAAAACAAATTTGCATTAAATTTTTTGAATTGCAAAGTTAAGTTTCCACAAAGTACATTTTTTGTCAAAACTCCTATTTTAAAATACAATTGATAAATAAGCCCTTATTTTAGAAAAATATTAATAAATAGGCCTTTATTTTAAAAAAAAAATTCCCTAAATTTTTTACAAAAAATTTTATCACACAAAACTTTTTACCCCATTTTTAATAATTTTCTATAAATAGATTTTTTGACAAAGTTCCTACTCATACACATAATTTTCATTTAAGCCTAAGTTTAGCATAGATATACTATACTCGTAAGTGACTCCGTACTCAAGTAGGTGTATAGGGATAGCTTGGATCAGAGAAGTACTTTAAATTAGCGGATTATTTAGCACTTTCAAACTTGTTCTTCAATAAAAATATCAAAGTGCTCTCGACACAGTTTGAAGCAATGAACTAAATTGTACTTTTGTTACAAGGACGCTTATCTTCTTCCTAACAAGTGTAACTCTTCTTTTAGACTCCATTTGATAACATATAAAAGGAAAATAAAAACACTTAATTTGATAAAAAGTTAAAAAATAAGTTGAAACATATGATAAGATACTCTCCATTTCATATTCATTTTATGAGTTGATATCTTCCATCTTTTATAATTTTTTATGAAATTTTTTTATTCATCAACCACCAAAGAAAATTTTTCTATGGAAGAAGTCATAAAATAAGAAAACATCTTACCACATATTTCAATTTATTTTTTAACTTTTTACAAAAATTAACTATTTTTATTTTCTTTTTTCATAATATTATCAAACCAACCCTTATAATTTTCTTCAGCCATGAAAACATTTTATGATGTGTGTTAATCCCACGAGACTCGACTCTATCAATTCTCATACATTAATTCTTATTTTCTTGTTACCGGTTGAGGTTGCTAGGCCCAACTAATACATTATAACACAAGTAAGATTGGGTTCAAAATCTAGGTGGGTTAATCTCATCACCTAAGTCCACAATCCATCACAACTTAAATTATTATTTTTTTTCATTTTTTATATACAAAGCGATAATTTCACAATACAATTTTTTTTATAAAAATTATGAATACACAACAGTTACAATAAAAGTGGACCAATAAAAGATAATACAACAACGTTCATATATGGATCAGACCCAAAACACTATTATAATAATAAAAAGAATGCCAACGCCTTATAAAATCTTTGTGTTGTGAGTAGCATATGAGCATCGCTATCCAATGACGTTAATAACTCCTATTTGCTTTAATCAAACCATCTTATTTAAATTTCAATAATAACGGTTGTACTTTTATTAACTTATAATTATTATTTTTTTCTTTCTCCTTCTTTAGTACAGCTCAAATCGAGGGCTGTGGTTTCTAAACTATAAAATAATATATAATGAGGATATGACTAATATATTAGATTTTTACTAAAATGTAAAGATGACGTTGCAATAAGTCACGTGTTTAAATTTGTCGATACATAACTTTTTTGAGATTGGATTGTGAGTAATGGGCTCATGAATTTTCTAGTCCCGGGATGACAAGTTTTTGTCCGGATCGGAGAGGGAATGTCTGATAGGGATGGCAAAAAAACCCAACCATGCGGGTTTCTGACCCGACCCAACCCGGATGGGGCGGGTTCGGGGCGGGGTTTTTTAAGCCCGGGTCGGGTTTGGTAATTGTTTTGAAAACCCGGACCGGGTTCGGGGCGGGTTAGGGTTCTGCACTCCTAAAACCCGACCCGACCCGACCCGCTTAGATATATATATAAATATATTAATATAAATATTATATATATATATTTAATATTTTAAATATTTATTAAATTGAAACCCTAACTACTAATAGACATAATCAATTAATCGCTCAATCTCTTATCCATTTGAGCCGCTGCGCCGCACACGAGACATCTCTCTTTGTCTCTCAACTCTCACAGTCTCACCCACACCGACTCCCACTCGTCCCCTCTATCTCCGATCTCTCCGTCGCACGTCGCACATCTCCTATCTCCGGTCTCTCCGTCGCACGTCGCACATCGCCCATCTCCGGTCTCTCCGTCGCACACTCGCACGTCGCACATCTCCGGTCTCTCGACTCTCTCCTGTCATTTAAGTATTTTATTATTTATATTTGTTATTATTCATGTTTATTTTCAGGTGGTTACATTGAGAAATGACAAAGCTCTTCTTGTAAAATTTGAGAAGTAGAAGAGTTTGCTATTTGTGTTGTTTTTGATGTTTGAATACTTTAATTTGGTTTTAATTTAATGATGGAATTGTAGACTTGTTTGATTGTATTATGTAGTTTTAAGACTTGTTTGAATTATGTGGTTGATCCACATAATTATGTGTTTGAATGATTAAGTTTGGAACTTAAATTTAGCTTGCTTTGCTGCTTGACTGCTTGTTGATTTGCTGCCTGTAGGCAGTAGGCTGTTGCTTTGTTCATTTTTTTTTTTTAGTTCACAACAAAGGGAGTTTGGCAGGTGGGTTTTCAACCCGACCTGGTTACTCCTAATTCGGGGCGGGGCGGGGCTCCTAATAATGTATGCGGGGCGGGTTTGGGTTTAAGAAAAAAAACTCGTCTCGGGTTCGGGGCGGGGTGCTATGCATGCGGGTCGGGTTTGGTATTGGCCAAACCCGCCCCATACCCGACCCGTTGCCATTCCTAATGTCTGAGGTACAAGTTGCCAAGGTACGCCCCATACCCGACCCGTTGCCATTCCTAATGTCTGAGGTACAAGTTGCCAAGGTACCTCAGGACACCTCCAACAGTTAAATAATAAAACACAATGATCAAGTTTGTTAGGAGAAAGACAAAATTTATTATGTTATATGATTTTTTTTATATATATATAAAAGATGCAGTTAAATAATAAAACGCAATGATTATGGATGTCAAGAGAAAAACAAAATTCATTATTTATATTATTTTATATATATATATACAGAAAATTTCGAGTAAGGATCAATTCGTACAGACTGGTCTTTACTATAAATGCTCTGTATGTATATATATAACACTTGAGGTTTAAACATTTTATTCCCTCCCTTCGTTCACTTTTCATGCCTAACATCTATCGTGTGCAAAAAAAATAAAATTCTATATATGTGCATATTTAAGTTAAATTAAAAAAATATTTATTGAATAAAGAAGTATCTCAATGTTAATTATATTTCTTTCTTTTTTTGTTGCCCGGGTTTTTCACTACTCAATTGTATGTTTTAATTATATGACTTTAAAATATAAAAAAAGCTTAATACAAGATACAATTGAAAATTACATGTTTAAAAATACTCATCAACATTTATAAAACAAGATGCATTATTGTATAGAATTATTTATTGAAAAAAATCAACAAAAAACGAAAAAGAAAAATTAGACATATGACATATAACATTAGTTGGAATCTCATTGGTCTTTTTTAAAATTTGCATAAGAGTTTGTTTTTATTTAATTGCTTTTTAAAAAAAAAGGAAGAAAGATTTAAAACATCTCTCTCTTTAACTACGAACAAATTAAAAACGAGGTCCGTCCTTTTCAATATTTATTTATTTTACTGGACAATATTTGAAAATCATTTGTAGTAAATAAATAAAAAGGATGTCCCATAACTAGGATAAAATGTTGGTAAAAAGTATTAAATCAATACAATCGCCTTTATTAATTAACTGGCCAGGGGAGTGTGGGTTTGGGTTGTGTTTTTCGTGACTGTGACAGGGCCGTGCGGGGTGGTATTGACAGAGACAAAAGGGCTGGTGTGGTGCTACGGATGAAGTTCTGAGTGGAGTGGTGTTCGTGGTAAAAAAATAATGGCCTTTTTCTCGATCTGATCATTGCGTGTAGAAAGCGATAACTTCTCAATGATAAAAATTTTGTCGTCTTCAATTCCATCAATTTTATGTCACTTCTTGCCATGATTTTGATTAACATGGAGGATGTCCGTTTTGAGTTCGTGCGTATGAGTGACCAATTGGGTGACTCACAAGATCGCTAAGCGTGCACTTGCACTTTCCTTGAAAACAGTTTAATTTCTTGATGGAGGATTTTGAATCTTGCTGCACTGGATTAGTTTATTTCTTGATGTTGTTTCTTTGTTCTCTAAAAAAAGAGTAAGACCCGGGTTTTGCTTTCTCTGTTGCACTGAAATACATTACTTTTTTATGAAAATTATGAAGTCTGGGGCTTTGTAAATTGTAATAATTGGACGTTAACAATGCTAAAAACGAAAGTGATTTTTCTCAGCCTTAACATATTGCAGCTCTAAGTAGTATAAATGTCGTCAAAACTTTTTAAGGCATTTGTTTAAATACGATAAAAACATTCATAGTAGGAATTACGTAAAATATTAATAGCTTTGATTGTAGTGGACTTGACCTCTCAACCTATGCGAAGTTTTACTATGCGCATCCCCAGTCCGTTATTCATTAGTTGATGCGTCAAAATACACATTTATTACTTAATTGTAACTTTTTTAATATCTTTTATCTATATATATATTGAAATTCAATTAGAAACATGAACAGTTGGCACCTGTACTTAAAAAAGAGGAACTGAAATTACATAAAGTTCTTCCTTGATTTGGCTTTCACAATTTTTTTATAGTTGTTTTGAATTGTATGGCAATTTTTGTTTACTTTTATATATTGTTTTGACTTGAATAAAAATTGAACGAATGAATAAGATTAATAATATGTTGAACATTTTTTCTTTTTCGAATGCATGAATTGTGTAATTTGTATAAAAAAATTGTGTCGTAGAATTATCATTTTATATGTATAACAAAAAAACTAATTTGAATTTAATGTATTTTAAAACAAGTTAAGAAGCCAAAACAACACTCCTAATTAAAACATAAAATTATATTTATATATTTCACAATACATAAGTAGAGGTGTTGTAACAGATCCAAAAATCAACTAAACTGAACAAAGCCATTAAAAATTGAATTGAAAAAAAAACAAAATTAAAAATTTTATACAGTATTATTTTTTTTGAGGAAGGGAGAATGACCACTTAAGATGACTTAGAAATTCGTTATGGAATCCCTAACATTTTGTTATACATACAGTGATGGTGTAAAATAATTGCTTTATCTCATAGACCAATCATGGGAGCACACATGGATATTACTGCCAGGCGTGAGAAAAACGAGCTAAGAGGCTTAACCTCATAACTACATGTCCGAAAGAACTCGTGGGAATGTCAAAACATTATCCATCGTATGTTTGAGTTTACATGTCTATAGAGCTCAACCTCTAGAGCTCCTTTACTGAGCTGAAGTCGACTACACATAACCACCTATCAAAGTGGTTGACAGAAGTATGGCGACTGTCGCTAACCCTGTAGAAAGCATAAAACCCCCCTTAACTTCATTAAATGCATATCAACTATATTTAATATACCAAAATTCATGGAGAAGCAACGTTAGAGTTGGTAGAGATGAGGGATGGATTTGGACTTGTTCTAGAGGGCTCTCCCACATGTCTCATCTCTATTATATATATATGGGAAACATTTACTTCCCCCAACAATCAATAACCAAGAAACAACAATCAAGCAAGACAGTAATCAAGCTTTTATTGTAAAAGTCTTACAATAGATCAAGAGATATATACAGAAAAAAGTAGAGGTTTAAAGTACAAGACAAAGCTCTTAACTTAAGGAAATCAGGTTTTGAGTGACTTAGAACTCCTCTGATTATAATGCCATGAGGATAGAATAGCTATAGAGTTATTGTTTGCTTATAACCTGAAAGTAGTCATTATAATACAAGGTGCCCCGAACTTCTAACTTTATTCACAAAGTGGAGGACTAACCCATATTTTCATATAGGGTGAACCTCATCTATACATCATTATGTTCAGTTCATTATTATTATATTTATCGTTTGTCTGTGTGGTCGGAAATAGACCAGCTCTAAATTTTCGCATCAACATACAAGAAGAGTACAATGAACTTCCTTCATAGGAACTTGAGAAAAGTACGCCACTATGTCATTCACGGATGCTTCGGCTGTATTAAATTTCAAGTATTTTTATTTAAATGGACTATATTATTGTATACTAGATTTTTTAGAGTAAATACCATGAATGACCATTTAACTATTGTAAAAGTTTTAAAATGGTCACCGGACTATAATTCGTTTCATTTAACCCACTCAACTATTTAAGTAGTTCAATTTTGGCCACTCCGTTAAAATTTCCGTCAACCCACTAACGGATTCAAGGGCATTTTCGTCCAAACAGCAAAAAAAAAGAAGAAAAAGAAAAACTGTTCATTCGTCTTCTCCAACTCCGGCCGGCGCCGGCGCCGGCGAACACTCCGCCTCATCCTCTCTCCTCGCTTTCTCTTCTTCTTCCCTCTCTCTCCTCGCTTCCGGTTATTCCTCCTCCTCTCTCTTCCTCTTTTCTTCCTCCGTTTACGTATGTACACAAAAAGTGAGAATCGATTGAAAAATATCGTAGCTCTCAAGGCTTTGATCATCCTTGAGGATCCGTCCTTTGTAAATCAATCGCTGCTGTTCGGCCGGAATATCACAGTTCTGAGCGAGAACGGACTTGAACGATCCGACGGTAGATTCCAGGCGAATCTGTACGGAGAACTTTGAGCCATTGGAGCATCGGACGTTGACTGTGACTGCCCCACCGGCGTTGTTCGATTCGGTACCGTCTGTTGCAACAGTATCGGAGAGAGGAGGAAGAAAAGAGGAAGAGAGAGGAGGCGGAATAAGCGGAAGTGAGGAGAGAGAGGGAAGAAGAAGAGAAAGCGAGGAGAGAGGAGGAGGCGGAGTGTTCGCCGGCGCCGGCGCCGGCCGGAGTTGGAGAAGACGAATGAACAGTTTTTCTTTTTCTTTTTTCTTTTTTTTTTTGCTGTTTGGACGAAAATGCCCTTGAATCCGTAAGTGGGTTGACGGAAATTTTAACGGAGTGGCCAAAATTGAACTACTTAAATAATTGAGTGGGTTAAATGAAACGAATTATAGTCCGGTGACCATTTTAAAACTTTTACGATAGTTAAATGGCCATCCATGGTATTTACTCGATTTTTTATTTAGATATAAGTTTGTTAAAGAGAAAATGTTAAAAAGTAGCATAACAATGAGTATTATTACCCTTACAAATGTCTAAGGTCCGGATTCACTCGTATATACTATAATAATTGCGTAAAATAAAAGCTCTAAAGAGTAAAATTTAAAAATATAAATGTTGCATTGTTCCGTAACCTCTTGAGTCCGTGCTCTATTTAAAAGCATACACAATGATTGATGTAGGTCGAATAAGCCAGCTAAATATCCTACACATGCACATATACATTATAATTGGTAGGATAAACATTAATATGGTAAATTTATGTTTGCCTAAGTTCAGTAGTCATTTTTTTTTCAAAGTACTACTTTGAAAAATTGTATTATAGCATCTCTAATACCTAACATGAATTAGATCTATAAAAAAAACATGGACATGTCTAAAAATATGGTTCTTACGTGGCACTAAAAATCTTATTAATGGTCAAGTTTTTAAAAAAAATCATCTCCAATGGTGTTGTTAATAAAATTACTGTTGGCATTATTCATTAACTTTTCTATCAAAAAATTATAAAAAATGTGGATCTTGTTTGATAGATCTAGGAGAATATTTTTTTAACAATATAAATTTTATTAAAAATAAAATTATAATTTAAAATTTAAATATTTTAAAGGAAAAAAATTTAAGTAAAAATGATGATGTGACATCTAGGCGTTATTTATGAGATCATCTAAATATAAACAGTTACCTTCACAATGTTTTCCCTCTCTTTTTACCACATTATTTTCATCGTCATTAACTCATTATTCATATTTGATAAAGGCTAAATGACTAAAAATAATAATGTACTTTACTCCGTTTTTTACTTAGGCCAACATTTTTTTTCATTAAACGTACCAACAAACTTTACCCATTTTTTCACTTAGGTCTAAAACGTAACTTTCATTAAATTCTTCTAACGGAAGTGTGATATGACAAATGACGTGGCCTAAAAATTTGACGTGGCTGTTGATATGGCAAATATTTCCTTTTTCTCCGACCACCCCCATTGATTTTGGTCATTATTACCATTTTCTCCGATCATTTCCATTTTTTATTGTTTTCTTCTTTAATCATGACCATAGCTCCACCTTTTCATCATCTTCATCATAGCTCCACCTTTTCACCTCCATTGATTCCTGCCATCTCCATTTTTTTTTGTTTTCTTCTTTAATCATCACCATGGTTCCACTTTTTCATCATTTTCACCATAGCTCCACCTTTTTACCTCTATTGATTTCGGCCATCCCCACAATTTTCTTTGGTCATCTTTATTTTTTCTTGTTTTCCTTTTCATCATCATCACCACCATAACTCCACCTTTTCATCATCTTCACTATAGCTCCACCTCTTCACATCCATTGATTCCACCGCCACTACTAGGTTGCCGTCATATTGAGGTCAACTTTTTATCTCTTAACCACCAGCAGAGATAGAGTTTAATGAAGAGAGAATGAATTGAGAAGAAGAAGAAATTAAAAATAGATTTTTCTTAAAGAGAGAGAGATAATATAAAAAGGAGGGAGCTTTGCCACTTCAGATTAAAAAGTCACATTAGTTGCGACATCATACTTCTGTTAAAAGAATTTGACAGAAGTTACGTTTTGGATCTAAGTAAAAAAATCAGAAAAGACTACTGGTATGTTTGATGCAAAAAAATATTTATTAGCCTAAGTGAAAAATAAAATAAAACACATTACTATTTTTAATCAATTAGTCTATGATAAACTTTTTAACTTATTACCTATATATATATATATATCATATGTGACATTTCAATTTTCCATAATCACAACGGAGATGTTCTAACATATTTCAATAAATTAATATTCCCTCTAATTAATATTAATATTTACTACTATTTGAAAGTAGAAGATTCTTCTATTCTCACTCAAAAACCCGAAACCCGGTGGTATCTTCAATCATGCATCCAGCAGATTTCACTAGACCCCCATACTTTCCCCCGACCCCGACCCCGCCTTTTGACCCCACCCCACCCCTCCACTCTCTCTCTTCTAAAATTCTAGGGTTCTACTAGGGTTTCTCCTTTCTCCAACACCCACCCCCCAATTTCCCCTTCACCCCCTCAATTCCCTATTCTCAATCCCAATCATAGCATTTGTTTGGGGGGAATTCTGTTGTTAATGGCTTATCAGCCGATTCGATTTGCTGGATCGGGGTTGCAATTCTTGAATTTTCCGTTTGGGGATACAACGTATACTAAGGTGTTTGTTGGAGGTCTAGCATGGGAAACGAATAGCGAAACGTTGCATCGTTACTTTGAGCAGTTTGGGGAGATACTTGAAGCTGTTGTTATTACTGATAAGTACACTGGTCGATCCAAAGGCTATGGTTTTGTGAGTATTTCGTTTTTTATACGAGTGTTGTCTGCTAGTTATTTGTCGGAATCATTGTTTTTGAAGTACCGTTTGATTTGAAGAAATGAATACTTTCTGGAATTTGTTTAGTACTACTGAACTGTGATTTATGAAGCACGTATGCATGTGCAACGATTGGAAAAATCTCAAAAAAGTAGGATACTGGTGTCGTGGGCAATGAAGTAATAATATGAAATATAATACATCATTCCTCAATTTTTATAAACAGTACATTTATGCAATGCATTCTTTGACGGAGAATTATGAATGAAGTTGTACTTGCCAGGCTACGTTCCATAGATGGAAAATGATAGCAAAAGCATTTGATTTTTTTGAGAAGTTGGAAATTAAGTTGTGTGATGTTGTGAGAAATTCTTTTACTTTTTGGCTTCTTCCATAGAAAAACTTTCTCTGGGGACGAGTAAGAACAAATTTTCTACAAAAAATAAAGGAGGACATAAAAATAGGCATAAGATGGAGAGCATCTCACCACATTACACAACTCATTTGCCAACTTCTCACATAAATCAATTGTTTTTGTTATCGTTTTCTAACTTGTTATCAAATGGAGCCTAACTCATTTTCCACCACATTACAAGTCTCTCTAACTTCAACCACACTACAATATTTTTACTTATAGTCTCGTGTTAGGTCATAGATTTTGGAATTTGGTTTGAATTTATCGTTAATCCTAGTTGTGATAGGATTCTTCGAGAATCTTAGAAGAATCCAACAAGAATCGGCAAAGTAGTTTAAAAGAATGATTGGATAACCCAAGGGGTTGCCACAGCGGTAAGGGCAAACTTGAGACTGTGTGGGTAGGCACATGGTCTCAGGTTCGATTCCCCGTTGCATGAAACCTTTCTTAGCCACTGGGGGCGTCTCCAGGTCGAGCAGCCAGGGTCTCATGTGATTAGCGGGGGTGGGGCCCCAATACCCATGGGTATCAAAAAAAGAAAAGAAAAGAATGACTAGATACACAAAGGGTGTGTATCGGGGAAGAATCATGTGAGAATTTAAATCCGACTCTGGTGTGTTGACCCTTTCAAAGAATCCGTGCTCCATAGGCTGTGATTGATAATGGCTGCATATATATTTCTGCGGACTTTAGACTGTGATTGGGCAGCATACATATTTATGTTGACTTTAGAGCCATTAGCAATATTTTGGTTAGAATTGGGATTATTATTTTAGGGTGGAATTCTTTATCTATAACTGCCATCAACATCACTCTTCCTATTTGAACCCTTTCCACTCATATCAATTAACCATGCCAGACCATGACATTATATTCCATTTTGTATTTTTTATATGCTATATTATTGTTCCATATTGCTTTAAATTTGATACACAGTAGCTTTGAATTCACGTGATATCAATTTGTGTAGCATAAAGTGGAATTAAGAGAACAATGAGTTTTTTTTGGGTACTTGGGTGAGGATTTTGAAGGATTTGACGCTAGAAGGGGATTGAGAACCCTTCTGGTGCAGGGATGGAAGCGGGTTTAAAGGGAGAAGACCATTGTCTTTGACCTGGCTTCTTGAGTACACAAGAAAAGAAAGGAAATTCTCAATTTTTGTGGATATATTGGTAAAAGGTTGACTATCATAGGGGGCATAGCTTATTTATACTATTAAAAACGTAAGACTTAACTAAAATATTGAGGATTGCTTGGAGGCTACTTCAAATCAAATCCTACATAAGGAAACCCACATTATCTAAAACAAAATATACCAAAACTAATTATGTAAACTTTTCAAAATCCTACTAACTAAAATAAGTATAATATTGCCCATAGTTGTCAAAAGCTCAAGGCGCACCAAGGCGCCAAGGTCCCTGGAGCCTAGGCGCAAGGCACAAGGCGCGCGCCTTTTTGAAGTGAGGCGCACCCCTATACAAAAACTTGAAATATATTATTCTAGTCATAATTTTTACAAATTACTTTAATTTCATACAATCTAGAGCTAAATAAATCATCACTTATAATTATATATATATATCACTTATAATTTAATAATTCTGGAAAAATTACAATTTAGTGATTCAGTAAAATATATATATATCATTTACAATTTAATAATTCTGGATATATATATCATTTACAATTTAATAATTCTAGAAAAATTATATATATCACTTATAATTTAATAATTCTGGAAAAATTATATATATCACTTATAATTTACTAATTCTGGATAAATTATGTACATCACTTATAATTTAATAATTCAGTAAAAATTATATATATATCATTTATAAGTTAATAATTCTGGAATATATATATATATATAATATTTATAATTTAATAATTCTGGAAAAAATATCTATATATATATATCATTTATAATTTAATAATTCTGGAAAGTAACGTGAGTCAGTGAGGAGCAAAAAAGTGAGTCGGTGAGGAGAAAAATAAAGTGAAGAGCAGAAATAACGTGAGGTCAGAAAAGGAGCTGCAAAAATTAACTTGCTGTGTTCTTCGAGAATAAGAAAAAGAAGAAAGGAAAAAAATAGCAGCATAACAGGAGAAGAACGAAGAAGACGAACGAAGAAAAGAACAAAGACGAAGAAGAATACCTGTTGAAGATCGATCGACGGCGACGGCGTGAAACGAATAAGAAGAAGAACGAAGAAGAAGAACGAAGAAGACGAACGAAGAAAAGAACAAAGACGAAGAAGAATACCTGTTGAAGATCGATCGACGGCGACAGCGTGAAACGAAGAAGAAGAGATCGACGGCGATGGAACCAGGAAGAGAAGCGTGAGAGTGAGACGGCGTGAAACGAGTAAGTGTGTATTAGGGTGAAACGGCTTCGTTTAGAGCGAAAAAAGAAAAAAGAAAACGCCTACCTTCAGAAATCCCCGCCTTGATGCGCCTGGAGCCAGGAGCCTAGGCGCCAAAATCCCTCGCCTTTCAGAACGGGATGCGCCTTCTAGTAGGCGAGGCGCTACCTTTGCGCCTGGAGGCGCCTGGAGCCTAGGCACGCGCCTAGGCGCGCTTTTGACAACTATGATATTGCCCCTAAATAATAAAATCAAAATTACATGAATAATAAATCAAAATTGCCTTCACGCATACCGCATTGCCTTCACTCTTAAAACCCCCGTTTTGACGTTGTGAGAGAGCAATTTTCTAGAGATTGTTATAAAGTGCTTTTTTATATTAAAAAAGGAAAGTCTTCTCAATAGGCTGCAATTTAAAATTCTCAGGTAAGGTCCTCTGGAACTTATTGATTACCGCTCATTGGTCACTACCATAAGGACATTAGAAGACCATGGAATCAACTGTTATCTGTGCCCGTTTCTTTCGTGATTATAGCTGGAGGCGTTATCCTATACCTGCTACAACCATACTATTCATGTTGATATTACTGTTATCTTTGTCACTGTCACAATCACTAGTAAGACTCTCGTCATAATCACACCAAAATTAGCAGGTGCTGACAATCATTTACTATCACTGGCAATAGCACATGCACCAGGACCACCTACTAAGGCATGCATGACCCTTAGCGAGAGTAAACAAAATTGTCCCATCAATAAACATCAATTTTCTTTCTTTTTTCCTTTTTCTGGATGGATACAATTTTCTGGCCTTTTTAGGTTTAAAATAATTTTAATGCCTCTGGTACTTCTCCCTTCTATTGTTTCCACTTTACATTGGATCTGTTTTGTTTTATTTTATTTATTATTTTTAAATTTGATTACTTTTATTTAAGAGTTGTTATTCATTGTTTATAAGTTTTATGGAGTGTAGGTGACATTTCGTGATCCTGAAGCTGCTACGAGGGCTTGTGCAGATCCTAATCCAGTAATTGATGGTAGAAGGGCAAACTGTAACTTGGCTTCGCTTGGGCGGCCTCAGCCATCTTTGCCTTATGGTATAATCTTTTATTGTAGAGCATATGAAAATTTGTTATGCAGTAATTCCTATTTCCACATATTTACCAAGCTTTTAGTAACCTCTTCAACGGTCACTTGACTATAACCCGATATACTTCATTGTATATGTATTTACTTGCTGCACAATCAATTAGGATGAGCTAGGGTTACTGCAAAAGCTGCTAGTTCAGCCCATAATAAGAAGCCAAAGCTCGTCTGCCACATCATGGAAGTGCTTGAATGGGCTTTAGCCTAAGTTCAAACAAGCCCAATGGTAGTAAAGCCCCCAATAACATTTAGAGATGAGTGGATAAATTTTATTTTATTCCTCAAACAGATGGTATCAATTTTGGAATACGAACTGTACTAGTAATAGGGCATTTAGAAGAATTTCCGCCAAGAAATGTAGTTACCAGCAGGTGTGTTTAGCTTTGTCAGACATAAATACATAATAACGTTCGGCAATGTTGTAGCTTACAAAGGGCTTTCCTAATGAAGAAAAGTTATCTAGTTTCTAGAACCCAATTGGAGGAAAATAACATAGAGAAGGAAGAGGGAGGAGTATTTCTAGAAATAGAGAAAAATAAGGAAACATAACATTGGGGAAAAGGGATAGAAGAAAGGTAAGATACTAGTAAAGAGTAGATTAACAAAGAGAATAAATACGTTAATAGAGAGACTTGAGAAAGGATAAATATGTTGAGGGTGAGTCTATTCTTATATAAAAAAAATATGTTGGGGGTGGGTCTAATCCTTTCCAGGATCATGATCTAGGCAGTAGCATAGCCACAAGTGGGGTCATTCAACCATTAAATTTTTTTTTTCTTACAAAAAAATCAACAGAGAGAAAAATAAAGGCATCAAATGAACTCGACAGGTCACCATTGATTATGTTGGAATAAGTGTTTTTTTTTTTTTTTAAAAAGCACTAAAAATCTAAGTCGAATTCTAATTTGACGCAGGAGTATTAAATTTTTTTTTTATTAGACCCACTATTAAATGTTCACCCAAAATTTAAATGGTGTCGAATATACACATTAGTTCAAATATACCCATCCATTTACTAAATTATCTTGCATATCTTCAAGGTCAACTGGGGTTACCTAACCCCATAAGCATGAAGGTAGCCATGCCCCTGGCTCTAGGTTGCTTTCTAGAGATTAAAATGATTCTTGATATGTATAGTCTACTAAAATTAGTTCCTGTTTGATATTCTTTTCTGGTCTTGCATAAAACAAGAAGACAATGGTTTACTCGTGTTGTAGAAAAATTAACCTTGAGTTCTCTTTGAACACAAATTTGCGAAACTAAGTTCCAAACTTCACGTTCCTTCAAGCACTTGGCAGGCACTCAATAATCCCTTGAAAAGACTGGATTCATTGCTGATCTTATTGAACTTGCATATGGTGTTTTTAAAACAAGAAAAAAGGATAAGGATTCACTAACCTAAATTCCCCATAATTTAGACAAACAAATTCGTTTTCAAACAAAATAAAAATAAAAAATTTAGTCAAATGCACCACCTATCTTGCCTAGCTGCCACCATGTCAGCTTAAGCAGCCACCTAGCCTATGTGATGGGGCAGGCTGCCACCTAGTGCCTAGGTTGGAATTTTAGAATAGTTATAAGAACAGGGTACATTCGAGGCCCAAAACGCCAACTCTAGCGACCCCTTATTTTGACTTACACAAACATATGAGATTATGAGGAGATGTATAATTGCATAGACAGATATAGTTGCTATATAAGAAGACTACTGAAATTTTTACATGTTTTTGTTGAAAGTGGCATGAGTATATGTTGCAAAATGAATCGCCACCAGAAATAGCGTTCTAAGCCTACCCCCACCACACCGTAACAGGCTCAGTAATGTACCTCGTACAAGTACCACGTACCAGAGTGTCCCACGAATTAGGTAACTTGGTTAAAATGAAATACCCAAATATATATATATATAATATTTGTATATCACCATTGCATAAAACAGAGCACAAAACTGAAGTAAGGAAGAGAAGAGTGAGAGAAGGGTGGTATTTATGTTCATAGCAGGTTGGAACACATACTAAAGCTAAAGAACAAACTGATATAATGGATCAGAGTGCACCAAACCAAACCAAAACATTTCTCTAACTATAATTATCCCTATCAGAGACATCGTTGCCTATCGAGAGATTACTCTCTTCCAATTTCTAACTATTAGAGAGAAATTAAGTATGATAAAAGTGCAAAAGTTTTTTGTTAAATCACGATTAACAAGTCCCACTAAAAAACCAACTAAATGTACTAGAAGAACAAAGGTACTTTGCCTAGTGCGAAGCCACCACACCGCCACATGGACACACCAAGCCAACAATAATTCGCATGAATATATATATATATAGCTACTCTATATGTATCTAAGGTATAGAGTGAACAAACTGAACAATTCCAAAAAAATAAATAAAAAGGAACGAATATGGAAAATAAAAAGCAGTGGGTTTGTACAAACCACTCTGGCGGTTGAAGGGGCAAATATCCTCTTGATCTTTCTTAACAGGTTGCCTGAACTTTGCTTTATTTATTGTGATTGACAATTATCGAGAAACTCTAAAGTTATTCAAAAATAACAAAAGTTGTAAGTGTGATATATACCAATACCTCTGCAAACTCTATAATAAATGCCCACAATCCCTCACTGCACAATGAAGCTAACCAAATTCATGCATAAATAAAGTTGTATAGTACAATACCAAGAGCTTCACAAATATGCTATGTTCCTTTTAGGACTCGAATGAAAATTTGTTCTTTACAAGGATGATATATAACTACATTTGACGTATTTGGGAGTTTCATCTATATCCCATTATTTAGGTAAAGGAGAGAGGGGAAAATTGTCCCCAAAATGGTCCAGGTTATTTTTCTTTTTATTCCATAATCAGGACTTTTCAAGATTTGATATCCAGTGAATGCCTCATCTTCTGAATCAAAGCGATCATTGTAATGACTTCCCTTGATTTTGGAATAAAATTGTTTGTTCCTAAAAAAAAAAATAAAAAAATGGTCCAGGTGAGATGTTAACGGAGGGTTTCTGTTGGCCTCAATCTTCAAGGTTTATTTTATAATTTACCCTAAGAACACAGACATTAGCATTGTCAATTTGGACCTGAAAACCCAACCCTAAGAACCTCTTTGTTGAATACTTTTATGTCAACCTTTTTTGTTCCTTGGTACTTTATGTTACACATGAGGCTTCTTTTTAGTAAGAGTGGGGATAATACAGTACAGTGAGATAACCTTTGTTCCTTCACCTTCTTTTTAGTACCAGTGGGCACCACCACAAGTTGATATAAACTATTACACTGAAGGAACTATTGGACTTTCAAGCCTCAAAATGTCCAATGGTCAACAGAAAATGCCAAGACTTGAAGTTGTGGGTGACCATATGTAAGCATATGGCCTAAAATGTGATAAACAACTGTGGTTCAAGAGAAAATATTGCGCTCAACTTTGGAAACATCCTTTCACATTTTGCACTCATTTAAAGGGTGATGCTAGCTTAAATTACCATTGCAACAATTAAATTGTCTCAAAACTTATGTCTAGATTCATATATTTTTTAAGGATTCATTGGTGTTTAAATATTTTGCAGTTGGTATACTTATTTCCATTTTTTGGCATGGGCTTGAATTGAAATAGCAACGGCTTGAGGAAATTTATACTTATTTTTCAGCCGAGAATATATCCATATGTATATCTAGGCTTATTGAGAACTTATTGTCATTATGCTGATTTGAAAAATGTAGGTTAACTTGTTTCCTTAACGGTGCCCAATAAGTACAATCATCATCTTCTCTTTCATGGGGATTTGTATGGCACCTTGATTAAATTTATGTTTTGATAATAAGAATTTGATTTATGGAATATATCAACGAAAGTGGCAAAAGTTGTCTTGCTTCCACTCTCTTTCAAAACTGACACACTTATATTTTTCTTATATTAAAATAAGATATCTACTTGTCTTATACGTTGATTCACAATCTTGCCTTATTTTAACGTTTGCTTTGCTTATTATAGGACGTCTGAGATCACCAGGCGCCATATTTTGGAAGTCCTCAGGCCCCTAGGGTACCGTACATCGGAAGCCCTAATTATCACCAACCAGTTTCTTACAGCTATCAACCAGGATTTTCATATCCTCATGGGTGAGTTATGATTATTCAAGCAGAGGATCTTCTATTTCTTTTCTTTTTTTTTTTTTTTTTATTTTATTGCTGCAAATTGTGGAGTGAGTTGTGCCTTTCACACTTGGGTTTGAGTCCAATTTTCACTGAACTGTCTGATTCAGTGGGTTTTCTATGAAGCACGGATGTGGGTGAATGATTCGAGTGCAGCGATTTGAGAGTTTTCAAAAAAAGAGGATGCGGAGTGTAATAAAATAATAATATAAATTACATTAATTAACTAGATTGCATGTTTGAGAATTGCCTATAGTCACAATGAAATAGGAAATTTAGGTTCCATATTTGTGCGTGGTGACAATAAATTAAGGTTTGCCATAGGTGATGACAAGAAAATTAGGGTTTCATGGTGGTGACTATAAAACTAGGGTCCATAGTGGTAAGAAGAAATTTGATGGAGATGAAAATAGAAGTAATATTGATCATGTTTGGAGAGCTTCTCTTTGCCATTTCGGAGTTTCGACTTTGGAAGGATCGTGTTTGGTCCGGAAGCTAGAGTCGTACGTGAGAAGCTTTGGAATTTCAAAGTAACGTGAAAGATTCTGGGCTAGTGTTGTATTATATATATGTTAAAAGTTAAAACTCATCTTCTTTTTTTAACAAAAAAAAAGAGTCAATTTAAATAAAAAAAAAAGGAAATTGGACTCTTTTCAAATCTCTCCGGAGTCCCAAACAAATCCCTGAAGAATCCCTGCCGAATCGGAAGTTAACATTAACTAATTAATTCTGATTCTTCTTGGGTGCTGAATCAGGGGAAAATCAGGGCCGCACCCAAACCGTATTCGCACCTGACTGGACTCGGCGACCCTTCAGAAGAATCCATGCTTCATAGGTGGTTTTTGAATGCCAACAATTAGTTTATGCATTTAGGTGATCTGTGATCATATACGAGAATTTGGAAAAAGTAACTTGCCAGATTGTTCTAATTAATTTAATTATTGACCTATTTTATTCTTAGGGGATTCTTCGACTTTGCCCCCCTATTCTTAATGCAAAATTATACTTGCCCCCCGGTATTCATAATCGTTTGAGTTTGCCCTGTTCTTAACATTTTTGGGGGGTTGGGGGGGGGGGGGGGGGGGGCGTTAGTCTAATTTCACATTAAGAATGGGGGCAAAGTATAAAAAGCCTATTCTTAACACAAAAATCCCGTAATTGATCTGGATTGACACTTGAAATTACGTGCTTAAAGATGTTTTAGTTTTCATACTGTTACAGTATTTTGTAAAGTATTTAGGCCTGCAGTTTGCAGTGGGAGTTTGTCATTGAAATGATGCAACTGATATATCATATGAATTCCTAATGTTAGTATCACTTGATTTATCAATTCAAAATAGACATCATATATTTGCTTTTAGCCACCTGTGCTACAAGATATGGCTTATTGATTGTAATATGACACCCCTTTGCATATGCCAGCACATCTATTGAATTTCACGGGACTTCTGACCCAGATAAATTATTCATTTTTTTCGTTCCTTTTACAGGTACCCAGCATATGGACCCGAATATGTCTACCCACAGGTTAATATCTTCAGATTCTATCATTGCTTGCAATTGGAAATTCATATAAGATTTTTTTTAAGAAAATAAACTGTAGGCCAAGGGATTAGCACTAGAGAGTGATGTGATACAGGAAATTCAAGTATTAGGGACTAAAATTCTTTTGAATTTCAATTGATTATAAAAAGATGTGCTATTTCTTCTCTCCTTTTCCAGGGTCTATACAATCCGTATGTGGGCCAGGCTCAGATGTATGGCGTACCAGGCACAGTTAACACAAATGTATTGCCATATGGTCAAATGGGTCATCCTTCCCCAGGCGGCATTGGCTATAGAAGTGTTCAGAGTTTTGTGATGCCAGGTCCTCATATGGTTCAATATGGTAGACCCAGTGTCAGTGGGCCAATCCCAGAAACTATTCCTACAATTCAAACACCGCACTTTACAGGTAATGCATTCTCCTTAGTCTTATGTTTTCTCCAATGTATTGGAAAAGTATGAAGAGCTGCATATGCATAGGGAATTAGAGATGGCAATGGGGTCAGGTTTGGCCAAATCCAAGTCCAACCTGGCTACAATATTAACCGACCCGAATTCGACGGGTTGAGGATTTATTTGGAAAACCCAAACCTGTCTAGTAATGCATGCATAAGCCTGAACCTGCAGGCTGCAGCGCCCTGCCTTGACCTACCCCTATCCATGTTAATTGCGATATTTGTAGCAAAAAAATTACATTTAGGTTGGTTCAAATGGGTTCAATTCACTCGAACCCATTGCGGATTTTATTTGAGAACTCATGCCCACCCTTATTCAAACCAACCCGCCCCATTAGATCCGGGTTGGGCCAATGTTCTAAAAATCGTAAATCGGACCTAGATCGGCAATGCAGGGATTGGGGATTTTTGGACAAATTGGGAAAAAATCGGGGATTAATTGGAAAACCCATAATTTGAAAAATCGGGAATTAAATAATATAATAACATTTCCATTCTCGCAAATAATTTCCAAAATAACATCAATTTCCCATAAAAAAATTAAAAAAACAAGTCCATACCCACAAGGTCACAAATAATATGTTGAGCAACACAAAGTACAAGTAACAACTAACAAGTTCAAACTAAATAAAGCACGTTCAAAAGTAATCAAATAAAGTCTTAAAGAACAACATAAAGCACAAATAACAAGTTCAAACTAAATTAAGCATGTGTTTGTGATTTGTGAGTTAGGGGCATTTTTTGCCATGTAATATGTACAAAGTGCAAGGGCAAAAAAAAAGCCCTCCAAAACGACGTCATTTTATTAAGTTTTGTTTTGTTTTCTAATTGTCATTAGCCCCCCGATTTTATTCGATTTTTGCCTATTTCCCCCGATTTTTGAGAACCGATTTATGGAAATCCGACCAGATAACTCCCGATTTCCGATTTTTGGCCGATTTATCGGCAGAAAATCCTGATTTTTAGAACACTGGGTTGGGCTATTTTACAGCCCTATGGCCTATACCTAATCTGTTTACGTGCGTCCACTTGTATGTTTGTATTGTGATGTGGAATGCCCGTGACCTCAAATCATTCCTATCTTTTGTCATACAGAAGTGGTGACTTCATCCTATAACACACCATTAAACTATGTGGGGCACACTAGATAAGAAGGTAGGGTAGGATAGACCGATAGAATGTTGGGTAGATAGGATGGGATAGGAATTTATCGAAAATGGATTATATTGGGTATGATAGAATAAGAATCTTTGGGATAAGGTTATTGGCTTATTGCTTGATAGAATACGATATGAGCTTGTTAGATAAGGATAATTTCGTGTTTGGAACGATCTTGGTTGGAAGTCAAGATAGGATATACTACATCAGTTGGAACTCTTGGGAATGTGCTATTGTCTTACTCTTCTAAAAAAACTCTTGTTATATATTAGGGTTTATTTGAGTTCGTTATATATTAAGGCATACACTCAATTTTAATTACTAACTTGATTACCCCGCACATGCGATGCGTGTGTGAGTATGCTGTTTATAATTTGAAGTAAAAACTTCAATAATAATGAGAGATGGCACAGTGGTTAAGCATGAACTTATGTTGCTTAGTGGCCAGGGTTCGAATCTTGTCGCAATCATACTTTTTGTTAACCAAAAAAAAAAGGGAAGAAGAAGATTGCAGGGGCAAAATTGGAATCAAAAGTATGCACAGCTTCAGTGGCGGAGAAATGGGTCTTCCCTTTATAATGTAGTATAGATGCCATTTGCAACATTTATTGTATGATGAACATCACATCAACTCCCCGCTTTGCGGGTTTTTAACTGGCAAAAAGAATTGTCACACAAGTTTCATAAGATTTCATATATTTAATTTCCTGAGCGGCTGGGCTATGTAACTTCGATTTTTGGGTGGTAAAACTGTAAAAATTTCAGTTAATCAATTTGATTCGTACAAAGGGGCGCACAAAATAGGCCACAAGAAAAGGTGGGACTCAGAAGTATTCGCATTTTTCCATATTCCAAAAAGCATGGAATGAAATTATCCCACCGCAAAGGTGGTTCTTTTACTGATGTTGTACTGTTTCGTGGGATACAACACTAAAGCAAAATAATTTATCCGGTTTGGGATCCTGTCTGGTCTACCACCAAGCACATGATACCCTAAACTTATTCCATCCACCCTTGCACTAAATATGGGATAGGGTAAGCTTAACCTCTCCACCCTTGGTTGGATAAATGTAAGACCAACTTGGTTGGTCCATTCTAGATTTACGTGGCTAAACATGTGCCTATGTTACGATGAAAGAATTTTGCGTCTTCTCTAAAATATACTTAGTGCTTCTTAACTTTTCTTGATAAAAGAAGACCAGTAAAGTACTAATTTGTTATTTTATACACCCATGAGGAGCCAAGAAACAAACGAATTAATGAAATGGAGCAGAATAGACCTTCTAACTAGCAACATTCGGAATTGTAGAAACTCTACAGTTTGAAAATAATAATAAGCGGGATGAAAGACGGCAACAGTATCTGTTATTATTATTAGGTCATTTCTTCATGTTAGTTATTGTCTCGACTCTTGTATACAATATGTCAAGCGCACAAACAAAAACACACATAAATTAATATCATCCAGTGAGCTTGTTTCCTATGACAGTAATTATTCTAGTTTTGTTTATCATCCGTATAAACGTGATTCTAGGACACAGAATTTTAATTTTGACGGATTGATTGCAATTTCAAGTTTTTAACCTTCTCGCTTGAGTCATAGTTTGAGCCCACCATGCACGACCTGTTCCCAAACATGCATAGAACGACATAACCCATTTGCCAGGCCCAATGTTTGATATATTTCATCTCATCATCAGACGTCAACGACAAGGAATTAAGCTTTAATAAATTAACTGACGAGACCTGCTCTGGAGCTAAGCTTAGCTAAAATTTCTATTTAAATTGGTTTCTTGGTTCCTTCAGGTATTGTTGCGCCATCTTTGGGACAGCCCCGGAGTATGATTCCAGCCCCTCCTCGCGAGTTCACTCAGAATAGTGGTTCTGATCAAACTTCAGGTTGAGTGGTAGATGGACTGACTGAGGCATTTCTTGAGGTACAATTTATGATTTTTTGGGTCAATTCTTCTCAAACTTTTAAAAGGTGTTAGTTTTACCAGAATGCATCCATTAATTGCAGAACTGAAGAGCTCCTGCTAATTGAGTGGCGGACTTCGAATCTGACCTTGCAAGTTATCATTGTTGCATTCAAGAGGTATTTGTTTTATTGAACTCCGATAATTTGGTTTTGCCAATTACTGGCTACTAAGCCATAATAAAAGTAGGATAGCATTTTGCTTATATAAATGAAGGACAATAGGACATATTCCATTAGCATAATCTCCCAACTACTTGCGACTATTGATGTAAAAGATAGACCCTTGGTTTAAGAGTGGATGGTTCAGACTTTTGACAATTAGGTCCGTGATAAATTATTGAAAAACATTTAGGGTGTGTTTGGATTGCGGAATTGGAAATGGCTTTGGGATTCGTAAATCTAAGATTTGAAAATCACATATTTGAAATTACGAGAATTTCAAATATTTTAATATATAGAATTTGGTTTTCTAGATCAAAATATTTATTTGCTAAAGATTATATTTCTTTAAAACACTGTATTTATTTTTAGCATAGTTTACTATGTACTACAATAATAGTAAAAAAATTTGTTGAATTGTTAATAACACCACTCATTTATTATAATTTTTAAAAAACGTTAACGCTATAATTTTTTTTGCAAAAGCTAAATTCTTTGTATTTGACCAGTTTAAGAATTACACATAGCTAGATAACATCCATTTATATCAATTATTGATGTGTTTATTTTGTGCAATATCTATATACAATGGTCTCATAATATGTTTAATTTACATCAAGAATAATTTTAATAATGATAATAATATATTATTGTTATTATTATTATGAAATATGATCCAAAATCAATTTATTTCCAAATCCTCCAGCTTTGGATTTGGAAATAACACCCTTTTCCCTAAGATTTGAAAAAGTTGTGATTTAAAATTTTAAACTAAATGTCAAATCCTGGATTTGAAGAGATTTGTAAATCTCACATCCTTGTTTTAACCCGAACAAAATATTTGGATTTGAGGTCCCAAATCCATATCTCAAGCCCAAAGTTTGTAAGAAGTTGGAAAAAGAGATGAGTGATTTAGTGAGATGTTCTCCATCTTTTTCTCCTTTTTTTCATGGGAATTTTTTCTTACCCATCCCCAAACAAATCATATTCTATGGGCAATCTAAGTGGTAATTCATCATCTCACCTAATAATTCGTCTCTTTTTTTCAGGTAGTTTTTCGCACCCTTAGTTTTTATTTGTATGAGTCCTCACCAGAGGCAAAAACTACCTGACATATTATAGCTATCTACTTTTAAACCAATGGTCCAAATTTACTACTCTACTCTAGAGTGATTTCCATGATGCTAGAGAAGCTGGATCCAATAAATAGAACCCCTATATATACTTTCGTTAATTACTGATACATTTGGTGTCTATATTATGTATAACAGGTCATCGATAGTCATGATCACCAAGGACACCGTGGAGTCGGCTTTTAAGATAACAAGTTTCTTTGAACCCCGGAGTACAAACAAGAAGGGCGTGGACCCGCTCTTTATTTCCCCAGCCCGTTTAACGGATTTGCCCTGCCGGGCCCCGCATGACGGTCACTGGCGAAAGAGTATGTACTACTACTAATTGATTGTTGGAATCTGGTTTTCCTTCAATCATATAGGAGGGAATCAACTTATGATTCCTTAATGGTCTAGTCCCATCGTTTGGGCCACTGACCATTTTCCTATACTGTGTGTTAACCGTGTCTTTACACCAAGTCCTCGTTTGGTTTTGGGTTTTTGTAATTTCCAAGAACTAGAAAATGGTGACTTCGCATGAGGAATTTGAGTTTTTATCAGAGGAATTGGTATCCTGTGATTCAGAATACTCTGTACGTGAATTGCGAGGCTTCATGTGAATTTATTAATTTAGGGTTCTTGGAAAGTACAGAAGTTTGAGCCAAACAACTACTAAAATACGTAACATTCCATAATCGCAAGTCATACTTGATGGGACACATTTAATTAAGTAATTGGCATTTATTTATAGACCTTTCCTGATCTCTTTGTTGTGATCCGTAGGATAGTAACATTCTTCGTTAATTTGCTTGGAAGAAGGAATGATAGCGGGATGTCTCATATTTAGGGTTATACTTTCGTTCAGTTAATCTGGACCTTATGGCTTTTATTTGTCTATCTTGGGTAGTTTTTCGCAGAATGAACTGCTTTTTATGTTAAGCATAGTTGAATTTTTGCTGTACTTTATTTCACTCAATTATTACTGTTACTAAGTTGACTATGGTTTTAGAATTTTTGGCATTGTGTGTTTAGTTGTTAGATCTAGCTGCTTATAATGATCTTGTTTGATTGTGCATCTATTTTATGCGTATGGCTACATGTACTACACTTAAGTAATGTTGGAATTGATTGCCTTTTTTTTTTTACCAATATTTATTTGGAGAATCCATATTTTTCGTCGAATATATATGTCATTGAAAGGAAAGTGAGTCCATCAAAAAACTAATTATAACCATCAAGACGGTTGGCAGTTTTATAACTGCCAGAGTGGTTTTGTAACTTCAATTTTGATTTCTATTTAAGGGTACTAATCAATTCATTTGGATCATCGGGTCTAGTAAATTCTTTCCATCTATCTCCAAAGCATTTGTGCCAACACTTTGAAACATACATTCGAAGCCAAAGAAAGAGAGAGGATCGGACCATTAATTTGGTTCACGGTTCTTGAAGCTTGAGTCCCAGATCGTTTTATTTTGGAGACATTCATTAGGAATCATGATACAAAACCGTGAGCACTTTATCGGAGCAAAGATTATCTTGCAGAAAGTGAGTTTAGTGTACTCTTTCCTCAATTCACTTCTTTCAATTTTTAAAGTCTTCGAACAATGCTGGCATTGCTTTAATTCTATTTGTTGTATCTAAAACTGAAATTGAGATCCTTGGTATTCTTTTAGATAAATACATTATATATTTTATGCATATATTGCCCAACATGTACAACACTAAATTATATATACCCAGAACATAACAAAAATCTCAATTCTTTGTGTTCGGACGACTGGTGAAGGAGATAAAGAAATCTGTTTCTTCGGCAAACTTTCATTTACATATCTTGTGTTTCTGTTAAAGAGTTTCTTCACTCCCCTGCGTTTGCCTTAACATCCCCCGTACTTCATTAATTTTTCCATATTCCGTTAGTATTAGAACAAAATAACTAGTCAAAATGTTCTTATATAAATTATTATTTTTGTAGTTACTAGAATATGTGATACATTCGATGCGTTTGTAATATTATACCATGTGATTTTTGATACTTAATCTACATCCAAAATATTTTGAGATGACTTGCTAATGTTTGATTAGGTAGTTATGTTGTAATATGCTCGGAACACAACTTATAAATTCAAACTCTGGTAAAAATTACTATCTACTTTCCTAAATTGAGGAAGGATAATTTCACAATCTCAAGCGCGAGTCGTAATCACTAAGTGATCCTCGCACTTCATACACAGTAACAAGATACAAATACTATTTTTCTTTTAATACTTTCCCTTAGTTACACCAAATCATAATTCTGCTATGTTTTTTTTAAAAAAAAGAAAACTACTAGACTCGGAAGAACACATGCGCGTCCTAATTTTTTGATGCAGCTATCTAATCTTGAATGGGAAAAAAACTAAAATAGTTGTACAATGGTTAAGATTGTTTATACTATTCAAAATGTTACGGGTTCGATTTTAAGTAGAAATATTTTTTTTTCAAAATAAAGATGATAGAATAAAAATTGAAAAAATAACAAAATTGATGTGGTTTCTTTACTTTTATATAATTAGATAGTGAAACACACAAAATATATATGCACGACTTTTTTATGCGCATCATATTTATAAGAAAAATAATTATAATAATAAATAAAATGCTATCTTTTCATATAGCGCTTCATTCTCCTCATGTACTTAATAACCTCAATCTTTTACTTCTTCATTATCTTTATTATGTTCTTCATCCTCCGTTTTTGTACTCTACTCACCATCCAACTTTTTCTCTTTTTCTAAGACCACCTATTTCTCTATTAAACGTATCATTTACTAAAGGAGTAGCATTTTCTTTTATAATAACATGTTCCACTATCATATAATATTAATATAGCTAATCATATTTAAAATTACAATGTAGAAAAATCCCACTCAAAATTACATCATAAAAGACAGTATTATAAACACTTTTTACTTTTTCTTTTTAGATGTTGTCATGGAGTTAGTATATTAATGCTAAATTATTTATAACATTTTTACAGAAATAAATTGGCATGCCATACATTGCTTGTAATATAAACATGAGTTTATATTTACAGCATGTGCACATGGTGAAACATTGCATACTTACGTATCTTCAATTTTAAAACACAAAATTCGTAACTAAATTATATAGTGTAGTGTTAAAACTTAGTGTATAGTAAGTAGGGTAAATATACTTTAGTTGAATGGTCAAATAATAATTGTGTACCATACGTCTAAATATAAGGCGTATCGCTTTCATGCCCCTATGCTAAGGTGTGCAAGCATCTAACCTCGCATCAATAAATAACCACCAACTTTATATTCTTTCAAATTGCAACTAATCCAAATGCCCTTACAATTAATTAAACCACAATCCCGAACACCTTTGTGTAAGGCGGTCAGCTTCTCTAAATACCCTTACGAAAGGTGTGAAACCCTCTCTCGTGTAATTGTAAGACGTCCAACAGTCAAATGCCTTTCTCTATGAGGTAAGGTATTGAACTTTGTTGAACCTAACCATATACATATCCCATGGAACAGTGAATTGCGATACAAGTTGTAACCATTGCGTGCATTCGAATGGCATAGTTGCCCTACTAATCCTACTTACTCTCACCGTTGTAGATACTTTTAGTATGGAGTTTGTCTTATTATTTCAAAATCCATGCATTCAAGCCTTATTAATGACATATTCTATTTTTAGTATATGAAAAAAAAAAAAAGGATGGAAGGGACAAAAATAGAAAATCAAATATTGGTGCCATGATTACCATTAAAATAGAAAGCAGTGCTGGCTTTTCTATAATAGTATTAAAAAATAATAATCTAGAGTACCTTCATGCATGAGATTTTTTTTTCAAGGAATAGTAATTTTTTGAAATAAGTTTCTATTTTTGATAGGGTTTGGGTCCTTGTTTACTATTTGTGTTTTAAAATGAGGTAGTTGATGAAAATTAAATAATATTATTAAGAATATTTATTCAAATTCACGTGTGCAACTTATTAAAGTAATTTTAAAACATGGTCAAATGTATACCGAACATAACATTCTACTAAAGGTTGGGACATTGAAGTAACTTCAAACCTAAACATTGGGACATTGTTATTAGTTAAAAAAAGAGAAAACAATTTTAAGTTTTCCCAAAATTAAAATGGCAATCAAAAATTTAATTTTATACTTACTTTGTTTAATGGAAAAACCAACTCTATAATTATTAAATAATAATAATAAAAAAAAGAAGAAGAACATTTACATTTTGATAAAAAGAAAAGGGAAAAATAGGGAAAATACATATGAATTTTTCATAAAACTTGGTAGAATTAATCTCTATAATTAATGGATCATATCTACCAAATTTCATCAAAATTTTCGAATTAGAAAGTGTATGAGATGATCGTCTAGAATTTAAATGGACGAATATGAACAACTGTATCATTTTTTTACTGCACCCACTTCCGATATAATTTTTTTATGAGACTTTAATTTGTAGTGATAATATACTCATTATAGAGACCATTCCACCAAATTTCATGAAAACATTAATCCATTTAATCCTTAAACAAACTTCATTAAAAGAAAACTGAACAAAAGAATAATGAAGAGAAATTGAGCCCCATGAAACTTGCCTTAAATGATCTATACAAATGATTAATTATTAATGTTCCATTTGATAATAAAAAAGAAAAAAAAAAAAAAAATCCATGTATTTTTGTGATAATGTGGAAAATAAGTTGAGAGATATGGTGATGTCCTCTTGTTTTGTTTTTTCCTAGGAAAAAATATCTTTTGGTAGTGGTGAATAATTTTTTTTCACAAAAAGATGAAAGAAATAGAAAAAAATATCTTCTTGAGACATATTAATTGCTTTTGCTATAATTTTTTATCTTGTTATCAAGCGGACCATAAATTATGTATTGTAATATAATATACATAGAGAGGGAGAAATAAAGTAAAGTTGACTATATCAATAAGGTTGTGCCATGTGGCACTGCCATTAATACCCCACCTCTATCCGTAATTCATTGTTTGTTTTATTCCATAACTAGTTAACAACCCGGTACGATACACGGACGTGTTGCTAAATTCATTTGTATAGGACTTGTGAATCATATTTGTAAATAGTCTCATATATAATTGATTATTTTATATATTTTTACTTGCCTAAAATCAAACTTTGTACAAAAGTTTGGAATGATTGACTATCATGATATATGTTATGGAGTAGTGTTCATAAGCTACTTGTTTTTACAGATGATTGATATAATAAATTATTAAAAAAAGAGAGAATAAAGAAAGATTAATTATATAGGGAAGTAGTCAAGTAGAAGCTATGAAATATTAATAAGAGGGCAAATATAAGTAATTATATAGTACATATAATGAAGGGGAAAATGCAAGATAAACCTTGAAGTTTAGGGTCCTTTGCAAATTAAACCTCGATGTTTCAATTTTAGCAAGATGAACCTTAAAGTACAATTATAGCTTCAATTCAAACCCTCTGTCCAAATCCGTTTGAAATATTGGACGGGGTGCTGACATGGATTTATTGATATTTTTTTGTTACTTTTCAACGTGGATAATGGATGAATACAAACAAGAAATAGGTGCCAAAGCACTAAAACAAGAGCACTACATACACTTTCATTCATAATAAAAGGCCAAAAACACTACTTCCACCATTACAAAACAAAACTCCATTCCACCTACTGTTTACTAAACAAGAAAACAATGATGACCCATGACCCAACAAAAACCATAGCTTTTTCTCTCTTTTTTTTAGCCTCTGAACCTCGATTTCCCACTTGTTCGCTCTACCAATTAAACCAAAAATTATTTGTCCCGTTAGGTCAGATATAGGAGGATCAACCCACATAAAAATCCACAGCTGTCAATACTCTGCATTTAGAAAGGAATAAAAGATTAAAAATAAAAAAGAGCATGAAGAATTGTTACCACTATTTAGAAATATTTATTTACTCCAAATTGTTTGCATCCTCCAAATCTTCTTCCCGGATTTGCAGCCGTCCGTGACCTTCGAACCACAGCGTTGAGACCACAAGAGCATGTTCCCGCATCTATGGAATCGAGGTTCTTTGGTCTCCAACTCACCTCTTATGTTTTATGGAATTAGGGTTAAAAAGGAATTTTAGGATTTTATTGGGGAGATCGATGCAAAGGGGATGATTTTCGTGCCATTTTTACGGTCCACTCATCATTGGAGTCCAACTCATCGTGTATGTTGGCAATCCACGCAACATTCCGTCCAATAGTTCAAACAGATTTGGATGGAAGGTTTGAATTGAAGTCATAATTGTACTTCAGGGTTCGTCTTGCCAAAATTGAAATATCGAGGTTTAAATTGCAAAAGATCCCAAACTTCAGGGTTTTTCTTGCATTTTTCCCTATAATGAATTTCATTATCAAAATATACTTAATGATATATACAAAGTTCTTTGTTTTTTCATGAATTAATGATGTTGTAAGAAACCGAAATGCGCATTTCAACAATCACCACAATTATGTAATTATATGATTGGATTTATAATACACACACAAATCAGTTCAAAGTTAACACACTTCAACAAAACTCATTAATTCACACTTCAATAAATTGTAAGATAAACGATTTCATACCACTGAAATTCTTTCTCGTTCAGTGTAGTGATCAAACAGGCATCCACCCAATGTCTGGTTGAACAAATCAAAGGAAAGTAAGTAGACAAAAAGCCCATCCGGTTTCAAAATCTCCATCCGCTGAAGAAACTTGCTTTCAATCAACCTCACTTCCTTCCCTTCCTAAATAAAGGAGCAAATTGGAATTACGCATGTTAGTAATGGATAATTGTACCAATGTAATGTTATTAAGAAGCTACATTTGCAGTTTGAATCTTTTATAAATAATTTGTAATACTTGATAATTGACCCACTTGGTATTTGTTCACTACAAACTTTTCATGGCAATAACTAAATCAATCGCTAAAAATAATTAAAAACATTACTACCTTGGCCAATTGGCCAAATATGAAACTTTTTTTTTCTAAATTTGTTACCTTGATTGGTTACATTTTTTTTTCAACTAAATATTAGAATCAATTACGTTGTTAAAAATTTAGAATATAAACTACTCAAAAGTGTTTTTCAATATGTAACCTTGCTTTTTAGGCCTGTGGGAAATCGTTCAATTATACTTCTTGTTGAAGCATAGTTTTGTAATAATTTACAATAATCTTAAAGTTATAATATTTAGAATGGCTATAATGGGATATTTTGCCTTTCTATTTACACAGAGAACTTTGTTTTTTGCTGTGTCATGAGGAAAGGTAGAGTAGATTTCTTTGCTCTTCTGAGGAGTCTTCTCCAAATTCACTACATTGGTTGCTTTGAAGCATATATATTTGAAACCCTACACCACTTATCAATTAAATTTGTTTTCCAAGAATTGTAAATTCTATTGGCCAAATATATTCTACAAATTAAAGGATTTCTAGAGGGAGCACTGTGAGAATCCCGACGGGACCCCCCCTCGACGTCGTTCGGCGCGTTGCTCGTTTTTGAAATAGTATTAGAGTCGCTAGTAAGTTTTTTTAAAAAACGAACAAAAGTGTGTTTTGTACCCTTTTTGGGGTACAACGCTGTCTGCGCAACCAGATAGGGTTCGGGAACTATGTTACGACGTGGGAAGGTGCTAGGCATTCGTGTCGCCATTTCGGCTTCTAAATGAACATGCTTGTTTTCATTTTTAAATGTGTTACTATTTTAGGGCCTAAATGACATACATATCAGTTTTATTAACATGCAGGTATACTGACATGAATTACGAGGCACATAAGCAAAAACAAACCAAAGACCGATTGAACATCACTAAAGACTGATCGGTCACTGCCTAAGACCGATAAGTCTTTCTGCATAGTATACTAGTTTTTCTGTTTTTCAGTGTAAAAGCATGCAAGGTTTATTTAAGACCAGATTTAAGGTTTTTCAATGTATTTACAGTTAAAAACCTAGTCCAGAATTAATCTACGTGTTATACGAGCATTCTTGGTCCCATTTCGATTTAATTAACATATACGCAGTTTATAGGTATTATATACAATACTCCCAGCAATACAGTTTATACATACATGCGGCAATCAATATTTAAAGACGGATTTAAAGAATTAATAGAATACTGTATTTTTGGAGATAAAGCTTTTGTTTCGATTGATATTGTGAAGTATTACAAACTAGTTTAAGAATTTGGAATACATCGATTTACAACGTGTCTTTTATCTTTAGATCTAATTTATATGCATCTATATATGATTTCGAGCCTTTGCTCTTTTTCTATGCCTTTTCCTTAGCTCTGTGATCCCTTTCTGAAGATCTCCCCGAGCTTTTTTCCATTCAGAGGTCTTCCTTGCCTTATCTCTGCTATGTTCTGGATCATATAATGTAGAATTGCGGTTTAATCATCGAAGACCGATCTGTCTAATTATTAGACCAATTCGTTAGCTTTGAAGACCGATTCGTCTGACTTAAAAACCGATCGGTCTTTTGATGAAAACCGACCAAATACTAGGGGTGTCCAGAATCCAATCCAAACTGAGGAATCCAATCTAATCCAATATATTTTTCCTGGATTTTATGGATGATTGGATTGGATCAAATGCAAAATTTGAAAACCGAAAAAAATTGGATCGGTTTCGGTTTAATGTGCTCTAGGAACCGATCCAATCCAATCCAATCCAATCCATTATTAGAATTGCCACATGTCTCTCCCTCATTGGTGGCATAATTTAATATATACAAGGGGTCACTTTGAAATCATTTAATCTTAGTTTGTTATTTAATATTTTGCTTAATCATGTATGGTTCGTCACTTGGTTTAATTATGTATTTTTGGTTAGACAGTAGACATTTTAACTTGAAGCTGTTTGGTTGAACACTTGAACTTTATTTGTAATAGATTTTATTTAATTTACAAGTAGTTTTCGTCTTGTTTTACATTAAAATTGAACATTTCAAGAATATAATATATCTTATTTTAAACTTCTAATTGGATCGGATCGAAACCGATCCAATCCAACATTTAATTGGATTGGATTGGATTGGATGTCAAAACCTAAAATCGACATCGGATCGAATCAGATGCGGATGGTTTAAAATGACCGGATCAGATCAGATGGACACCCCTACCAAAGACCCAAAAATCGATCATTAGGGACTTAAGACCGATCCACACCATGCTAAAACTGATCAGTCTAATACATGACCGATCCAAACACTGTTAAGACCGATCGGTTTTTGTGTGTTTCGTAGCTCATATTTTTTGCTTTATTTGATCTTTGAATGGAAGGTGATTCCGTGATGCTTTTAGAGTCCTTCTTCGGTCCTATCTTGGTGCTATTCGAGGCCCGTTATTCGTCTTTTGATGTTTGAACCAAAATATGGCTTCTCGAATGTTATTCAAGTTTGCTTTGTTTTGGCGGAATACAAATAGCCGCTTCCTTTAAGGGTCGTAAAATGAGGTATCCACAAGCACATATAGAGTAAACATCATGGAATTTTACTTAAAACGTTTTATCAAACACATTTCATGCATTGTGTTGTACAGTGTGAGAGACTTAAATTGTTTATTATGTGCCCAAAATAATTAGAGGAGATTCTATATTGACCCACAACAGTAGATATACATTAGGGCAAGACTACATCAACAATTGTAAACAATAACTTAAATTAGAGGCCGATAAACAATGACCATGACATAGAAGAAAAATGGTAGAATCAATACCTTAAGGAAATTGTCCGCAAACAAATTGTCTACTACGTTTTGTTTGATCTATAGAACCCAAATACATTAATGAAAATTAGAGACCAAAATACCTTAAGCAAAACATTATAGGAAAAGTAAACATTATAAGCATGAAAAAAGACGAAAATTCAAACGATTGTAAATATAGGTAGATAAAAGATGCACGGATGGGTTTTTTTTTTTGTCTAAATACTTTCTATTACCACGGGTGGTTGGTTTTGGAAAAACCACTTTATTACTTTAGTTTATGGCATATATATATATATATATATATATTCTCTTAATTACTATTTCAAATATTTTCAAACGACTAGAAGGACATATATATATATATCTAAGTGCATCTTATAGTACAAAACAAAACAATTATAAGTAATAAGGTACAATAAGGAGGTTGAATATCATTAACATGAAAACGGAATCAAGAGGGGGAATAGAGAAGAATTACCTTGTAAAAATTTCCTATAGCAGATTCTCTATGGCCTTTCTAGCATTTCTTTGTATTTATAGCAGTAGAGTACATTGTTGGAGGCTGATAGTTCAATGAATGAAGGGTCACTTAGGGTTTTCCATAAAAGATGACATACTTAGGGAGAGAAAAAGATGCATGGAAGAGGGAGTGTTGGGTGTAAGTTTAATTTCACGTTGGACCAATAAAGTGACAGAAGCAGAAGATGTAAAGAGAGGATAAGGCGTAAGGAAAAGGGAATGTTGGCTAGAGTATTATTGTAGCTTAATTTTGAAATTACAAACACCATATTCTCTTTGGAGTAAAGTTTCGATGCCTTTATAGCTGTGGAGAAGATTATTGAAGTTTTGATATTCAATGAATGGATGGGAAAAGCTAGGGTTTTCATAACTAAAAAATTAGGGAGAACATAAGACGAAGATAATAGAAGATGAGGAGTTTTGTGTACGTTGAATTTGGAGCACGGAGAGGGATGGATTATTACGACACAGAGATGATATATTATTACAGCGCAATTGAATGGGATATTAATCTGGAATTAATAATTAATAAGGGAAAGGAAGAATAACTTCCTTCGTTTTACATTGTAGACACCTCAATCCATAACCCCCACAAGAACCCTAAAAAGCACTCTTTAGAGTCCAGGGTCCACCAGAACATAAAAAACTACTCCGGGAGGTTTGTTGGCCAAACAAACTTATTCTAGATAGGGTTTGTCGCACGACATACCTGTATGTCGCAAGACAATCCTTCATTTATAGCGCGACAAGTTCCCAAAACACATACCAACCACTTTTTGACAAGTCAGCCTGTCAGAAGGGGAAATGTCACGCGACACTTCCATTTTCTAATGGAATGTCGCGCGACAATCCCTCCCCAACACTATAAATAGGCCAACACTCCATAGGTTTGGGGACAACAACTTTGCAACCAAAATAAATCCTATTATTCTATTCTGATTTTCTAATTCTCGAAGAGTTATCAAGTATATTATACAAATCGTCTGATTTCTGAAAAATTATCGAATTTATTTCGACACTCGGCATGTCTCATTCTGGGTTCGGATTCTTCGAAAATATCTGAAAGAGGAAAAAATAATTATTGCCGAAGGTTTCTCTACCATATTATAGTCTCTTTTTTATTCTTATATCGTCGGGGAAATAAAAAAAGTCTCTTCTAGTATTTTAAAATTAGACATCTGTGTATTTGTTTTATCTTTTATATATGATGTTTTGTCTACATTTTATTTGAATAAACTTAATGTCAAGTTACAAATATTCTACTGTTTTTCAAAATAAAACCCTGATAAAATCACTTGTAAAACCAAAAAAAATAAGTACGTAATCATCCGGATAAAACTAGATTTTCAAAATCCGGATCAATGAAACTTACTTAGGAATTAAACTCAGATGAATCATGTCTTTTATATAGACTATGATATGTCTGATATACTTTCCTCAAAGAGTTCAAAATTCCATATTGAATCAGTTCTGATAAAAATTCGAACTTTTTCGAAACCAAAACAAGAAAATTGATATTGTTACCCGAGTAAACAAAACCGAAACATCTCTTTCAAAATATATAAATTTTGTCATTTATACTTCATTTTTAAACAAAACCAAAAAAAGCTTCGGATTACGGAATACAAAGTTTTCATCAATTTTTCTATTTTCCTAAAAAAAATAGGGTTTTATATAAATTCTTTTTCAGAAAGTAGTAGATTATCAGTAAAAATATCTAAGTTTTTCAACATAGAATAAACATATAAGACCACTAGAGACCGAAAGGGCGGAACGGGTGCTTAACACCTTCCCAATCTGTATCATAGTTCCTGAACCCTATAGAATTCCGATTTCGTAGACAACCATGTAAGGAAAAGGCTTGTTATGGCCTTTTTTTTTACACAAACCTTTTGTCCGTTTTCTTGTAAAATGTACTGGCGACTTTGAAATGAACTCTCTTGTATTTAGAAATAGAGACGCCTTGATATAAATGAATTATCAACACATAGAAACAAATGGAACAACGGAATTCTTTTCGATGTTTCAGACTCCCAAACTAAAGGTTGAGACCCGGGGGTCACATTTGCGGATTCTCACATACATATATAGCGTAATTGACTGGAATATTAATGCAGAATTAATAATTAATAAGGGAGAGAAGACGAACTTCCTCCATTTTACATAGATTGATAGATAGATATATATTCTTTATCCCTTTCACTGGGTTTGCTAGATTCATTTTTTGGAATGGCTTCTTTCCATTTATTAGACACCACTTATTTATCTTCCTATTTTTTGAATGATTACTTATGAATTTTGTATACCATATTTGAAACGCCTCTTTTTATTTAAAGCTATTAATTTGAGATAGTCCAAAATAAAATAAATTATTGAAGCACAGGGATAAAAAATTATTTAAGAATTGCATCTTAAAGTTTCTTTATTCCCTCTTGATAAAGATTGACGATCTCTCCTCTTAGATGTACTCTCTTCTTTTAATTTCTCTTCAATATACTAGGGCCTTTCCTTTTAAACTTCATTTTCATAATTTTGTCCCTTTTTGTATGTTTTGAAGTGTTCCAGATACTCGACCAACATTGATTTTCTTCCACTGCATTGAAGAGAAGTCATACTTCTTGAAGGTTAGCCATCTTCATTTTTATTGCACCTTAAGTTTTTATTATTATTATTTTGTTTTCAATCTTATAGATTATATATGAACACATATAAATACATATATGGTTCTTTTATGTAAGTAATTATAATAATGGTAAAAAAAGAAATTATTTGTAGATTTTCAAAGAAATACTAAATTTTAATACTTAAAATTTTATATATGTAACTAAAATGAAAAGTGTAAATTTTAAATATTTAAAACTTAATATATGTTAATATTAAGATTTCAAACTTAATTTTCAAATTTTAGTAGTAGTTAAAAATAAAAATTATTTCTAAAATATCTATAAATATCTGTTAATTTCATAGACGTTTCTCAAATTTTAGTATTATTTTAATTTTTTTATATAAAATAAAATAGAATTGTATATATTAATTAATGGAAATAATATGTATTATTGGAAAAGAGGCTTTTGCAACTCTCATAAATTATTATTATTATAATTATAATTTAATATATATTTCTCTGTCTTCTCAATTAATACAAATGACTAATACAATATATACATGTGACAAAATCCTGTTTGAAAAAATTGGATAGAAGAATAATGGAGGGGAACCAATTCTAAAGAAGAACATAGTATGCGTTGGTTTTTTAGAATTATCATTGCATGGCCTTCTAAATTGCATGATCCACAACATACTTGGATTTTTATTTTTATAATTATAATTCATTATCCTAATTATTTTTTATCTTTTTAATTTAAAATAAAAAATCAGTTTCACACACGTCTTTCCCTTACAATTTATCAACAATGTTTATGATAAATGTGTTCATTAATTCAATTATCCATTTTGGAAGTAGTCATTAATACACAATATAACGCATATATGTCGTTACCTTTATACATATTATATATATATATATATATGTCTTCAAATTGTCTGCGCATCGCGTAGTTTGAAGGCTAGTTTTTTTTTCGGGGGAAAATACATTAAACCCCTTGTGTTTTGTTGGGTTAATGGGTTGCCCTCTGTGATAATCTGCAAATACGGCCCCAGGGTCTCAACCTTTAATTGAGGGCCTGAAACATCGGAATGGATTCCGTTGTTCCATTTGTTTTGATGAAGTGATGGATTACATAGGGTGCCCCTAAATTATATTCTAAATGCGAAAAGGTTCGTTCAAAGTCGCCAGTACATTTTACAAGAAAAACAGATAAAAGCTTTGTAAAAGAGATTAAGGCTACAAATGAGCTTTTCCTTTCACAATTGTCTACGAAATCGAGGATTCTATAAAGTTCGAGAACTATATTACGGTTTGGAAGGTGTTAAGCACTCATTATATCCTTTTGGTCTCTACTGGTCTCATAAGTTTATTCTATATTGGAGAACTTTGATAATTTCACTGATAGTCTATTTTTGTTTATAAAAATTCGATAATTTTAGGGAAAACGAGAAATGGGGTAAAAATATTATATTTCGTAATCTGATATTTAGGATTTTTGTTTAAAATATTAATGACAAATTTTAATTTAATGGTCTAAAATCATAAAATCGATTTAATATCGAAATATATTGTCTAACTAATTTAGAAAAAGATCGGATTTTATCGGAACTGATTTGATATGAAATTTGAACTCTTGGAGGATAGTATATAAGATATATTATAGTCTATGTAAATGACATAATTTACTCGGGTTTAACTACTAAGTAAGTTTTATTCATCCAGGTTTTGTGAAAGCTTGAGTCGAATGATAATAGACCCACTTATTCTGGTTTTGCAAATAATTTTTATCAGGATTCTTTATCAAAATATTTTGTTTGAAAACAATAAACTATCACTAACTCAACAACAAGTTCGTTCAATTAAAAAGTGAACAAACTAAGGAAATAAAACAAGTACACAGATTTATAATTAACTTACTATAAGAGTCTTAGTTACCTTCCCGACAATATATATATAAGAATGAAAGAGATAAATATAATATGATAGAAGACATTTCGACGGATATCAGCTTTTTTTCTCCAGATATTTCTGAGAATTCGACTTCCAGAATATTACACTTCGAGTGTTGAGACGTATATTCGAGACTTTCTTCATAAATAAGACGAACACGTGATTCAGATTTTAAACTTGCTTAAAAGATCAAAAAGTTTCAGAGTTAGAGAGATTTTAGCTCCTTAAAAAGTGTTGTCCTTGAAACACTTAGGGTACAAGCATATTTATAGTGTTGGGAGGGTATGTCGCATGACAATCCTCAACAGTGGGGAGCTTGTCACGCGACATATAAGCATATATATTATGTGACAAATGACTGAATTGTTGCTTCTGACATACTTATGTGTTAGGGGGTGCATGGTCTGTGTTTGGGGAATTTGTTGTGCGATAAAGACTAGTTTGTCATGCGACAAACCCAAATACAAAATAGTTTGTCGTATGGCAAACCCTCCCGAAAATAGTTTATAGTGTGTGAGTGGGTTCTAGATTCAAACAGTGACTTCTGATGACTTTTAGAGTTCTTGCGGGAGTCAAGAATTAGACATCCTCTTAAATTATTTTACCCGACACTAAACTCACTTATACTATTACTGCCATTCACTTTACCTCGACCCATTTCGAAATTATCAGATTTTCAAAAAAGTTTAATATTTATTTTTCATTTTAGGCCATTATTTTTTTTACATGTTTTTCTATTTGTCGTTATATTTTTTTGTTAAGTAAAATGAGTTTAAAGCATAAGATACATTTACATTGGTTACTTAACATCTTTTAATTTTTTTTCCTAAAGATGGAGTAATAACCAAATTTATCACAAAATGTAAGTATTATTGCATATTTTTATAAAATACTAAAAAGAGTCATTTAGTCATATTATAAATTGAAGTTTTAGTTCATCCATCTCAAATAAAATTTTACAATTATAATGTGGTATGTCTCAATTTAATAGTGTCATTTAAATTTTTTTGAACATAGCCAAAGCCTATTAAAAAATAGTTTATTACTTCATTCTATCCCAAAAAATTCTACTAAAATAATGTTGATAGGTTTTCAATAAATTACATTGTGTTATAAAATCTTTATATAGTCTTAATTGAAAAAAAAATTTTGATTTTATTATTAATAATATTGCATTATTGTTTAAAATAAATATCTTAAATTATTGCAATATCCTAAACAATTGTATTATTTTGATTTTATTATCAATAATGTTACGTAGATCTTTCTGTTTGAAAATCTCATGAATTCTATCTAGATCGGGATAAAATAAAAGACAACAACTAGGGCTGACAGTATTTGACACGACACGCTAACCCAGCACGAACTCAACACGGAATTAGCAGGTTTGAGTCGAGCATAAACAGTTCAGGTCCATTTCGGGTCAGACACGTTTAACCCGCAAACTAAATGGGTCTTATTCGGGTTAACTCGCTAACTCGAAATTGACCTGCAATTAAAAAGATTTTTGTTTTATTTTTTGCAGCTATATATACATATTTTTTATTTTGCCATCTTGGTTGGATAATTATATTCTTATTTTGAATATTGGTAGTAAATGATAGTTACTATTTTTTAATTATGGATAAACTACTAATTTTTTATGTTTTTGCTTCGATGATGGAATGCTATATATTTTGATTCTAAATTAGGGCTGGGACCTGTTCGGTTCCTAACCAATTTTCAAAGAACCGTTAACTGAACCATTAAATTATAACTGTTCGGTTCTAAGTATAAAAAAGTGAAGAACCGTTTAAGAACCGAACTGGTTCTAACGGTTTGATTCCTCTAGTTTATCTGGTTAACCGTTAACAAAAGAAAAGCCAAAATATTAATGGTTATTCGGTTCTTCTGGTTTATTGGTTAACCGTTAACAAAAGAAAAACTGAAATATTAATGATTATTGGAAAGAAATAATGGTTCTAATGGTTCTAACGGTTCTGGTTCTTAAGCATTGGAAATTTGGAATAGAGCTTAGAAGGAAAAGTTCCAATAACGTTTTCTTAACGCTTATTGGAAAGAAATTATACTTAAGAACCATTAACTGAACTATTAACAAATGACAAGAACCGAACCGTTAAAAATAATTAGCAAATTTTGAAGAACCGAACCGAACCGAACCAGTTTTTATCGGTTTGGTCCCGACCAGTTCTTCAGTTCCCGGTTCTATTTTTTCAGCCCTACTCTAAATTATTATTCTCATATTATTTTGATTAAATATTAAATTTTGATATTGGGTGATACTTATTATTACTTATTAAAAATTTTAAACTATTATAAAACAAATTAATTTTTTTCACATGATACTTAATTATAATTATAATCTTAAAAGGTTAATTGTGTCGTGTCGAGTTGCAGATTTAACATGACCTATTTATTAAACGGGTTAGTTGAGTAGTGTCGTGTAACCTGTAAAATAAATAAGTTGTGTTCAAGTTAATATAAATGAACACGAGTAATTAAACGGATCGTATTTGAAATAACATTAATATTATAATATTTGTGTATTGACACGATTTAAACACTATATCCTAACCCAAATTGACAGCCCCAACAGCAATAATAAAAAAGTTTAACGTTGAATAAAATAATTTTTGGAGGCAATATGTTAATCTAACAAACTAGAAAGGGTTTTAATATATTTTTCTTTTTCATTTTTTCATAAAAGAGGAGGATATCCGAAATCTATTGATTCCGAGAGGGTCCGAGAGGGCACATGGTACAATGCAATAGATCAGCTATGGCCTAACCTGAAAACCAGGCGTCATGTGTAATGATTACCTGTTTCCTCCAGGGTCATAATCGTCTTTTCACTCTCCTTTCAAATTCTTAATTAATTAAATTCACAAAAATATCCATCTACAAATAGAAAACCAAACGACTCCATTGCTCAACGTGAATAATAATACAACCCGCCTATATACCCTCTCCCCACTCTTCTCGCCGGCGATTTATTCTCTCCTCCCGCAGCCGCCGCAGCCTCCTCCTTCCGAACTCTCTCCAACTTCACTGTACGGTTCGTCTCAGATACTTCTATATAATAATAATCATTTGTATCTGTATGTATTCATGCACATATATTGTCTCTTACTCGACAGTGTTGCTTATACTTGTCTATTAATCGTGCCTTATATATGTAAGTTTCTAGGGTTTTAGTTTGGTCTCTAAGCTCCCAATCTATATTTCTTTTGCTTGGAACTATTTTTTTATTATTTTTTTATATATAAATAGTATTTTTGTTTATGGAGTTAAGATTATGGAAGTTGTTTTTTTTTTATTTTAAGCTCTGATTCTATTGGTTGCGTTTATTGTAGAGCACAAGTGTTTGGCGGAGGACTGACGCTACTTTTTACTATATCCGGTAAGTTTCATCCTTCGGACTCCTGGTCAATAAGAAAGGTGATCAGGTAAACTAGGGTTTGGATTATAAACTAGCATTTCAGCTTTTTTGCATTTTGCAGTTATTGCATTGCTATTTTGTGTTTTCTTTTTGATAGTTGAGCATAGCTATAAAGTTGTTTGCAAAAGGGTATGGTATGGCTAGTAGAACTCCACTAAAATCCATCAAAATCTATCACAAAAAGTGTGTGAAGTGTCCTGACAAATGCATAAAAATTAAGGAGGGATGTGATGTTATGATTTCTTATTTTTTGACTTTTTCCATGTAATTTTTGTTTGTATGGTTGGTGAGGAAGAAAATTTTTTCCACAAAAAATAAAGAAAGGTGGAGGACAACTACTACTAAAAATCGGAGAGTATCTCACTTACGTCTTTCAACTTATTTTCCAACTTCTCACACAAATCAAATTATGGCGTTACAAAATATAGATATAGAAGTTTGTTTGTCGCTAAGGGGACTTGTAATTAGTCCTCACCGCCAATGGACTCCTTATGATACATGATGTACAATCCACATTGAGGAGTAATATAAGGTTTGCCACAGTGAAATTTCACAGTGTTCATACAATTTGAGAGTGTGCTCTCTATATTTTTTTCTTGTTAGAATTATTTTGTTGTAGATATGGCTGTCTATCAATCACCATTAATGATACTATCAGGTTTGTGACCCGAGGAATTTCTCCTGTACATGCTAAAGGAAGAACTTAAAAAAGATAGTACTCCCTTCGTCTTGAGGAGTCCTACTTTCCCCTTCAGGATGTATCAAATTGAAAGTCTCATTTTATTATTAGGCCGTAATGCACCAAATTTCACCACAGGAAATAAATTGTATTATTGACCCTTGAATTGGTGGAAATTAATGTTTTCTTAAGAGTCCCATTATCTGTTGCATGCGCTGCTAATCTTTTTTCCCCTTGCGTTTGAAGGTTGGAAAATGTTCTTATCTGTGAAAAACAATTTGTTTCTGTTGATTGTGGCCTTGTGGGTCGGTGGTATATGAAAAATTGAAGGTTGTCAAATACTTTTTAGTATATTAAAAATTGAAAATTCATGCTTGCATTGCAAGTCAGGTCCTTTATTTTCCTATATACAATGAACTTTCATAAATTTGATGAGGGTTGTAACAATATTGAGCTGGAATATTAAAGTAGGGCTTCGGCATCTTGTGGGTCCCACATTATTTGGACAGTCGCAAAATTTTGGAGAAATAATTGGTTCAGTGTTACAATATGTAAATTCAATTTTCAAGAGTTATTTTATTTGAAGTGTTTTCATTAGAGTTGACAAATTTAGTGTGTAAGAGTTTTAAGTTGTGGTTTTGGCACAATTGGTCTGTGTTTGTTGAAGCAATACTATCAGGCTTATTCCTTGGGCCTATAATTCATCTATGAAGCTAGCTTAACATATATCACAAAGGGTGTGAATGGGCACTGCTGCAACCCCACTCAATTTTAATCTGCATTACCCCACACGCATTTACCTATTATGTAAACACATAAATCTAGCATATCACTATTAGATAATATTTACCATTTTTTAGTTTTAAATGGAAGTGATGAAACCAATCCAATGGTTCGATTTTGTTCCCGTAAAAAAAATTAATTGTTTGAACGTCGACAACCCACTTAAATTCTCCCTAGTTTCCTCCTCTCTCTCTCTCCCCCTCTCTCCCTTATGTGAATTTGGTGATTAACATAATTATGGCTAGACTTCTTTCATCAAGAAATTGCAACTCTATTTTGGTATCTTCTCTAAGTAATGTCAATTCTTCTGTTGTAGTTTTTACATTTGACTAAATTAGTTAGTTGTGTTCTTAATTTTTGTTTGCATTTTAAACTTTGTTAATCTGATTATCTTTTACTTGAGTTCTATGGCACTGTCACAGGTTCCGCAATGGGAGACTTGTTTGATCTGAATAAACTACTGGATAAAGGTGCTGTAGCTTTTTCTTTCTTCGCTTTTTTCTTGTATTTACTTTATAGGTAATGAATGGATAATCATTTGTTAAAAAGTGTAAGATTATGAGAGATTGTAAGGAGAATTGTTATATTATTCACAATAGGAAAGTATCTATTTATACAGTAGCAATCGTTATTCTAGTCAACTACTTAAATTAAGAAACTATCTAATCTAGGAATGTACAGCTAATAGTTATACATAATATTTAACACTCCCCCTTAAGCTGGAGCGTACAAATTGTATTTTCCGAACTTGTTACAAATATAATTGACCTGAGGACCCGTGAGAGACTTTGTAAATATATCTGCTAGTTGATCATTTGACTTAACGTAACTAGTAACAATGTTTCCTGAAAGAATCTTCTCGCAAATAAAGTGGCAATCAATCTCTATATGCTTGGTCCTTTCATGAAAGACAGTATTAGAGGCAATATGGAGAGCTACTTGATTATCACATATTAACTTCGTCTACTGAATCTCCATAAACTTTAGCTCCTGGAGTAATTGTTTTAGCCAAATGAGCTCACATGTTGCTTTAGCCATGGCTTGATCTTCTACTTCAGCGTGGATAGAGCAACAACTGATTGTTTCTTGCTCTTCCATGACACTAGATTACCCCCAACAAAAATGCAATATCTAGTGGTTGAGTGTCTATCGGACGGACAGCCTGCCCAATCAGCATCTGAATAGCCAATCACCTGAGTATGCCCCTTGTTTTCATATAACAAGCCTTTGCCTGGTGTTCTCTTGATGTATTTTAGAATACGAATAGCTACATCCCAATGGCTATCATATGGAGTGCTTAGAAACTGACTAAGAACACTCATCGAAAATGCAATATCAGTACGTGTTACCGCGAGGTAGTTAAGTTTGCCAATAAGTCTCCTATATTTGCTTGCATTTGATAAGGGCTGCCCCTGATTAGGTAGAAGCTTAGCATTCGGCTACAAACCTGTAAAGACTCCGATGGATCCAAATGCTAAGCTTCTACCTAATTAAGAGGAGCCCTTATCAGACCCAAACAAATATAAAAGACTTATTGGCAAACTTAACTACCTCACGATAACACGTCTTATTAAATGTTCTTCGTAACCTTGACCCATAAACGATAACTCAATAGAGGCGAACCATGACAAATAATTGCTGGACCCTTCAATTTTTCAGAACATATAATAAGTGTAGTCACAAAACTTAGGAAAGATTTATTGGACACTACGTTACTTATAATAACCATTTAGGAGAGAACACAAGTAAACGTATAAGAGAAAGAAAAGAGTACCATAATGAGGCTAGAAACTTTTGGAATCGGCGGAAGCGCGTGAATAGTACCCGGTGAATAGTACTTGATGAACTGTAACCCGTGAACAGTGCCCGGATGAACAGTACCGATGAATAGTGATCAGATGAATAGTAAAAAAATTGACACGCGACGGCTAGGGTTTACACGCTGGGATAGAAACATAGCAGCTAGGGTTTGGTTACTATGTGAGAATCGAATCCCTCTGATACCATGTAAGATTATGAGAGATTGTGAGGAGAATTGTTATATTATTCACAATAGGAGAATATCTATTTATACAGTAGCAATTGCTATTCTAGTCAACTACTTAAATTAAGAAACTATCTAATTAATATCTATACATAATATTTAACAAAAAGAATAGTGATAAACTACAGATTTTAGCTCTTTCTATTTATGCTAGAAGGCCTTAATGCTGTTTTCTATGCTGGACAGTTTTTTTAAAGCTCATCTTTTGGCACATCTTGGCGTATATGAGTAGCTTTTTGTGGAGTTAGGAGTGTTCTTGTTACACAATCAATCTTTGCATGCACAATGTTCTGTTTTTTTTCAGTAATTTTATATATATATATATATTTTTCATTTCTTTTTCACCTTCCTGAATTCTTTAGTTTGCTATTAACTCGACTCTGCAGGTGCTTCATGTTGTGTTCTGTTGATGAAGGATCAGAAAAGCATATGTCAAACAAAATGCCATAAGCCTACCTTTCGAATGTATACCTTCTGAAGCACTCTGCCTCGAATATGTGGATTTTTTTTTCTTCCAATGTTAGTATTGTTGTAGTTCTTTTCATCTGACAGAATATTGGGATTTAGTGTCTCTTTATTGTGTATGCATGCCTTAGTTAATAAGTCTGCTAATTGTTCTCCTATATTTAGAATTTCCAAATAATTGGTCACTGGGATCTATGTAAATGGGTTATCTTTCATGTCTCATGAGATTTAATTCTTGTATGTAGTCAGATGCCCAAGTCATTCTGACTGCCAATGGTAGTTCTGTTGGTGACAATAAGTAGTTGTAACAATTGCAATTTTTTGTCTGCCTTGTTTAAGGTCTAATTGTCTATCTTATTGTGAGCTCTTTTCAGGCCCCCAATTCTGGAAATAGAAAAGGGATTTGGACATAAGTCGGATAATATTCTGCAAGGGTTACCTCGGTGTTTGCTACACCCTGATCCTGTAGATAGTCGTCAGAAGCAGGAGTGGATTAAATTCTTGAGTTTCCTACAAGAGCACAAGAGGGTATTATTATGCACTTCTATTTCCATTTTTGTATATGAAAATCATCATTAAAATAATCTGGGCTTACCTTTTTTGATGTGCTATGTTTAGACAGCTTAAATATTATTGATATAAGTTTGTTGTAACTGAATTGGATACATAAATACGGAATTATCTACTCCAAAGCTACGAGGACATGTATTATACTTTTCTTACATTGTGGGATGGTGTGGCACATGCCTACGTGAAAATACCATCAAAAATGTGTTTTATTTATGTGTATATATTTTCTAGTTATTTGTTTAGTGGGCCACCTCCTTTTCACTTTATTTTGTATTAGACAATTTTTGCGTGTAAGACTATATTCAACTTTAATGACTGGCCTTGGAGAAGGGGCACCATGACCTTAACACAGCATTATGCGAAGCGCTAAAAATTTACCCATAATACTTTACTTATATTTACGTTTCAACTGTTGGATTATGACGGCCACATTAACTTTCCACTAGGAAGGTCAACAATATTTAAATATAAAAGTTACCTTTGTTTTTCCAAGTGAACCACCCAAAATGATAATCAAAATTTCAAAGTACGTATATTGTCTTAAGGCACTTTACTAAATTTTCCCTTGTAGGTAATTTCTCGTGCCTACACGAGAAAAGATGGCTATAGTGACTCATTATACTTTAGTTGCTATGAAAGAAAGAAGTTTCTACTTTTTATTTGTTCTTTAAGTGCGCACTTGATAAAATGTCCACATCCGCCCTTTGGTGTCCTGCTTATTTTTCCTTGGTAAATTGTTGAAGGAGCTGTGTAGGTAACTAGGTATAGTGCGTATGTATACAGGTATGAAGATATTTTGTGCTTTAGTAAATTATTTGCTGTCATTTCTAACTATTTTAGGGTGTGAGTTGGCGGGATAACAAGGTAGTCTAATTTTATTTTTGCGCAAACAATTTTGGTAGCTGTAGCAGTTTTTAGGATATTGTATTTAATGCGTTGTCTTTTTTCTTGGTATGTTTAGAACTACTTGTAGAGAAAAGAAAGACGAAACTGCTATCTCTTACTTTCTATTTTTTACTTTGAAGGTTGCTATTGCAGTAACTGGTTCATGCGAGTATTACATACTTCCTCCTAACGAGGCTTCAAAATTTGGCCATGCTTTCGTGCTATACCGTATGAAGACTGCAAACCATGCCGTAGGTGATCTCTCTTTATCTCTCTCATAATGTAATTTTTCTAGAAAGAGGGGAGTTGGGGATCACATAAAATATAATTATTGAACGAAACAAGATGCAGATTGGATAGACGATGACTATATACTACTACATGGCAAGCCCCATCAACTATGAATTAAAGACGTCTAAATCAAGGTCTTTCAAGATCCAAATGTTGTTGATGCACGGTTTCGTGAACCATCACTGCTGAGCAGCCGGAGTCGGATGATGCTGCCCTTGAATCCGTTAATGATTGATCTACAGAGTGACAAAATTGAACTACTTAGTTGCTTCTTTTACTTAGTGGTCACCATCTTTTTGTTTTTTATTGATTGTACCTATTTCCTATTGCTGTCTGCAAAAGTTGGGGAACTATTTTCCCATGCAGAAATTTGGTACTGACTTAGAGGGTTGACCATTCTTATGCTTTAGACGTCTAAATGATAAACACTGCTCAGCTAGCAGTCTATGTTGCTTATTTTATTACTATATATTTTGTCTTCCTTGTGTACTCTGTTTTTTATTGTTATGCACCTCAAAGAAAATCTTGTACTGCATGGGTTTTCTTACTGCTGAGCATTACAACGGGCGTTTACGGTCATGGAATGTGTGAAGTTAGCAATGTTATTTACTTCTTGGTGGGTGTATGCACTTTGATTTTAAGAGGTGATGTTAGACTCCCTAACAAATGTGCAAAACAAGTACACAAATTAGTTGTCACTCCAATCATGATGATTGGAGTAAGAGTGTCCATGGACCCCATACCATACATGTAGGACCCACTCTTCATGAGGTGACACATCATTTTGTTTACAAACTTTAGTGAACATCTTTAGCGAGTGCAGCATTTTCCTTCAAATTTTAACTGTTGGCTCTGGCACAGATGCTTGCTTTGATGGTAAACGGCAGTCTTCTGTGGGAGAGTCAGTCGAGTCGGGTTCACATATGGTTGAGAAAAAATGTTATTCTGATCATAAATTTCAAGATATTGGAGACCAGCATGCTCCTGAATCTGGAGTTGAAAATAATGGCAAATTCGAGAATGATGTTTTGGGGGAAAATGGCCCCTTGGAGAAAAATTATGTAAGAGCACATCCATCATATCTGAAAACACTTAGTCAAGCACATTCAGGCTGGATTTTTGGTGCAGTTGCTGAACTTGTTGACAACTCAAGGGACGCCAAAGCTACAAGGTACATTTGCTGTACAGTTTTTTTGGATTCTACGGTTGGTAGGGATTTTTTGACTTTGCCTCCCATTCTATATCTGAAATCTGATTTTGTACATAATCCTTTGACTTACCCAACCCCCCCCCCCCCCCCCCCCTCCCCTCTTCCCGTTTTTATGTAATTCTTTGAGAATTCCTCGCATGTAGGGGGTAAAGTCTAATGATTATCAAAACAGGAGTGCAAGGCTAATTTCACAATAAGAACAAGGGGAAAAGTTAAAAAATGTTAGTATTTATGAATCTCTCTGTTTGTTTAAGCACTGTTTTCATTTTAATAGGCTATGAATTTGTGTTGAAATGTATACTTGTTAGAAATGACTTTTAGCATTACACAGATTGGAAATTTCTATTGATCTTATATACTCAAAAAATGCTGGAAAAGAAATTCCTATGCTGTCAGTTGTAGATGATGGTCACGGAATGACCCATCAGGAGATAGTGAGAATGTTAGCATTTGGGCACAAGCAACCTGATACAGATGATGCTGATCATATTGGAAGATTTGGCATTGGATTTAAGGTAGCATTTCTTTTCATTTTAACTAGAAAATGGGGCATGCACTATATGTGCAGTGACAAAAATAATATATTATTTTTTTTTAAAAGTAATTGTCTTGATTGTCAAAATGGCCCTTAAAAAAGAATGGTGCATATGGAGAAAAGTAAGAAAAGTAAAATTTATCTGCCAAAATATCCGTAAAATTAGGAGTCATGCTTGGCTTTCTATTAGTAATAGATTTGAAGGAAAGAATAATTGTATATGGTCAGTGGCGGAGCCAGAATTTGACAAAGGAGGGTCAATATTTGAAGCGCAAAAAAACATAACTTTAAAACCGCAATATTTTGATACAAACACAATAGTAGAATTCTCTTCCTCTTTGTCAAAATTTATCCATCACCAACTGTTTCAATATCGAATATAAAAATTAATTTCAGTTCATTAAACTAGGGCTAAATTAAAATTATGGAGAATTTATTAGAGATTCAATTCATATTGGATTTCTAAAAATAGGGCTAATTTTTTAGGGTGTTGAAATTAAACAGTTAATAATCATAATTAAGTCATATATTTAAAAATAGGGATAATATGGTAAATTGACGTGCCGGGAAGGAGGATAAGGCAACTGATGAGTCTGAGAGTGAGAGAAGAGGGTGGTAAGTGTGTGCTGAGAAAGGAGAGAGAGTTAAGAGAAGAGTTTAGGACATTGGTCAATCGTGTATTAATTTTTCCCTTACTTTTACTTATTTCCAAAATTTATCTCACATTCCATACAATATATATATATGAGTTTAAAAAAAAAGGGGGGGGGGGGGGGGGGCGTTTTCAATTTACCCCTACACCCCTCTGCCAGTGTATACGGCGGCCTTTTTTCTGTTCCTTAGGTATGCTGAGTGCCATTCTTTTGGAGATAATGTTTAGATTGATGATGAGTTTTAACTTTTTATGGTTTGAATGGCTCCTGGCCTTTGATTTTGTTGGACATATTCTATTTGCTGCACATGGTTACTGGAAATTATGTTTCTGTCAAATTTGGTTAGCTTTGGTATATTACGGCATAATTTGGAAGTTGGAACAATCATAACTATTGGATCAGACATTCTGTATGTCTATGGCAGTAAATAGTGAAATTGTTTAGGAGAGTGCTGACCTTTTCTCCCTGGTAAATAGTAAACACAGTTTCAGAAATTGGCCAATATTATTTCCTAAACGATATTTCCTCTAACATATTTATGTTCAGAGTAAAATTCATAGCCAGATAGTTTCTCATTACCATTCAGTGTTATTGTTACTTTTATGTAGTGTAATTTTTAGAAGGTTTAACCATCATCTACTACTACATTAATGTTAAAGTGTTCCTTGCAATTTCACAAATTCTGATGTATCAAGGAGTTAAAGGTGGTATATAATTTACGTAGGCGATCAAAATTGGCAATCATTTTCCCATAAATTTCCAGGTGAAGAAAAACTTGTTCCCCAGTAAATCCAGCAGATAGTATTGCTCCTTCTGCCGACTTGATTCGTATTTATTTCCCATTTCCTATATTTATGGACAAGAAGAAGAGAAATTTAGTAGTTTTGGAAAGGAAGATAGCTATATGTTTGGAAGAAATATGCTCATCTTCGGTTTTGCCAAGTTTTTGGTAAAATGAATTCCATGAACATCATGTTTTGATTGAATTCCTATCCTCTATGTCCGCTTTACAAGAGCGGCCGTGTTTTTTCTTTTGGTCTGTGCATGTCCTCCATATTTTCCAAATTTCGTAATTAGTTCCCAGATCCGTATGGAAGTGGGTGATATTCTAAAAGTCACTTATCCCCTTTTTGCCCCTGTAAAATCAGAGCTTAAAATATGTTATGTTATTGCAACTATGATTGTTTCTAAGTTACAAGTTATTTATTTGCAAATTTTGGATATTGCTTTTTTCAGACGGGAGCAATGAGGCTTGGAAAGGATGCATTGGTTCTTACACAAACTTCTAACTCCAGATCTATTGCCTTTCTGTCACAGTCACTAAACGAAGGAAAAGATGTATACTACCAAGATCAAGGATTCTTGATTCGTTATATATTTTTCATTATTACTTTTTGTAATGGCGAAAAGCTTGGTTATACGATGTTTATTGCATATCTTTTTCTTTTACATGGTTTACTTGTGCTGTAGAATCTGGAGATACCTATTGTAAGTTACTGCCGCAAAGGACAGTTCATGGAAGTGGATACGAGTGTTCAAACAGAAGCTTTGGCAAAGTTCAATTTGAAAGCCATTAAGGAATTTTCGCCATTTAATAAATACCTTATTGGTGAAAAAGTAGGCTTGTTCGAGGCAGAAGGTACAGGTACTCAAATATACATATGGAATTTAGATGAGTGGGGATCAAATTATTTCCTTGAATGGAACAACGGGATGAGTGGCGGTAGTTCCTTTCACCAAGGTGACATATTCATTCGTTCTCGGAGAAGCAGATCTCGTCCTGGCCAGATGACTCGATTGGTTTGGCATCCGTCTTTTGTGTGTTTCTTCAAGATTAGCGTTGTTTAGTTAGCTAAGTTGTTTTTTGGTATTCAGGTGCCTTTGGACTCTTCACTTAGAACATATTTGGAAGTTATCTTCTTGGATCCACGAATGAAGATCCATGTTCAAGGATCACTGGTAATATAATATATATATAGAGAGAGAGAGAGAAAGAGAATAGCGCAATGGTGGGTAATTTTCACTATAGGATATGGTGGATAACTCCTTAATCACACTTCATAGTTTTTGAATTGGCGATTTAACTTTTCAATTATGTTTAAGCGATGTTATAAAAGTCAAGTGTTCAATTTGAGATGTATTTTCCAAACGTGAAACTATTTAATTTGGGATTTTAACTGTAGTGTTATTATGTGGGTACTCAATACGTGTGCATTTGTAACATCATACGGTACACCTATTATTCTTTACCACAACTTAGCATGATTTCAAGTGCATGTCATATGTGACATCATTAATATAGTTAGTATAACAGTTTTTGGAGGATTATCTCCCTATACAACAAAATTATGTGAATTTGAAGAGATATCTACAATAGCATGTGGTGGAAAGTACCACCATTGCACTACTCACATATATATACATTCAACTCTTTGTGCGTACGTGGTGTGTCATCTTACTTGTTTATTAGCAGCAGATTTGGTTTGATTCTTAGCTAATTTGTCTTTGATAGGTTAAAAGCATACCATTAGCAAAATCTCTGAATAAGACTGTTGTAGAAAATGGTATTATCATGGGAAAACCAGTTCAACTGACTCTTGGTCATTGTCAATTGGAATGGGAACAAGCAAATTGTGGAATATTTTTATATTGGCACGGCCGGTTGATTGAGGTGAGTTCTTTTTGGTAATGCTTATGTTGATTTCCCTTTAAAGTTGATTGCTTTTTGTTAGCCACCCAAATTTAATTTTTGAAGTAGATCAAATATTAGTTATTGGTTATATTGTTAATTAAAAAAATGATTCTGTTAGCTAACTATATTTTTAAAATTGTCTCTAATGACAATCATACCTTTTAACGCTTTTCTTTAATGACCATCTGTTCTCATCAATTGCTTACCTTTTATTAGCAATTCCTTGTAGGCTTACAAGAGAGTAGGAAGTATGATTCATAATGGAGATAAAAGTCATGGCATTATTGGTGTTGTAGATGTTACGGAGTTGATGGTAAGACTTACATTTAAATTGTAAACATCTTCCATCAAAGAAATGTTAAACCTTTTGTTGGTGTCATGAGATTAAGTTGATTTTGACACCTTTTGTTGTTTCTCTATGTGGCAAGAATGATGGTAATGGCCGTGTGTGGGTGCATAGCAATAAGCAAGGATTCCAGGACTGTGAAGCCTATGCTCAATTGGAGGAGTGGCTTGGTGTAAGAGCAGATAAATACTTGGATGAGAATGTTGATAAGCTTCAAGTGGTATTCCTCTAACTTCACCTTCTGGTAGTTGGTATGTTGTACTTTTGGGCCTTTTTGACTTTGCCCCTGTTTTTAATTTGAAACTACACTCTTGTTTCCTATCAAAAAAATAAAAATAAAAATTTGTGAAACTAGACTTACCCACCCTGACTTCATAGTAATTAGACTTTGCTCCCTGCTTGCATGTGAATCTCTTTTTTTGTGTTTTTTTTTTTTTGGCTGCCGGGGGGTTGGCGGCATTGATTATTTATTTTTAACAGTTATCCTTTTTGGGACATCATTGTCGTACCAAATCTTATAACTGTAAATAAGTTTTCCTTTCTTAACCATTGATTATGTTGACATTAGTATATCCTTAAACAAGCGTGGAAGTCAAAAAGTGGCCTCTGGCTCTAAATTGTTGTACATAAGGAGTATTTATTATTGATCGAATGACTTCAAAACCAATTTTTAAAAGGCGTGAAACAACAAATGTAATGGGCAGAAAGAAAGTTCTTGTTTCTTTCTTTAGTTATATGTAGACCAAGCTGCGAACTAGAATGGGTCACTAAGGCTCCGTTTAATGACAACATGGAAAATGATAGAAAAAACGATTGTTTTGTGTGAGAAGTTGGAAATAAGTTTTGGCACTTGGTGGGATGCTCTCCATCCCATGCTCATTTTTCTGAGTAGATGTCTTCCCTCCTTTTATCTTTTGTGGAATTTTTTTCTCACTGTCACCTAAAGAAATTTTCGGATAAGTTTATTATCCAGTTCAACAACCTGGTTGGTTATATGTTTCTTTCTGCTTCATGTGATCCAGTTTGGTAAAATTATTTAGTTCTACAAGTTACCATTTAAAAAGATAGAAGAAACCATAAAATTCACAGCATGTGAGATATTTATTTATTTTGTATTTTTGCAAAGCTGAAATAATTCTAGTACTGTTACCAATTGTAACCGATTAATGCAACTCTGTATGTTTTAGCATCTGTGCGTGTAAAGTAGTTGTATATTTCTCGGTCTGGTTCTCATATAACTTAATCGTTTTCCAATCATTTTCCACTTTTTTATCAAACAGACTCTAAATGATGAAAAGTAATCCTGTGGCACCCCCAACCACTTCAACTCTGGTTGACTTTTAGAAAATTTATCTATTTTTCAATAAAATAAGATGAACATTTTCGATAAATGCTTGGAAATTAGTCTTCAATTCTCCTCAACTATCTTAATATTTTCTGTATGAATTTTGGCATAATCATGTTCTTATGTTGAAATGGTTTCTGTTCCTCTTCCAGAAAAAGGGCGGTCCTCTATGCAAACCTGATCATGAGTGGGTGCAGTGTGACAAGTGTAGGAAGTGGAGGATGCTGAGTGCTGATTTTGACAGCAAGACATTACCTCAAGAATGGTACTTGCATTCATCTTAAATGTTTGGATTGAAAATTGACAGTAAACACCCATGATGTGTTGAGTTTTTAATATTTCTGCCTGTAACCTTAGTTTGTCTCTTACATATTTGAATATTAATAGTTTTTATGGTATTATCAAGATCTTACTTCTAAAATTACAAAGTGGTAATCATGTGGAAAGTGGGTTATGGACTTTTAACTTGTAAATTATCCACATGTTTTGCATCCTTCGTACCACTTTATTATTCATATTGCAGTCTTTCACAACACCACAGTTTGATTGCACTTTTTGTATTACTCTTGGTTGCAATTTTACGATGTTATGTTTTTTGCACGAAGTTTTTCGATGTGTAGGTGGTGTGAAAAATATCAGTCAAACTGATTTTCATGATTTCATAAAGGATCCCTTTTTTTGCGCCCTTGAGAAAATTATCTTGTGAGTTTTGTTTATTGTGTGATTGGTAATTTACGGTATAAATTATCAATCACCATGTGCTTTGGGCACTAAGCAGAAACTTGAGCATTTTGAATAGCACCCTTTTTACAATATAAAGGAATGAAAAGGAAAGAGACACACCCATGTCAAATAGAAGCCAATGAAGCCAGATTTTAATAGTACATGCCATGCATGCTAATCTTTTTCTCTCTATATATGCGCACGCGCACATGTGTATGAAAGAGAGAGAGAGAGAGTAATGCTGGCTTTGAGTATTGCTTACTTGTGTTGGCCAATATTTGCTTTTCATTTGCATTCTTCTTCTTCCTTTTCTTTCGTTGAAAATTGTGCCAACAGTTTGAACTAAAACTGTCTTTTGAACAGGTTCTGTTATATGAAGCCTTTCGTTGGAAATTGTGAGATGCCTGAACAAAAAGTTGAGCGCGGAGTGATCACAATATGTGCAAAGCGTTCTGGATATGATCTAATGGAGAATCCGGTGGGACCCATTGATGGGCTCCATGGAAATGCTAACATCTCACCCGAAGGCAAGTATTTGGAAATAGGTTTACATACCATGGAATTTGTATTTTGTGATTCAAACTCTTACATGGAATATGAAACTCCCCATTTGGTTTTGGGTGAAACATTTTTTTACGTAGGTATAGATGTGGTAAAACCACAGCAATTCAAAAAAGAGATAAGGCCTTAGAGTATCTCCAAGAGAAGTAAGAAAAAATTTCTTCAAAATTGTAGTATGTGGACCCATGTGTCAATTTGAAGAAGCTTTTTGCTGTGTTAATTTTCAACTCCAAGAGACTCTTCAAATTTATATATTTTATTTTTTTAACTTGAAAAGTTGGTAGAGAGAAGTTGTAGGCATTTGAATAAGCATATATAATATTATTGTTCACATTTTCCAATATAAGTTGAAAAGCCAACTTCATATTTGAAGAGCCAAAAGTTGCTCTTCAATTTGTAGAATAACTTTGAAGAGTCTATTGAAGTAAAAAAAAGTTAATCTGGCTCTGCAAAAAATTTGAACACTAGTCCTTTGAGGAGCCTCTTGGAGATGCTCTTAGTAGCCATTATTTCTAATGGTGACCACATGGATAAACATCAAAACAGTACTGTCAAAATATTGGTCCAGAAAAATTAGTCAAATGGTGAAAATAAGAGTTCTTATACATAGTGTTACTGGTGATCCTAAATTTGATAGTAATAAACTAATGATGGTCATTTGACAGTATTGTCCGTGTTGTTTAGTTTAACTTGTCGTAAGATAAATTTAACCTCTTAAAATAAATTTGGAAATGGAATTTGAAAAAACTCCATTAAGTGGTGTTAACCTTTGTGGTTTATTTGATTATATATATATATATATATCATTTCTCGGAGAGTTTTCGTGAATTTCTCTCCTTGTGATATATTTTGTGGATGTGTATTGATTTATGAAGATGATTTAAGCGAGACTGGGGATGAGAATAGTAGAAAATTGAAAAGGCTTCGGAGGGGACCTTCAAGGGGTTGTAAAAAGAGCTGATGATCAAACAAAAAGCCCTTTGTTGTTGTACTGGTACAGGTATCAGCATGTTGTTAATTCTCAACAATCTCTACAAAGTTTTGTTTCACTGAACTGTGCTTTCTGCATAGTTTTGAAATTTAAGCCTTCTTTTTTCAAAGACATAAAAAATATTGATTATAACACTACTTGCTATATAGTCACTGTCGATTCTTGGTCAATATTTGCTACTTTATATTTTCAAAATGTTGAAAACTCAGTGCCTTGGAAATTATTTTCAAAGCAAACAAAATGTTCTCGGCGAGCTTGATTGGAATTAAAAAGGATGAAAATAAACTGTATTGTAGGTTTTTTTTTTTTTTGTTTTGCATCAACATTGAGAATAATCAGTCTGTCTTGCATATTTTTTTCTAACCGCTCACCTATGACCTTTACAGGTAATCAAACGCGGTCATAATTTGTGTCATTCATTCCAGAAGAGTTGGCAATATTCAGTTTAGTCCACTGTATGTAACAAATTTTTTTTTGACAAGTCCACTGAATATTCATCTTTTTTTGTTTTAATATGTGATTGTATTTTTTTTTTATGCATAGTGATAGATATTTGGGGGCTGTTATAGTTAAACATCCTTCTATTTTTCTCACCAGAATTGTGAGGGTCATTGGAACCAACTAACTCGAAGAATCACAAAATTTGATGATTGTATGTTATCTTGGTTCTGGTATTTTATTTTATTTTTTTCTGTGATGGATCGGTCTTTAAAAAAGTATTTGATTTTCTCTGACAAGTACTAAAATTCGAAAAATCAAAAAAATAGTAATTGCTAAATTAAAAGATACTGTCCGTTGACTGAATGGAGACACTAATATTATTATTCTTTTATTAAATATTAGATATGGTGTATATTCATAAAATAATGAAGTATATGTTTATTAATTAATATTTGACCACTAATATTATAAAAATTCTTTTTTATAAGTTTCAGTCTTTGCAAGGGAATCTGGCTATGTTTTTTTTTTACGCTTATTTAAAAGTGGAGGTACAGAGGTCAAAAGTTGGATGATCGATGTTAAGAAAAACATGCAAGACTTTATGGTAAAATTACATATTTGTTAAATATGTTGATTGTGAAATAATAATAATAATTTGGAAAATTATGATTGGGTTGATGGGCATAAAATACAAGTTGTTAAAAAAATTTTTGAAAAGAAGCCTCAAATGGATAAGATAAGATTTCCCTGTCCCTAAACAGTTGATGTGGACACGTGGATTTCTTTTTTAATATTATATACTATTTTTTAAACCAAGATAGCATATTCAACCTCCACTCCACCTACTTTTTGATGAAATCAATGATGAGAACCTGTTGAAAATATTATTACAAAGGCAAATAATAATATAAAAAATAAAATCTAATCTCGTTTCTCATATAGTATTTATTTTCCCTTCCGTCCAAATGCAAATTCTCATCCCCTTTTCTCCTTCAAAACCCTAATATTATATATATATATATATATAGATTTGACCACATATAATATTTTAGTTTTTTATTTCAAATTTTAATATGAATATTAAAAACAAAATCAAAAATCACTTTCGTCGCAATTTTTTTCGATATTTTCCCTAATTTTTACAAAAATTTGAGCAATTTCTTTCCATCTTATTTTTTTTCCTTTTAATAAAATAATAATTTTGGATAATCTTCGTGGATGAATTTTGTGTTGAAACTCAAACGAGAAATCTGAATCCGAGTGAAAAATCTGCATTATTTTTTCCACCGGTTTTTTCAATTTTTCTTATTCTTCCGATTAGGGTTTTGGAGTTTAACTCGGAAGAGTGCGTAAGAAGAGCAAAAAAAAATGTCAGGCAGAGAATCGTATGGAATAATCGGCGGTACTACTGAGCAACAGAACAGCAATGTAGTAGGAGGGTTAGGGTTTCAATCTTCCATGCCAACGAATATGCGTCTATCGTCGTACGGCGCCGATAACTCAGCTGTGTATAAGCCTATGCCTCCACCTAATTCCTACGGCGGCGGCGGTGATGTGTCGGGGCAGTTAAGTATGAGCCCTAATACTAATAGTGGGGAAGTATTAGTGAAGAGGAAGCGAGGAAGGCCTAGGAAGTATGCTCCGGATGGCACCATGGCTCAGCCGGCGTTGACGTCTCCGCCGGCTGCGGCGGCTGTGGAATCTACTGGCTTTCCGTCTGCAGTGGTGGCGGAAGGCTCACTTTCTTCCGGGAAGAAGAGAGGCAGACCTCCTGGTTCAGGCCGGAAGCAGCAGGCTGCTGCTCCTCCTCCTTCAGGTATGTCCGTCTGAGTGTGTTACTCGCATACTTATAATTTGTAGAGAGATTTAAGAAAAGTGAAAGATGTTTTACTGTTAAATTTTTAGCATTCTAAAAGAAATTTTTAGAGATAAAATAGATATATTTTAAAAGTTTAACATAGTTTAATTATAATATATACTTGTTTGGTGGGGATTGGTTAATTCCAAATTAAAAAATTTGTGAGTTGCGTAATAATTGCAATATACATATAATATGTATTTTTTGGTCATGCGCACGATATATATTATTATAATTTTTATATTTTAATGTTTTCCATCTAAATTAGCAAATTTACACGCAATGTGCAAATTTTTTTTTTTTATGGGTAACTATTATCAAAGAAATTATGTCTGTTGTAATTTGGGGGGCAAAGGGGAGTACGATGGTTGTAATTTGGGGGGCAAGGGGAGTACGATGGTTGGGGAATTGGAAAATGAGAGGATTGTTGAATATCAGCATTACAAGGGGAATGTAAGGAAAATATTAAATAAAAAGCGTAACACTCTTGTGTTTGTATTTGATAGTATTGTGTTCATCGCACTATAATCAGAACACTTTAGTTTATTTTTAATTTTTAATGTTGTTGTTCTCATGTTCGAGTGGGCCTGACATACTGAAACTCGTATCAGTTACATAGTATCGTGAAAGCCATAATAAAATTTGAAAAATAGTGAATTGGGATTAAGGCTATATGATAAATTTGTGGTGACCTTTTTTCATCCCAAGTATAGTAAAAAAAAATTATTTTTATTTTATTTTTTTTTTGAGAGAATCAACCAAGTATAGTAAACTTAACTTAGTGATGTGACAATTATTTTTTATTTCCTAAAGACAAGCGTGTTAATTTTCATCGTTTACTCTGTTAGCGAGTCTGTAAATTATGAAAGAGAAATCATCTTTTTTTCTTTCTGCAGTTAAAAGTTTCTATTTTCATATAACTTAGTCTTTGTTTTGTACCTTTATTAATGCTAATTTTTATTATTATTTCTTGATAATTATGAACTATTATTGATTTGCAGGGTCAGCTGGCGTTGGATTTACACCGCATGTTATCACGGTGAAAGCTGGAGAGGTGCATTCTTTTTATTCTTAATTAATACATTCTAATTATGCTTTAATTTGTTATTGTGGGATTCTAGGCTGCAACTTATGAGTTCTCTAATATTAGGCTGAACTAAGTTTGTCCATTGGACTGACATTTTTCCGATCTGTTGTATGCGTGTGTTTCTAATTTAACATATGGTAGACATTCTGATTTTGTTAATATTATTTACTTGTGCGGTATTCATTTTCTATAATTATGCAAAATTGTAACTTATTTTTTAGAATTTTATCCTCATGATGAGTGAAGAACTACAACGAATTTTTTCCTATAATTTTTGCAAAATTGGCTTGTACCTTTTTTTTACCTTGTGCGGTGTTTATTGAGCTAACTAGACTTGTTATCATTGCATCTTATGTGGCATCGCGATTCATTCTGATTTAGACACACCAATTTTTACCTAAGGTGACACAAGAATAAGGTAAATAGAAGGCTGAAAAGAATCTTTAAAAAAAAAATAAGAAATATCTAAAAACGGAAAAATATAGATGAACACGAAAATATTTCTGGTGCGCCTGTCATTGTCTAAATGATAACACATGGCATCTACTGGGCTGGTCTGTTGTAAAAGTATCTTCGGTAAGGAGTATTGATTATGGAGTACGACATGAGTTGTCATACAAGGTTTGTGTTTTTGTTATAATTGTGTCATAATCAAAGTATATATACAAAAGAATCCATTTTTGAGGGACAAAAAAGATGTCTTTTACAAGTTCGATTCAATCACTTGTGGCTGATTTCAGTAAATTGTTCCTTTGAAACATAGTGTTTCTGGTTTTATCCAATACTTTGAACCATAATGGATTTCTTTTCATTGCACATTGTTTGCTTATATATGTCTTAATTGTTCATACAAGATTTCTGCTCTGTTCAGTTGTGAAATATTGACCTCGTTATTTACAATGTTAATATCTGCTATCCAGGATGTATTGGCAAAATTAATGTCGTTTTCTCGAAATAACATGCGAGCTGTCTGCATTCTATCAGTGAATGGAGCGATATCCAATGTAACCCTCCATCAAGCAGCAACATCTGGTGGAACTGTAACTTACGAGGTTTGTCTTACTATTTGAACCCTAACCCTAATTTCAGTCTAATCAGTGGTCAAGGTTACAACTTCTTTCTATTGTGAGATTAGGTACGTTTATTATGTCCCGTAAATGAAGTGGGACTATCTATTTGAGACATCCTGAAAAGGAAAGCATGACTATGAATTTGAGATGGAGGGCTACTTTTTGAGATTAATGACTAGTGAGATTGTTAATTGCCACATAATTGAAATGTTGAATATACTTTGTTTTGTGTACCACTTGCATAGGGATTTGGCTAAGTGTGTTTATTATAATTGTTACATTTGTAGAGAGCGTTTTGAGTGTTGAAATAGAGTGCTAATATTCAGAAAATTACTCCTGTAGGACATGGAACATAATATCAACCAATCACTAATTTCAAGATGGTGCAATTGCTTTTGTAGATAGGACATGAGCTGGTTTGTTTACCCTGGAATTATTATCATGATCACTAGCCTAAATTTAATTATTGTCACATCTGGTGTAGCCCAGTAAGATTTTGTCTGCTTTGTACCCTAACACTTGCATTTCCACAAAAGCCTCTTAATAGGTTGGATTAGTGACCACACATATATAGCACATCAGTAATCGGTTCACCTCACCTAGTTGATGTGAGATGTAACTCCCCTTAGTATGTAGCCTGTCATCAACCACACAGAGACATATAGCAGCCTGCCCACAACACTAGGGCCGTTACAGTAATGGTACAGGTAAGTGACAGATATACACCAGTATCTCCAAACACATAAGTTTGGGGGTAGAGTCATTTTATAAGTGCTCATATACAAAAAAAAATGTTTACGTGTAAGAGGGTTCTGTTTTATAAGATTCTCACATAAAACGCGTATGCAGGGACGATTTGAGATACTGTCACTTTCTGGTTCATTTATGCCAATGGAGTTCGGCGGACAACGCAGCAGAACAGGTGGGCTGAGTGTGTCGTTATCTGGACCTGATGGTCAAGTTTTAGGTGGCGTTGTGGCTGGGCTCCTAATTGCAGCATCCCCAGTTCAGGTCCGTTTGATTTTCTCTATAAAGTGCCTTTTTTTCCTTCAAAGAAACAAATATAAAATTACGAATTTTTCCTTTTAAAGAAACATACTGACATAGGATTATGCTTCAATAGTTGACGTCAGATTTTTCTTTCTTGTCTTTTTTTTCCTGTCCGAGGTTTACAAATATAGTTACTGCACTCGTCAGCATTTGTCATAGGTATAAATAATGTACTTTGTTGGTGATACCATCCTCAAAAGTAGCTTATGTTCCAAATCAGCCTGTTGTGGACAATCATTGTTTGTTGAGGCTATAAATCCCACAATGGGAAATCAAAGCCTTGCAAAGCAATATTTAAGATCCAGGGACTACTCCACCCATCAATTGGCTTTGGTTGGTTGCTCCAAACTCTATTATAATATCAGAGGGCGGGATATATAAGATCCCAGAGCTACCAACTCTTCCCAATTTGTTTTGGGTTGAATACTCCAAACTCTAATATCTTTGAATTGTTTTTGTTTTTTATTTATTATTCAAAAGAATATCGAAGAGGCGGCTTATATGGCATAGAAGTTCATTAATAAAACTCAAGAGTCTAGAAAGGGTATTTGAATTCCATATATTATTGAATTATAGATGTCTTGTTCAGGTAATCGTTGGGAGTTTTACAACAGGTCAAAAGCAGTCAAAATCCCGGGATGCAGAACCAAAGCTATTACCGGGACATACAATAGCTGGAAGCCCACCATCTCGGGCGACCCTAAGCGAGTCCGACGGTGGGCCGGGAAGCCCACTTAACCAGAGCACCGGAGTGTTCAGTAATAGCAATCCGCAAGGCATTCCTAACATGACTTGGAGATAGACTTGTAGTAGGAAGAGAGTGCATTTTATATGATACTTTTCTTCTTCCTTTTGTCAGTTGTGTGTGTAAAGTAAAAATAGTTAATTTAGTTGGATGACCAAAAATACCATCATGGGAATCCTAGTGGAGTGGATGGAGTGTTAAAATTAGGGTAGATTAGGTACTTGGCTCTTCTCTTGCTCTTGAGTTATTATTACTAATTGTTAGGTTTGTGTTGGAAATGGTTAATGAAACTTAACATGGTTATTTTTGTTCATATTTTTATGATATTTGGGAGTTGAATGGTTAGGTTGTTCATGCTTTTTAGTTAAACCCTATTGTATTTTTATATTTTTCAGTTGCCACTCTTTTTTAAGTGGACCCACCACCATTTCTCAAAAATCCCTTTAGACATATTTTATTTTTATTCGTACCCATTGTTCTCCGAGACTCGTAACCATTTACTTGGAATGCACTCTTTGTTCTGAACCTGTATCTCTAACCTTGAGTTCAAATTTGTTGACATTTTTTGTAATACCATCTTCTCTTTTGATTGGCTAATGTATCAGAAAAATAGACTCAAATCAAGTGAGAGGGTGACATGAATAAGTAACAACAAACCTAACCCCTCTCTCTCTCTCTCTCTCTCATTTGCAGGGCAAGCAGCTTCAAAGGTCTGATGGAATTGTTTGTTTGGGGATGGGATTGGATTGGTCATTGGATGTCCTCCTCCTTGCTTGGCCTTTTTTGTTGCCTCTTCAGACCAGTTTTGTTTTATGTTTTTGTTGTTATAAAAAAAAAAATATATCCTATTATTTTGTTCTCAAAAATTAAATCTCCAATTCTTTAGGTAGGGAAATTTTGATGACCACTAGACTATTGAACCAATGCTCATTTACGTTATACCTTTTTCATTTTAAATTATATATATAATGCAGGTACAAAAAAAAACACATAAACAAAAGGAAAGGAAAATGGCATGTTCATCCATAGTGTGTGTTGTGTCTATATTATTATAAACCAAAAGTTGCTTTTAGGGTTTTTTAGGTTCGAATTTTAAATTATTTTCAAAATTATATATACCATTTTAGGAGAATTTTGATATTTGGTTCGAGTTTTGAATTAGGAATGCATCATTTCAAGAATATAGTATTCCTTTAAAGTTTTCTTTCTTAAATGGATGAGAATAGATGATTCTCTAAGTATTCTTTTTAAAAAAAAAATCTTGAAGTTTCTTCTTAAGACTAAAATATTTCTTTTATTTACCAAGACAACTTCTTCTTTTTTTAATTTATATTCTTTTTAGAAGAAAAAAAATATATATTATATTATACTTTTTCTTTTTGTTATTATTATTTTTTTTCTTTTTGACATTAAATACATGCAATGAATTTTCACTTTTCTTAACAATAAAAACTTAAATTTACATTGGTAAAATTTATAGGACTTTTCTTTTAATTTTATAAAATAAAGAACATTTTGTTAATTCACACATATTTCATCCTTGTTATTGTTTGAACCAAATATATAGATGTAATTCAACATTCAGGAAAATATAATTTCTATCCCAACTAAAACATTAGCAAAACATCTTAAACGTTAGGAGGAAAGTTTTTTATTATCAAAACTCAAACCAAACAACCTTTTAAAATTGTGCTATCATCAAATCCTTCTAGCGACGATTGTTTTGTGGTCGCCATTTATGGTGAATTTTGGAAATTGTAGAGATAATATTTTGAAAAGGGTAAATTACATACTCGGAACGTTCTTAGCTAGAGAACTTAAAATTTTGGAAAATATTTTTCCTAATCCAAAGGTTAAAGAAGTGCGCATTTACTACACTTCCTTTAATTTACAAGATATCCTACGTACTTGGTAGAGTGTTCTGACGGGCTTATGATGGTCATGCGAGCCAGAGTCGGTCTTGACAACTTTTAAACCTCCAGCAAAATTCAAAAATGATACCCCTCTTAAATAAATATATTAAAGAATAAATTAATTTTATTTCAATAAAAAGAGTTTAATTCCACCAAAAACACATTACAATTAAAATTTCAAAGTGTTTACTAGTTTCATGTGAAAATGTACGAGTTTACATAATATCAAAACTAATACAACGAATATTTCAAACACGTATGCGCTTCATCTTTTGTCTTATGTGTATTTTATCTTCCAAAAAGCTTTTAGATACTCCAAACAAAATCAAATGCTAAAACGTACATACAAAATAAAAGTAGCAATGAAATTTCGATCAAAACAATTACTTAAAATAACTTCTTGTATTTTGAGCAGCAAAATCATCAACCAAAGTCAAAATGTTCTAAGATGTCCTTTTCAATGCCTAACATTGCTAATCCATTCAATCTCCCTTGACTCAGAGTGGTTCGCAAGTAAAATTTTAATAGTTTTAATTTGGAAAAACTCATTTCTACAGATACTAGAATCATATGTAAGGTCAATAAAAGTTTATAAATAAGCATCACATGAAGAAACTCTATATTTTTTGCAAACTCCATAATTTTAATAGATACCCATGATTTATTTGTTTCATATAATTCAATGTGGTAACATTAATTGTAATACTTGTAGTTCTGAATATAAGCACTTTACATTAACACCAAAAAATCATCAACTTTTAAAACATTTTCAAGATTTATGCAAGATGTTCTCAATTTATCATTATCCAATAAAACAAACTTTGTTGCATCAAAATAGAATCTAACATATATTGAAAAATTGCAATTATTTTCTTGGAAATAAACCTTATTAATTAAATCTCTTTAAATACATATAAAAAAAATTAGTGCCCCTCCTCACTTTTGAGCTCTAGGCGGTCGCCTGCTTGCCCTGCCCTACCCTAGGGCCGGCTCTGATGCGCGCGGTGTGTTGACATCGGAGCCGGAGATCCGTCTTGGATGTGTCGTGGCTGTCGTCGGGGAATTCGCGATTTGGAAGGTAAATAAAATACTCTTCAATTGCAGTCTATGAGGTGCAGTGTCTGTCCTCAATCTCTCTCTCTCTCTCTCTCTCTCTCTCTCTCTCGTATGAGAGGGGCCTTTGTACCTGCTTTTTGGCGCTTTTCATGGAAGAGATGCCGTGATATATTTTTCTAATGTTAGGCGGGCTCTCTTTTTTATGATTTGGAATGATACCAACAAATTCACATCTAAATACTTATTTTATTTCTTAAAAAATAAAATACAGTCCCACCTCTAAAATCTGAAATCTTAATCTTTAAATAGTAAAATACTTCATTTGCCTTTATGGTTATTTTTTATAAAATTTGAGGATAAAGGCAAATTTATATACAGTAATTTTTATAAAGGGTGTTAGTAGTGGCACCTTTAGTTTTTAATTTCAACACCCTTAAGCACTTAAATTTATTTTTTAAATTAAAGCACACCCTTAATTTGAGCACCCTAATAAGAAAACAAAACCACTCTCTTTAAGAAGTGACTCGATAATAAATATAATTTAGGGTTTTTGTAACAACCTGTATGATGATTGGGAATCCAAACAATCTCGTTAATTTTAATTTCTTCTTTATATCTACTTACAAATATGAATTAAATAAAGAAACGGAAAAGTTGAAACTAATAGATATATAGATGAAATTGGGGATGCATACAGTGAAGTTATATAGATGTTCTTGTTTTTTTCTTTGTTTAATGGGAATGTGGAGATGTTCTTTGTTTTTTAATTTTTTTGTTCATTTTAGTTGATTCATCAAGTTTGAGTGACTTCACAGTATCATCAGTTCAAAAAGAAAAAAAATGAATCGTATGACTACTGTGTTGGAATAATGGATAAAGGAGGATGTAATTTTAGAGAGAATTTGTAGAGTGAAGAGAAGAAGATAAGAAAGTGAAGAAAGTGGAGAGTTTTTTCACAAGCTAATTGTAATGAGAGAACTATTTTATTTTTTATTAGGTGTTTTTTTTTTTAAAATTAAAAATTAAATGTGAATATTTAAAAAATAGGTGTTAAAACAAGAAATTAAGAGTGTTTTTACTAACACCTTTTTATAAAACATAGATATTGATGTTGGAAAACATAGAGCAAGGCGATTTTGTATATATAGATATAAAGATAAAGAAGGGAGAGAAATTGGAGGTTAAGTCAATAAATTTCGAGTTTCCTTTAGTCCAATTCAACACTAAATTAAGAGATACAAACACCCACCACACAAATGTCAACTTTACCAATTTTATCAGATTTATTTCTTAACATTCTGAAAAAAAGTATTAAGATTTAAGAAACACACTAGTTTCAAACTAATAAACAGATTTATTTCTTAACATTATGGAAAAAAGTATTAAGATTTAAGAAACACACTAGTTTCAAACTAATAAACGTTCATTAATACAACTTATTTTATTGTAAAATTTCCCAAAAAAGAAATTGGTCTGCCAATCTGATTGTTATTACAAAAATACCAGCCATAATTTTTTGGAAGGTCTGAATCCAGAGTAAAATGCAATCCATTAACGAACATAAACAACCTTTTGGGCAAAACAAATAGTTGGAGGTGGCTTTTAGCATTTTGACGCATATTTAATATTTTAGTGAAGACAGCAATTGAACACCTTCTTCACTCCACCCTGCAAATAAAGAGTTATTGAACAATTTTCGCAAGTTTTTGTCATATTTATCGAAACTCTATTTTACAACACAAACTATTAAAACAGTTCACACAAGTCTCAAGAAATTAATCCCAACGAACAAATACTCAAAACATTCTGTTGATCATTTCGAAAATTTTACAATAAATTTTCCCCTACAAAAATAATTCTTGAGAGACTATATAATAACAACAATGGGAAACTGAATCAGAGGAAATTAAACTCCGCGAAAAAACCTTCACGTTTCCCACTTCAGAAACCTTAGCAGAATCTTTCACATTCTCAGCCCCAAAAAGACCCCATCATCAATTCGACGAATTCGGCAAGTTAAATTACCAGCATACACCCATTGCGATAAAGCATTTCAATCCACTCCTGTGTTCAGAACAAAGATAGAAGTGTGTACGTTATTACAAAGATTCGGGACTCGTGGAGGGTCGGATTCTCGAGGGCATTTGCGTCCGTCCCCGTAAGTCCCCTCCAAACCTGTACTTCAACGAATTTTGGGGTGTTATGGACATTTGATTCAAGTTGAATTCATCAAGATCGTCCTCGTCAAAACTCATTGCTACCGCGTTTTGATCTAAATGACCCTCATTATTATATTCGTCGAGGATATGTTCTTCATCGTCATCATCTTCGTCATCATCGTCACAAGCAGGTCTCACCATTGACCAGTACACAAAGTTCGGTCGGATATACCTTCATATTTAAATTTAAATAATAATAATAATAATTTAGTAAACAAATAGGTTCTAGTGCAAGATCCAAAAGCAAGAGAAATGGGTACATTGGATCAATTGTGTTCATAAAAGTTCAGAACAAAAGTTAAGGAGAAAAAAAAAATTAATTTGTCAGTCCCAAAGGGAAAAAAGCAAACCTGTCTGATTTCTTTAACAAATACGGGTCGAAAGGGAAGAACATGTCAAGTCTGTCGAGTCCACCAAAAGTCCTGGATAGTTCGGATTCCAATATACCAAACAAGACAAGGGTCTCTGAAACAGAAAATAAACGAGCTGCTTTGGCCTGTTGGAGAAATTCCTCTACTATGGATGGCAAGCACACCTGTCATGGAAAACGACCTTAGAAAAAGTTCACCAAGTATGTTTTTTCTGCAAGTAGAAGCTTTTATGATTGATTGGTTGGCAGTGGGGGTACGCAGAGAATCAACTATTCTACAAGGCTGATAAAAAAAATGTAAAATGATTGAAAACACAACAATTTTACAAGTTAGAGAAATAGATGAATGATTTGGTGATATGTTCTATTAATTTTTTCAGTTTTTCCATGGAATCAAATTCTTTGGGCTATGGGCAAGAAATTTTCCATGGAAAAAGAGAAAAAGATTTGAGAACCTCTCACCAAATCATTCCATCTCTTTTTCCAACTCTTTTATCAATCAGACACTATATTTTAGTATGCAGTTGGTTTGAATCAAAGTGAGGAAAATCGTGTTAAACTAAACCACTATCTAACACTGCTTTTTCATTTTCCTTGCAAATCAATAATACCTCCCGCAGCATTTACACATAATGAAAACACAGTCTAAATCGTATTTCAAACAACAAAGATCCTAGAATTGAGGATGGTTTTTGGAAAAGAACAAAAACTGGTTATAAAAGTCTTTATGCAACAATTGGGGTTGAAGAAGATCAAGATTTTATCTCACCTTTAACGGGTTTAATGGATGCTTCAAGATTGCATCTATGGGCATAAGACTAAGTTGTGATCTGAGACGAGGGACACCCAGCATTGATCTCATACGGAAGCAAAGCACATACATAATGGCCTGTACTGCAATATAATGACATCAACAAAGTTGCAATTGCTTCGAAAATAGAAGGTTCAAGAAGAAAAATCTATTCTAAAAATAAATAGCAAAGAGCTTCACATCAAATTGCATTTTATGATCAATAAGTGAAATTTTGGGAATTCATAATACTTCAGGTAAAACTTGAACTCGTCACATACCTGGCATCCAGAATAGAAAACTCTATGAGCTTTTGGATTGATGTCACCACCGTGGCTTTTACAATAATTAGAACACCAATCTACCAGGCTGAAACATATAAAAATGACATTCATCAGAATCTTTCATTCTTATATTTTTCCTTTTTCTCCAATCATAAATTGCATTCCCTCCATTTTTTTCTATTTCCATACCCCATATAACAGATATATATAACATAGTCGCTAAAAACACAGATGGGTGCCAAAAGCTGCATAAGGTGCACCACAATGGGGACTCAGTGGTTCCCCTGAGGCTAGGCAAGTTACAAAAGAGACAAAAAAGAAATATTCCCTCGGTCTCAAATTTAGTCCCGCTTTCCTTTTCGACTTTCTAAAAATCTAAATCGGACCTAGATCGAGATGTCAGGATTTTTGGAGAAATCGGAAATTTTATCGAAACCCATAATTTAAAAAATCGGGAATTAAATAAATATAATAACATTTTCATACTCATAAATAGTTTTCAAAATAACATAATACTAATAAAATATAATATAGCTTTCAAATTAACATTAATTTTTTAACATTAAAGTAACAAAATATGCATATCCAAAATTTAAGAAGTGTTTTTGTAAAATTTAAAACTTAAAATAGACCAAAATAAAATAACTTAAAATATTGGGCTTGAATACAAAAATAATAATAAAAAAAACTTAAAGGCAATTGAGACTTCTCTCTTAAAACCTAGCCCGCCAGTTCTCTTAAAAGTTAAAACCTAGCCGCCACTTCTTCGCCACAGTTCTTCTTCGCAGCAGTCCCCACTTCTTCGCCACAGTTCTTCGTCTTCTTCTCAACAGTCTTCTTCTTCTTCTTCTTCGCCACAGTCGTCTTCTTCTTCGCCATAGTCGTCTTCTTCTTCGTCGCCACAGTTTTCTTCTTCTTCTTCGTCGTCGTCGTGGCCTTCTGTTTTCCGATTATTTTCCGATTTTGGCCGATTTTGGTCCGAAAAATAAGGAACGATTTCAAACTTTATCGGGACTGTTTTCAATTCTCAAATTGAAACATTTCCCTTCACGGAATCAATGTAAATTAACAATAGTTATAAGTTGTATCTCCTTTAAGTTGAAATTAATAGTTCCTTAAAAATAAGGAACGCAAACTGGGACTGTCAATTAGAAACGGAGTAAATTGTTCTCCTTTAAAAGGTCGGTGTATTTATTTTTTTTGATCAGAAACAAAACACTTTTATTAAGAACTGATTAAAGTGATACAACATGGATTACATCTTTAGTGAACCAGTAGTCCACCAAATCCCCTCAAGAAATATCCAAAGGCTACAACATACCAAGCATTACAAAAAACCAAACAACAATGAAAAGATGAAGCCATAAACAAGGCTACTACAGGATAGCTGCGTTCCAATTCCCACATAACCCACATAGGGATGGGAATTGGTACAGTAAAAACCGAAACCAACCTAAACCAAACCAAAAAAATTGGTTTTGGTTTCACATATTTAAATACCAAAAATCGGAAATACTGAAACTACTGACTTTCTTTGGGTTGGTTTTGGTTTTAATGGTTAAAAACCCAAAATACCGAAAATAAAGGTAAATAATATATTTAACTACACTAAATAGACTATATTGTTTTATTGTATTTTTGAACAAAAATAGAATATTACTTTAAGACAATGTATACATCATTGTTATATTATATTATATAGAATATATTTGGCTTTATATATTATTTGTATAATTTTAAAGTTTATTCATAAAATGTTATATTTGTGATAATATATATAAATTTATCTAAAAAGACACATGGGATATTATAAGATTATTAATTATACTTCTAAGTCTAATTCTTAAAATTTGCATCTCGTTGATTCAAAATTTTGTATATTGTGAGACTTCTATGTTAGTGAAGTCATTACAATCCATATGTAAATATGAAATAATATAATTGTATTCTTTGCATTGAGAAAAAACATACAATAGATAAAATTAACTATATATACCGAAAAATCAACATAGGTAAATACCGGAAATATACCAAATAATGCCGAAAATAAAAATACCAAAGAAAACCGAAAATTCTGAAAAACCACATGGTATGGTTTTTGTTTCATGTTTTTTTTTATCAGTTGAAAAACCGAAATTACCGAACACGTTGGTTTTGGTTTTGGTTTTGGTTTTGGTATAGGCCAATTACCAAACCAACCTAATCGATTCCCACCCCTAAACCCACAAGATAATGTGGCTGTGCAAGTTCAACTACCTTTTCTTCTCGTTTCTCTTTCTTTCTCCACTTATTTTTCCTTCACTTATTTTTCCTTAGATTTTACCTTTCTTCTTCACGGTTCATTTATATACAACAACAACAACAACAACAACAAGCCTTTATCCCACTAGGTGGGGTCGGCTACATGGATCAAACGACGCCATAGTGGTCTGTCGTGATTCTTTTCAGCCTCTATTTCTTAATTTATTGTTTTTCAGGTCTTCCTCTGCCTCTACTGTTTTCAACTCTCCTAACCATGCCATCTCCTCCATACATGTTAAGTCTCCTCTTTCAGCAAATCCCTCTCTGATGGTAACACATCTTATCTTTCCTAGTTTGCCACTCAATCCAACATTCTCATCTCAGCACATTATTTATTCTCGTGTTGGCTTTTGACCGCCCACACTATTAAACATTGCTGGTCTAACCGCGGTGATAGAATTTTCAATAACCTTTTTATCTAACACACCCGAAGCTCCATTTCAACCATCCTGTAATCCGGTGATTTACATCTCCCTCTATCTCCCATCTTCTTGTCTACTTAAACACTTGTGGTATGACATTAACTCCTCTAATTATGCAACCACTTTTCCTTTTACTTCTGCACGAAAGCCATTATTTTGTCTCCATATTCCCATTTAGCTCTTCTCTGGAATTGCAAACAGCATATCGCGGTGCTGGCTCTTGAGAGCATCCAAGGAAACAGCATTTTATTTATATGACTGCAGCTAATTCTTTTCAGATTTAATTTATTGCAACTGTTTTCGCCATCTGTTCTCCTCTTTCAGCAAATCACACATGTTAAATCCTTGCACATTATATAACTATTAAATTATGCAATAAATCTTCCAAAGTAAATGTCTACCACCAAACTCCAATTATGCAACCTTTTCCTTTGCATTTTATATTTCAATTGTATCAGAGCGGATTTTATCATGTATATCTTCTATTCATCCATTCACATTGCTGATTTTAGTCAGGTGAGAATTTAATGTTTGGCCAGCAACAATTGGCACTAACGAATTTGATGAATTCAGCTAGGGTAGGTGTATGGTGCTAGCACTACACTCAGGTTGATCTAACACCTACATCCAGGACAAATATGTGGAATGTGCCGTAAGCAACTTTTAGTTACAAATAGATGTACTGCCTTAATAAATATATAGTTATATACATATACATATATATAGTGGATCTAATTGGAGGTGAGCAGGTGACACAAGTTGTTGACCAACCTTTCCAATGCAGTAGCAACATACGTGGCTGACAAAAACTTGGCACGAGACAAGTAACTAGCAAGATAAGAAACGGCACTCATTCTGCATTAAAAGAATAAGAGATTAGTACCATAATACAGTCTACTTCAAAGTGATCTCTATGTTGTAGTCAGTAGCAAAACCATATTCATGTTTGCCCCCAAGGGTTTCTGTAACAAAAATACTTGCTAGTTTATGATTTCAACCTATTATCCTTGTGATTATCAGCATAACCACAAAAAAAAAAAAAAAAACCTAAAATATCCTAAATCTTTTACCTCCAATCTTGGGCGTAGGCACCATTTCTAAAAATATCTGCCAGCCGACTAGCAAACCTTTCCCCACAATTTTCTGGATCCAGCGAACAGGCGTAGAACATAACAAACTAACAAAAAAAAAAGGGTAAGCCAGAAGGTCCAGATGAGGAATAGTAGTTACTCGATCATTGATTATTAATACAGATTGAAGGCAACATGTTAATTTTTTTTATCTGAAATCCGAAGGAATTACCTGAGGCAAATTTGGACTTGTACGCATTCAACACCGTACTCTGAAATGACTGGAGGAGTGTTTCAAATACCTAAAACCACGGTAGTAAAGTATATGTATTTCAGATAATAACATCAAATACCCAAAACCAAGACAAAAGTAAGTAAATATATATATATATAGACACAGAAACACATTTGCGCACATCACCTGAATCAAACGACCACCATCGTTGCAGGATTTAAGATGTTCAAATATCAGCTCCATCAAACTATCTAACTTTTCGGCAACTACATTTCCCCAAAGAAACTTTTGACTAGAGAATTCCCTTTGGAGCTGAAAATGAAAATATGCATTAATATATACATAATAGGCTAAAAAGTAGTCACTGCTTTAAATATCACAAGTTACTAGATGAAAACTAAATTAGCAGAGAACCACGTTATGCTTCCATCATAGTTTATAAAGTAAAAAGCCACTAAGGTCTACAAAGAACCAACACATAAAGCGCAAGGAGATGCTTGCATCTGATCGAAGTATGATGCACATAGTAAAAGCATGCAAAAATAACATTTTACATAAGAAAAGGTAACAGAAATAAATATGGTTATAAATGAAAATATACAATATATGCACGTAAATATATCATAAACTGTACAAATCAGGTCGGCTCAAAATATGGTGCATCACCCCTAGTACAGGATGGTGGACGTGGGAAACGGAACTCTATGTGTGCTTTTTTCTTAAGATAAGAACACTGGTTCTGTGTTAGGACAAGCTGTTAAACCCTAATGACCAATAAAACATTAAAACTTTCACTACTATATATCGTTAACTAAATCAACCTCTTCTAAAATAACCCATCAATAGTTTGAAAACATAGATAAGTTAAAACAATTTGAGCCAATATGCTGTTTTGTTGTCAATAATAGTACGAGAGTTGTAGGATAGTGTGTACATACATCGGGTAATTGAGAGAGAGAGAGAGAGAGTCATAAACCAGAACACAACGGAAAAATACAATACAGAAGTACAAAATAGAAGGCTTGGAAGTGCAGAGAGAGAGAGAGAGAGAGAGAGACCTGTCAGTGGATTTTATGGTTAAAGCTTATGAGGAGCGGCTAGTGAAAATTGTCCTTAATGACAAGTTAAGGCTCATATTTATGACCTTTAAAGCCTCCAACTATGGGTTTAATCACAATTAATGCTAGTGACTGACAAGCCGAGGGGTTACAAGTTAACTGGTGCAGGCTATGGCACGTTGGATAATAGGGTGGCGTCTCTCTTTGTGAACGAAGATGTTGGACCCATCGTATGATCCAACGGTCGTTATGTTCCATCCTCCATGCCTACACTCTCTGTAGCACAGCTGGGAAGATCGGCCTACCGGGCTCTGTTCGGTATGGTCAGTAGGGTGCCCCTACCGGCAGCCCGTTCTATATAGCTTCCGTTATGTACTGGTTTGGAAATATCTACAATAGTAATCAGAACCTTCACTTGAGGCTACGAGTATGACCATCCTTTAATCATCCGAGTTTAGCATCAAAGTCATTGATCTGATTATATAACTATGAAACCGACAACCAAATTTGTACACTGTCGACTACTACAGGCTCTCCAACAAGGGTAGATTGAAGAAAACTTAGCCGTTGCCCTAATTTACCATGCTTGAAAGCCCAAACATCTCACCATTTGCACTGACAATAACTCCTTAATTCTAACCTAAGTCTGTACGGTTCAGTATATCTCATGGTCAAAAAATGTTCAAAATTTCCGATTTTCCTTCTTTAGAGGTGTTTGATTGCATTATCATCCATGGAACAAACTACCATGCTCCAACTTGGAATGGCCTAATTTTATCTTTTAGCATATGAATTATAAACTACCTCTGTCCTAAGTTTTTGTTTTCCATAGAGTGTTTTTTCACATGTAAAACAATTCCAAGGAACCCAATTCTTTTCCAAATGCAAACCAATGAAACACACCCAAAGTCGTCCAAAATTTGGGGAAAAAAAAACTTTCCTACTTATTTATTCTCATAAGCATCTTACTGCAAGACCCATAGTTGTCAAAAGCTAAAGGCGCACTGAATCACCAAGGTCCCTAGAGCCTAGGCACAAGGTGCAGGCGCGCCTTTTCAAAGCAAGGCGTACCGCATTCAAAATTTTGAAATTTATAATTCTAATCATAATTTACACCACCTACTCTAATGTCAAATCATCTAGAGCAAAAAAAACAATCACCAAATTAAGATCCAAATAAAAAACAAGTCCTCATGGATTTATAGTCATTACCGTCTAAATAACACAATATAAAAATGTCTCAAAATAAATCTAAGGCATAATAAAATAAAGTAAGTCACAATAAAATAAGTCATTTAAATTCCTAATGACTAAACAAGAATATAACACTTATAATTGGCAGCCAAAGTGCCTACTGAGGAATATTATATAACACTTACAATTCAAGAATTCAAGGAAAAAAAATTATAACTGAGCCTACTGCCCTAACCCTACCGAGGGGAAAAAATCAAAAAATTAAAGCAAACATTGAAGCAAATTTTCTTACAAAATCAAAAAGCCACTAATAACACAAAATCATGTAATAATCTTACAAAATTAAAGTAGTTTTTATTATAAATATTATTTTGCAATAACAAAATACTATTAAAACTCAAAATATTATTTTAAAAAACTATATATATTTACTATTTATAATAAGATAATACTTTTTCTAATAAAAAATCATAATAAAATATAAAATAATACTAATAGATAAGACGCTATGAAGTATGAAAGAATAAATATTGTAAATATTTCATATGAGCAAGGGCATATGAGTCATTTTAACCTTTACTAAAACCCTAAATATAAAATATCTCATCTCTACGGCTTCCAGCCTTTGTTTCGTTTCTCTCAACCTCCCACCTCCTCTTCCATTCCGTCTTCTTCTTTACATTCCTCCTTTTATTTTAACATACCCTAACCCCTTTTTTGTTTAAAAAGAAAGGGCTGGGGCGGGGGAACGACTCAGTCTCTGTCAACGGCAACTGAAATAGGAAGAAGAAGGGTTCGACAAAGAGTCTGAGATAGGAAGAAGAAGGATTTGAAGAGAAGGCGCCTCAGTTGCAAAAATCCCCTCTATGCGCCTATGCCTGGAGCCTAGGGGCTAAAAGCACACGCATTTCACAATGGGATGCGCCTTTAGGTAGGCAAAGCCCTACTCTTGCGCCTGGATGCACCTTGAGCCTAGGCGCGCTTTTGACAACTAGGGCAAGACCTTAATCAGCTCACGTGCATTTAATCTAAACAGACACTCAAACACGGAATATTACTAATTCAAAACTTAAGGAAAAATAGAAAAAGACAGAAAACCCAGCCTTTATTTTACAAAATGAACATTCACAGTTGTATAAATTATAGAACTAAGCAACTATAAGAATTTTTACTTTTTAACTCTTTAAGACTAGAATAAGAAACAAAACCTTACTTATTTTTTAGTATTTCTAGTCAGTTTGGTGTGTGCCTTCTTACTCAAGATAATGTCAAATAACCACCTCACCTAAAAGCTCAAGTCATTAGGTAGTGATCGCGCAATGCATATCACTATACCGTGCTATAAGACTCCCCCTCTAGTGTGACTAAGCCCTACACACACATGCAGAGACCAGCCAAGGTGCATCAGGTGCACAAACATAACAAAGTGCTTACTGCCAAGCACAAAGAGGGAACATACGGGTGGAAAATTCAAACCCAAGTCCTTGCAAAACCAAAGTTCTAACACCACATCCTAAATCACCATCTCACCTAAAAGCTTAACCTATCAACAATGCTCTCCAACACTTGGTTCATCAACAAACCCTGTGTTTAGATCAATGTTTTAAATCGCAGTAGCGTAACGCATTGCGTTTTGGTTCCGGAATTGCGTAGCGCTTACAAATTGCATAATAGCGTAAGCAATTTGGATAATGAATAGCGTAATGATAAAAAAATAAAAAATAATATATACTAAAAAATATTAATAAAAAACTATCTTTCCCTTTCTTCTCCACCAAAAGCAATCGTAATTTCCCCTCTCAAACTCAAAAACAATTTCTCTCTAACCCACCCAAAACCACCGACTATCAGTCTCCAATTACTCTCCTAGATAAAACCCTAATCAGCTCAAACCCACCCACCCACCCAAAGCAGCGCAAGATCGACCCTCTTCTCTTTCGAACTAACGGTGAAGAAAGGAGAAGAGCACTCATTTCTGTCTGAGCAGAAGAGAGAAGAACATCTTGACGAGGCTAGAGTTTGTTATTATAACTTATAACTTGCTCGATTTTGCCCTCATTTTTTTAAGTGGCTGGTCCAAATAGCATGAGAAATTGGCCGATTGTGTCAAATTGCGTGCGTATAGCATGAAATTGTGTGCCACGTCATCAAATAGCTCACGCTATTTGGTAAAGATGCAAGTACATCCACGCTATGTAGCGTTTCTCCGCCAAAAAACGCAATAGCGAGCTATTGCGCGCCTCGTAGTGCACTATTCAAAACACTGGTTTAGATGCATCCAATAGCATGCATATATAATCAAAGAATTGTAATCATATAAAGTATACAGCAGCCAGAAGTAAAACTGTACAACATATACACATCAGATTAACAATTTGGGTTAAACCATAATGTCATTAGTAAAGTATTGCAACAGAAAACAACAACATTCCAGTTTAAGGAAGTAAACGTAATCAAAATATTATTTTCAGATGGAAACAAAGCACCTCATCACTGCCTATCTCAGAATGACGCACAGCCCCTTCCTCATCTTCTAGCTCCATCTCGAAAATGCCTTTAGGTAAATCATCATGTAAAATGTCATCCCATCCTATCTCCACCTACAATAAAGCCCACACTCAAAACTATTATGATAAACAAGCACAGAATTTCTTCTCACCCACTTGTTTACAACACAATTTCAAACAACTCACATCTAAATCTATCAACCTGTTCACCACTTCTACAAGCATGGAGCTCCCAACAAGTTCTCCCATAACACCACTCTCCAATGTTAACATGTTTTCCACATAGATCACGATCAACTGCAAGTACAAGCAAGTCTAGCTCAGAATATATCATCAAGAGAATAACTTACAAATCAAATTTGTTAACAATTTGCCAGCAAAATATAGGTTCAACTTGGTTTGCAGGAATGTAGTCAATCTGACATTACAGAAATCGATACAAAAATTTGCAAGGCACAGATTTCGGAGAAGATACCATGCCACAAATGGCCACAACTTCCTCGAGCGTGCAAATATAAACTTGCACACACATCAACATTGGTCTAACGAGGATAAATTCTTAAATTTTTTTTAATTTTAAACAACACATTGCCTTTACCTTACCCTTGCAATTTGCATGCATGGTCTTCTAAGACACATTCCTAGAGATACCAAAACTAGAAACTCTGGATGCATTTAGCCAATAAGATATTTAGTAATTCGCAAACTATATCTTTTACTCTACAATAAGTGAGTGGAAAACTTCTGATTTGCACTTGAAATTACAAACTAATCCTTCATGCATTAGAAATATCAATGGTGCTTGAACAAGGACTTGAACCTATGACCTCAAATGTGAGGAACATATTTATCACCAATAATAAAAATGCCCATGCATGTTCTTTATGTGTTCTAAAAATCTACATAATGTAACCCACTATGAGATGTAATATTGTGCACACATCGAGTCTGACACAAGTTCTGGTATATGTTTTTTCATATAAGGAAGCAAGTTCTTGTATTTATATAACTAAGCAGAGAAGTAATAACTTCAACTCACAGGTTCCTTCGTGTATATGTTTGGCATTCTCTCCTTAATTATCTGTTCCAGTCTCAATGGCGCAAGAGGAACTAAATCAGTTATGTCTTTCAGTGCTAAATGAACCCGATGAAGAACTTGATCCTTTCTTGCAAGACCGCGTGGCTCCTTCAGTAATTCTAAGAAAGAATAAGGTGGCATAAAATTGCTTACGAGCATGTCCAAGCATAAATCAATGTACTTCCCACTTGACGCCGCCTACAATACAAAAAAGTGTGAATAACCACTAAAAACTATACTCTCTGAAGCACAGGTACTTCATTTTTTTAGGGTTACCCGTTTGGACAAGGCTAGGACACGGGTACGGACATGGGTCGGACACGGCTCCAATAAAAATAATATTAAATTTCTGCTTTTTTCTGCTTCTTTTTTTTTCTGTTTTTCTTGCACTTATTTTTCTTTTTAATAAAAATAATATTAAATCTCTGAACCACGGGTACTCCATTTTTTTTCTGTTTTTCTTGCACTTATTTTTCTGTTTTTTTTTTCTTTTGTATTTGGATCTGTGATTTCTATTCTATATTTCTATTTCACACAATCCTTTCTCTTGTGAATATGACTTGTTTATTTTAAGTAATGTTAAATTTTATTTGGTTGTAGTGTTCTTTGGATATGAGTTTACATAATGCATATTATTATATAAATATATTTATTTATTTATTTATTAAATGTGTCCCTCGTCATACCCGTGTCTAAGTTTTTTAAAATTTGCCGTACCCGTACCTCGTACCGGGTACGACACCTGTACCCGTGTCTGTGCTTCATAGACTATATTGTATTGGTCATTTTGAAAGCATATCTATACCACGCACCAAGGATATTACTAGTTCAACCAAAGCATCCATCACATCAGGCCCATAATTCCACAAGCTCATTCCGCATATCTGAAGACCAGTCACTTATGAGAAGATTCCAATAGATAGAAAAAGATATGAATACGGATAAACAAGTATTGCTAACTTACACAAGCAAGGAGAGCACGGTGGTGAACAACATCTATGTAAGAAACTGCACCAGATAATGCCTTCAAACTTGTCTATCAAGCAAAAAATAAATAAATATTAGGTGACTCGTGAAGCAGGTAACTGGAAATTATATCCTGGTAAATACCTATGTCTATTTATTAAATTAACCTACCACAAGCAGGGCCACCTCATCAGGGGCTAGGCGCTCATTGTGGTGCAAAACGCCAAGCAGCTGGTCGTAATTGTCGCTGTCACCCTGAACCAGTAACATGTTCAGTTATTAAATTAATTATCTAAGCCTTTGCCATGAAAAGTGGAACATATGCTGAGTTTCTATAAGCAATATATGAACAATAAACAACACACTATTGGAACCACTAGACTGAAATAAGGTAAAAGACAAAGGAAATTCATAAAAATATATCCATTTGACATGAAAAGGGAATTCATGAATCAATATTGAAGTTTTAAAAAAGAGAAGGCAAGGGAAACAGTTGAAATAGAAAGGCAAACAGCAGCATCTTTGCAGTGGGTTGCTACTTGCTACAATTCAGCAACATCAACTATTTTGACAATGGCATAATAGAAATTTTTTGATCAAAAACAAAACCACTTTATTAATAACTAGAAGAAACAAGTTACAAGAAAGTGGATGATAGACCAGAAGTTCACCCAAACAGAACGGAAAATAAACAGACAAAACAAAAACAAAACAATGTTCAAACTCCAAAGAAACAATCATAAAAACCAGCTAATTGCAGCCTTCCAATTGTTGTTGACGACTGAAACGGATAAATCCCCAAAGCATTTAGAAGAGAATGCACACAATGAAGAAAGGAAATTGACCATCATTTCGGTGTATTAAAAGAAGAGAGGAAAATATGAAATTGCTAAAATTCCTGAAAGTCTGAATCTAATTGACATTACTGTATTAAAGTTAGCTACCACACTCCATGGCAGATAAACTATGTTGATACTTCCATGCAAGCCCTAAAGTTCCATGAAAATTAAGTTTTGAATTTCAATAAGCGTTAAAGAAACAATCTTGAACATTGCAGAATGCTTACCACAGAGACTGATTTCAGGGCATCCCTGACATGATATGCCAACTCCAAATCACTAAAATTAACATCTCCAATATCAGCTAAACCTGTTTGCTCTGCAGCCAATTGCACACCCATTGCCACTGAGATAATATGGATACTAAAGCTCTGGTTGGGGTTCAAGAAGCTGATCGTACAATCTAAAGCTACAAAAATGAGAAACATGACATATCAATAGAAATCAGTGTTTTAAATTGTGCTAGGGTAAAACAAAGCGTTTTGGTTCCGGAATTGCGTAGCGCAAGTAAATAGCTCAGAACATGAAATTTTTATAATTAAAAAAAATAAAAAATAACATTACATTAAAGAACATCAATAAAAATCCATTCAAATACTTCAAATAACCAAAACATAAAAATCCAAGCGGGATCCTTTTTAGAAGTTGCAGACATTCCAAGAAATCAAAAAGTAGAGAGATCAATGAGCACCTAGGAGAGCAGAGACGAGTACCTAGGAGTCAGAGAGCAGGGACCCAGACGAGTAACCTGGGAGAGCAGAGAGTAAGGTCTAAGCACCTAGGGTTACATCGTCCAGCGGAGAGAAGAGAGAGAGAAGAAGACTGCTAGCGGCTAGGGTTCAGTATTACGATATATTAACTTTTTGTCCCCAATAGCGTTCGCTACTTCTAAAATAGTGTTAATAGCATGCGTTTAGCGTAAAATAGCGTGCCATTGTGCCACATCAACATTTAGTGTGCGCTAATTGGGAAAATAGCAATTTACAATAAGCCATGTAGCATTTTATGGTGAAAAAATGCTGTAGCACACATGCATGGCGCAATATTTAAAAAATTGGTAGAAATAAAAAAAATGATTAAAATATGCCACTCATGATGTCATGCAATGACAAGTATATGATTCCATAGCTACTTAAGCAAATTTGACATCAATTTTATATAAATAGGTATGAATAGAACACTAAACCATTAAAAACGAACTCTTGTTGATGCTTCTGAAAAATAAAACAATATTCTTAAGGTTAATTGACACTAAAGCTCTGGCAGGGATCTGGAAGAAGTTGATTGTACAATCTAAAGCTACAAAAAGCACAAAAACAAGTATGATAGTATCAATAGAAATCAAAACAAGGCCAAAATATGACATTTACGATGCCTTGCTTTGACAAATAGAAGATTCCATAGCTAATTAAACAAATAATTTTACATCAAATTTATATAATTGGGTACGAACACAACGCTAATCCATAAGAGGAGAAACAATATTCCTAAGGTTAAATCAACACAGAGTTTCGAACTGATTAATTAGTACCTAGTGTATTTATATCCTACCCTCAATCTAAAAATTAGTGTTTATCTTCAAAACCTAATTTATAATTTCTCTTTAGCAAATCATCATATCATACATACATAAATAGAGAGAAATTTAAATAGATAAAAGAGGGAGGGATTAAATACCAGTGGAAATAGGAGAGAAGGAGAGATCTGTGGGAGTAATTGTGATGGTGCCGGCGCCGGCGGTTGACGATTCTAGCACTTCGGCGACTCGATCCGGCGGAGGCTCTGGTTCAAGAGAAAGAAGAAAGTGTGTGTCGGGGAGAGGCTTTAGGCACCAACAAAAACCCTAGGTGTGGGCCCAACTCGCACTTGCAAGCGCGTGAGATAAAACTTCAGGTTCTGTCACTTGGATTTGGGGTAAAAAAGAGCACAGGGTAAGAAAGTAGGGACGAGGTGTCGCGGATCATTACTAATATCACTATCAAAGAAACGGGGGGGACAGCTCACGTGAGGGCGCCCACATGGAAAGGGTTAATGTGGCAGCCCTCAAATAAAAGTGTTACAGATTCTAGTTCTAGAGAAGGATCAGGTTAGGAGCCACGGTTATGGCGTGAATTGGTGAGAAAGTGCCAGCTGTATACCGTTGGCCTTTTAGGACCCAAAATAAATAAAATACTTAATGCATAGTCTAATAGTAGTTTTGTTAATGCAGTCGTTAAATATTAGGGTAAAAAACATTAAACTCTTTTAAATTATTATTTTTTTGTATTAAATTTTTTTATTTTTTAAAAGTGACACTAAATCTCCCTCAATTATTATATTTTATTACTTAACCCCCAAAATTACATAAATGCCCTTGTACAAAGTTTGATAAAAAACACTAAACCTCCTCAAATTATCATTTTTTTGGCACTAAACCCCCATAAACTATCACAACTTAACACTTTACCTCCTAATTTATAAAAGGTCATTTATTTATAAGGGCATTTATGTAATTTTGAGGGTTAAGTGATAAAATATAATAATTGAGGGGGGTTTAGTGTCACTTTTAGAAGATGGGGGGGTTTAGTGCAAAAAAATGATAGTTTGAGGGGGTTTATTGTTTTTTACCCTAAATATTATTTGACGATATTAATTTAATCATTTTAATACATGAAGCATTAAGTACAATAAAAAAATGAATTTTTTATTTTATACCCAAATTCGAGCCACGGATATCTCTCTTCTTCATGGCCAATCACAATCTTGTATATGTTGTATAAAAAAAAAACCATTTAAATAAATATATGTATTATTGTTAATGTTATTGTTTTTACTATTATTCTCTGTCAATTCTTTTAGGCGTAATAAAGATGAAAGTTATTTTGTGTATAATTACCACTATCAAATTATTTTCAGCAGACTCAAATAATATGAATATTATTACTAATAAAATTCAAACACATATCTTTCTTATAAATACATGTGTTTTAACTAGTCAACTAATTTTCATTTAATTTTAAAATTAACAATAGTATATTAAGAATTTTATAATAATGGTCACGCATTTTTTGTTGATGTTCTTATTTTGCACTTATTGTCTTTAATGTTAGAAAAAATTGTTAATACCAAGATTTAAACTCACAACATTTTTATTACTAAGAATAATTTCCTTTTTGTTAATTTTTTTTTTTTTGAGGAAAAAAAATTAACAAAAAGGAAATTACTCTTCAAGTTAAATAAGGTGATGTCTCTTTATCTACATGAAATTACTCTTCATGTTTTGAAAAAAAAAATATATATATATATACATATATAATGTCTACAATATCTCTTATTTTAGAAATACAATAAAATCGTAAGGTGGAGAATGAACTGAATGATTAGGGCTGATGCTAATCTCAAATAGAGAATACATCACTTGATGAGATTCTGTCACAAGTAAATATAATATTGTACACGTAACTATCATAAGGCAGCCCTTTAATTACATGTAAGAAGCCACGAGTAATAAGGGACTTGACCTCAGTCAAGTTAAGTTTACAGTTTTTATAATATTGTAGTGGAAAATCGGTGGCAAAAGCAATCTCACGTGATCGCATTTGCAAAAAATAAATTACATCATAAATTGAAAAGTTAATTATAATGTGGTTGCCATTATAATTAAAAATAAGAGAAATGGTCTCATAAAAATAATAATTAAAATAGGAAAATGATATTAGCACTCCACAATTGTTCTAAAGTACTCTAAAATCATTTTTAGTGATACTTATATAGATCTTTTTGGACACGTTTTATGTCACTAAAAATGATTTTGGAGTGCCTTAGTACACATGTGGAGTGCTAATATCATTTCCCTTAAAATATGGTTGCACTTATAATCTAAAAAATAAGTTAAAAATGCTTGTAATTGTAGGCAACTCGAATATGTATGGATGGCAAAATAGTTTAACCAAGTGGTTGTTTAATCTGCCACGAACTAGATGGGGAGGGTTAAGGTCTGATTATTTTTTTTCCAACTAAGTCGGGTTCAAGTTTGTCAAACTAAAACCCACACCTGGTTTTAGGGTTAGATGAAATGAACATGTTTGACCTGACCCACTACGAATGAAGTTTTATTTCGTTTAACACTCTTCTACCATTTGGCGCGCCATATAAAAAAGCACAATAGGATATGAATTTCAAATAAGTTTCTTAAAAATCCATTCATTTACAAAAAAAGAAAAGGTTTAAATTATATACAACACTTAAAAACTAATCTACAATATGTTATATTTTAATAAACACTTGATTTTAGTTACTTTACACAAGCATTAGTTTTTGATGTAATGTAATTTTTATTTATTTATAAGTATTAAGTAAAGTTGCATTTAAAATTTTTCATTTAATAATCAATTTGATTATTTAAAGGGCAAAAAGAAGAAGATTGAAAAAAAAAATGAATTGAAAAAAAAATGTATTTGTTTCGTTATCCAACAACAATGGGATAAAATAATACCATATATAAGGGTAGCATTGTTTTATCCAATTCTTATAGGATGAAAAGGACTATTGGAACAATTAATCCCGTTTGCTATCATATTTAGTATTGTACCAACGAGGGATAGGATAAATATATCATATTCACCCTTTCGTCAAACACGGGATAAGATTTATCTATCATATTACTTTTGACCACAAACACTCGATATGATTAATTAATCATATTTTGCCTCTAATTATACCTGACGAAAACACGTTATAATTACATTGAAGTGGAGCAGTTCAATGCAAGTCGAATCTAATTATATTTGCAGTAGGGTTAAGTTTATGTTTTTTAAGATAATACCCGTTTTAATTTGGGTCATGTTCAAGTGAGGCCAAAATCTTATCATCCTTGTGAGTAGGGAGCTTTTATGTATGAACTTGTTTTTATGTTATATGTGTCATGTAGCAAAATGTGGGCATTATACTAAATATATACTCTTTTAACAAAAAAAAAATTTAACTATTGTGTAAGTTAAATAGTAGTAGAGAATAAAAACGACGATTTGAATATCAAACCTGCCCAGTTGTACAAGTGCAAGTTTTGTATTACTCTATTAAATCTGGGTATGTAATTTTACACCTGCGTTAGTAATATATATTAACATTAGTATTATATGTTTTTTTGGTAAGACAAATTAAGTCTAATAACTAGTTTGTCTTTATAAATGAAAATACGGAGATCCAAGTATCATAAATGCCAGGCCTATATTTTGTCTATGTAATTAGAAACGCGTGACACCCAAACATCTTAAACAAGAGGTCATTGTTAAAATAAGCATAAGCTAGCTAGCATTAGTTACTTTTAGAATACCAACAATCATGGAGAAACCAGTAATATGGGAATTAAGCGAAGAGTTCAAGTGGTAATGAAACAATCGCATTCTCATTAACTAAGCCGCTACTTCACTAATAAACTCTACTATTGCAACTAACTTGCCCGTATCCTTAATAAAACAAACCCCCAACTCATACAATTTATCTGACCACAAGAAATATTATCCTGACATTGAAAATATATATATATATACTTAGACTCCGTTTGATAGTAACATGAAAAATGAAAATAAAAATAATTAATTTAGATGAGAAGATAGAAAATAAGTTAAGGCATATGGTGGGATGCTTTCCATCTCGTACTTATTTTTGTGAGTATATGTCATTTATCCTCCTTTGAAAAAAAAATTCCACCATCACTCAAAGAAATTTTTTTCATGGAAAAAAGCAAAAAAATAAGAGTTAATCTCATCGCATCCCTCAACTTATTTTCTATCTTCTCGCCTAAATTAGTTATTTTTATTTTTCATATTGTTATCAAACAGAATCTTGAACAAATAAATTATGCATGTAACAGGTTGTATAGATATATCAAACCATTGATTACACATCAGAAAATTGTAAAATTGTAGAATTCAACAAATATTGATAAGTAAAGTAGTGTTAGTACTACATAGTAACGAGACATTTTAGAGAAAAACTCACACATACTTATAATTCAAAAGTGTTTAAGTTGAGGACAATATTGTTACTATGTGCGTAAATCGATAAACCCAACTTGTTTAAATAATCCAGGAGGAGCGTAACTCGGGTGCATTGAGCGCAACACCTTAAACTTAGGTTATGAGAAATTTGCATTTGAAAAATTAAGATTAAGATTGATTGTTTCATGGACACCATTAATGTGCGGATGTTTTGGCAATACGTCGTTCTTACGCTTCTTAATGAGTATATACATTCTCTCTTTTGTTCATTATTACTAGTCAAAAAAATTTGTCAGTGCTATATATATATTATAATGTAAAGGAATCTATATTCCAATATGCAATCATCTGGTGTACTATTAAATTAAATTAAATGGTATAACTCTAAGATAAGGTTGGGATTACATCTTTGAGCAGTAAATGTCTTATTCTTAAAAGCAAGCTAAATAAAGGTTCGGGTCACATGATTTTCTCCTTTCTTCGTCTAACTCGCCTAAGATCTATCTGACAACGTATGGTGACAATTTTTTATTTTATTTTTATTTTTTAAGTTTATTCCTATTTCATTTTCATTAGAATAAATACATTTACAAATTTTTGTAACGACATTAATCTCGATTCTTACGTCATATATTTTTGTATATAAATATTTGCTTTTATATAAAGCAATTGACTAAAAAAAATTGAGCTTAACGGTAGTATAGTAATTTTCATTGAAATATTAATAAAGTAATTTTTATAGTTTTAACATTTGTGGCGATTGTGATATACATTGAAACAAAAAATAAACAAAATTGTGATCAATGACGATGGAAGATATTACACTAAATATATATCTACATCTAATTATATAAATTCATAGGCGTTTCAATTGCCTTGGAGTTTTGTCTTACATTTTTTGTTATTTTATCCATTTTAATTAGTTTGTTTTTATAAAAGAACTAACACATATATAAAATAAGTAAAGGATCTTCAAACCCCTAATCTAAGATTGTAGGACTCCTTAAGGGTGCGTTTGGCACACCGGATAAGGAGGTAGAATAAGATAGGATAAAAGTCGAATAGGATAAAAGTCGGAATTAATCGGATAAGAATTATGTGGGATAGGATATGAAAGGAATCAGTCGGATAAGAATTAAGCGGGATCGGACAGGATAAGGAACTAGTCGGATAAAGATTTAATAAACTTTGCATTTGATGGAGTTTCGGATTACAAGTCCAGATATATATAATACAACTTGCTTTTCTTTTAAAAATATATGCAATTTTAATTGTTGTCCACAATTTTTTTTAACTAATGCGATTTTTCAATTTATAAATTAGTTTCGTAAAAAACTTTTTCGGAAGAAAAGTTCTATATTACATACAATATTTACGAATTAGGCATTAAGTATAATTTCAAATTCTAATGTTACCATTTTTTCTAAAATTAAAGTTTTTTATAAATACCTTCATTTAATAAAAAAATAAATAAAAATACCATATTATAAAAGAATTAAATTTTATTAATTGAGTTGCTGTGATTTTGGATGGTTGAAAATTTTCATTAATAAATTTAATTATCTAAAAAAGTGTAAAGAAAAAGATTAAAATAAAAGAAAATTATATTCATTTTGTTATCTGGCAATCATGAGATAAAATAATACCACCTATAGGGGTGGTATATATTTATTCGGTTCTAAAGGGATAAAATAAAAATTAATTCCGAGTGCAATCCAATCCCGAGCTGCGCCAAACGCGGGATAGGATTAAAATATCCTATCCACCCTTGCGCCAAACGTAGGATAGGATTTATTTATCCTATCCGTTCCGATACCAAACACTGGATAGAATTAATTAATCTTATCCTGTTTCTAATCTCGCACGACAAACACATCCTTATAGTAAATCACGTATTATTTTTATTTTACATTTTTATTTGAAACAAGTATATTATTTGCACGATGCATAGATACTTAGTAGTTTTTATTATTGTTTAGCATAGCCAGTCCTGCCAATTTTTAGGTCCTGGGAGAAATTCTAAAATGATGCATCTCTTAAATAAATTAATTTTTTTTTATTTCAATGAAAAGAGTTTATATTTCACCAAAAGCACATTACAATTAAAAATTTAAAAATGTTTACAACTTCATGTCAAAATGTTTCATCTTTCGCCTTCACGTGCATTTCATATTCCAAAAAGTTTTCTAAATGCTCTAAAGCAACACCACATGCTAAAACATACATACGAAATAAAAGTAGCAATAAAATTTTGACTAAAACAATCACTTAAAATGACTTATTCTTGTATTTTTTGTAGCAAAATCATCAATTATATCTCCATAGTCAAGATTTTATGAGATGTCATTTTCTATGCATAAAATTGTTCAATCTATTTTGACTCATGGTGGTTCGTAAGTAAAATTTTAATAGTTTCAATTTGAAAAAACTCGTTTATGCAAATGCCACAGTCATAGGTAAAATCAATAATAGTTTATAAGCAAGCATCATATGAGAAAATATATCCATATCGTTTGCAAACTCCATCATTTTAATAGATGTGCATGGTTTATTTGTTTCATATGATTTACTTTGTAATATTAATTGCAATACTTATAATTCTGATCATAAGTACTTTTCATTAACATCATAAATATTATCAATTTTAAAGCACTTTCAAGATTCTCAATTCATCATCATCCAATAAAACACAAACTTTGCTTCATCAAATAAGAATCCAAACATATATTGAAAAATTGCAATTGTTTTATTGGAAAGATATCTTATTAACTAAATCGTTTTAACACATATATATATATATATGTCATATATACACATATATAAAAAAATTGGTAACCCTTATTACTTTTGGACCCTGAGCGATCACCCTACTTTGCCCTATCCCAGGGTTGGCTCTGTTGTCTAGCCCGGACATTATGTGGTTTAGAACAAAAGAAAGATATTCATATCTTAAAAAATCATGAAATAATTTAATTTAGTTGTTTTACATTTATTTAAGGTAACTTTTTAAGTTTAAATAAAAATTATGATGAAGAATTAAACGAAAAATATTAAAAGGAAGGAGAAGTTTGAAAACAATAGGATGATATATGCTTGTGGTTCATTCTTGTGTCTAAAAACTTATAATTTTATATATTTTTAATGATACTTGTAAAATATTCATTAGTTTTATTATTAAATAAATATTTATATATATTATAATGATATATTTTAGGTTGTACCTACATACTCCGGCCTCTATTACACATTCTCAAATTAAAAATGAAATTTTAACATTGATTAACATACTCTATTATCCATTCAATTAGTTTGGATAAAAGTTTGAACATACTCTAATAAATATACGTAATAGACATAAAAGAATAGTGAAAATACACTAGGCTCTATGACATAAAAAATAACTAATTTGTATAAAAAGTTAAAAAATAAGTTGATGCGCACATGTGGTGAGATACTCTCCATCTCATTCTCATTTTTATGAGTATACGTCGTCCATGTTTTTTTATTTTGGGTGATGATATTAACACTCCAAATTCATCATTAATGACTAAAAAGTGTTCCAAAAGATCCATATAAAACATCATTAAAGATAATTTTGGAGTGGTAAAGTACTTTTGTAGAGTATTAATATCATTACACTTTTGTGAAAAAAATAAATTCTTCTTCACTCCATTGAGAAAAAAAAATTCCTGGAAAAAACCATAAATAAGAGATAATCTCACTCTTATTTCAACTTATTTTCAATTTTTTTACAAAAATAAATTATTTTTTATATTGCTAAAGTACGTATTTTGGTTCATAAAATCCTCAAGAGGGGAAAAATATAGTTTTTCTCTGGAATAAGCAGATTGAGAGTGTAAGCGAATTTTTGCAAAGAGCTAGATAAAAGCTCGAATCAAAGGCATGTTAAAATCCTATTAGGCTTAAACGTCAAGGATTATAATTTGTATAGCTTATAATTGCAATCTGCTAATAAAATTAAACTCTAATCTTTTATTCGGATTTGAAAAAAAAGAAAAGAAAAGCAGATGAGTACTGGACAACTGAAAAATATGCTAACGATTCTTTATTAAGATAGTATTGATAATTTTAAAATCTATATAATAAGGAGTATTGTTTTTAAATTTTAAAAATGTATAAGAACTTCTCTAGTGGAGATGTTATCTTTTAACTCATTAACACTAAAAGAAAAGTGACTATTTTGTGTGACATTTAGGGTGGTGTATTGGATTTAGAATCTATATGATTTTTATGGACTTTTAAAGTTTATGGGTATTCAATTGAGATTTTAAAAAGTCTTTTAAAATCATGATGTATTCAATTGAGATTTTAGAAAGTCTTTTAAAATCTTGATGCATTCAATTAAGATTTTAAAAAATTCATCTAAATCTTATGGTATTCAAAAGTCTAATGATTTAGTATGATTTTAATTAGAGGTAGATTTTGGTGGATTGTAAAGCCTTTTTTATACATAAAAAATTATTTTGAAATCTTCTCACTTACCCAGAGATTTCAGATGGATTTCTAATTTCTTTAAGAACTTTACTCAACATACTCTCTCTCTTTCTCCCCCTTCCCCCTCCCCATCTCTCTATCAAAATCCAAATTTCTTATTATGTGATGAATGCATTATAATTTTTTCTTCGTCCTTATAAAGTTTTTATTCTATCTTTTACTAATGTGGTTATCACATATTAACATAATTTCAAATGGTTAAACCGCTAATTATCGTTCAAATTTTTAAAAATAATTTATGTCAATTTCATTAAAAAATACTATTAGGGTGAGAAGTCTAATTTTGAATTTTTATAATATATTTCGTTAATTGTCTTTACATTTTTGATAATGTTACTTTAAACTCGTAATTAATTTATTTTATTATTTGTCTTTTGATTTTTTATTTTTTTGATGAACTTATTAAAATCTGCAGAAATTCACAGACTTATTAAAATCTGTAGAAATCTATGGACTTATTAAAATCTGCAGAAATCTAAAAGAATCCATACATTAAAATCTGTTAGATTCTATAAGAATTTAAAACAATCCATAGATTTAATAGAATTCACGGATTTTAAAAAGTCAGTTAGAATCTTTTAAAATCTGAATTGAATACACCCCCTTTAATGAAAATGTCATGCTATGCATCCATATTATCACTTTTTTACCCACCAACTTATAAGTTATTTGTTCACTAAACTAACCCAAACTATTATATTCTAAGGATGTGTTTGACGCGTTGGACTAGAGAGTTGGATAAGATTATTTAATTCTATCTGAATAGGATAAAACAATTCCACCTCTTAGATTAGATTCGTTAATGCCTTTCTCGTGGGATAAAAAGTTTTAATGGGATAAATAATCCGTCCGAATATCCAATCCTGATCAGCACTAAACATGAGACAAGATAAAATTATTCTATCCCACCCTCTTATTCTACGCATCAAATGCAGTCCAATTGTTTAAATACTATTCATTTACTAACCACACATGATGTTATTTAAGTGGATCTGAAAACAAAAGGTGAAGAGCGCATGGATCCCATACGAAGGCATGATGACCGGCCAAACTCTTCACTAATTGTGGCGGCAAGTTTAGCATCTGACAGTATTTTTTTTCTTTTTAGCTAACCACTTTAACATGTCCATTAGAGGTAATATTTCTTGTGTTAGTTAACTTATGAAACAAAAAGCTTGAAATTATAACATAATTTTTTTAAGGGTGAAGCATGTTAGATGCATGTATTATTAACATGTATTATTAACTAGTGAGTATATAATAACTACATGCAGTTTAAAAAGAGAGAGAAAACATATACTAATAATTTCGAAAAATAATATTCACTGAACAAGCTATCTCGTATTTTATTGCTTTAACATTGACATAGAATTGATTTAATATAAATTCAAAAGAAAAAAAGAAAAAAGAATTGATTTAATAGAAAACTATTACTTTACTAAGGAGGTAATAATATCTTTTATATTTTTTTTCCAACTTTTATGGAATTTTTTTCCCTATACTCTATCCCATATGCGGTGTTTAAATCAATAAAGTACTTCTAACAACCTAAGACCTAACTTTTGAATACTATTAATATATATATACTGGGGAGTTATATTTTTCAATTGCTTTCTTGCTATCACCATTAAAATATGTATGTTATTAAGAAGTTGCTTTCAGAAAATCATAATGTATAATTAATTACTATTATAGACTATATATTAAAACTAGCCTAAACATGCATGTCTAGCCAAAATAAAAATATATGTTTTGCGCTAATATTTTCTCTCACACAATTTAAATTATGAGTTGCGACTGTATATAATTACCCTAAGATTTTTGGTGAAATATTTATCGTGACTAATCTATATGTATTCCAACAAAATAATATGTGCGTGTGTACATAAATAATAGAATGAGATATTGAAAAATAGGATTTTTTTAAAAAGGTTTTCTTTAAAAGAACCAGAAAATAATATTTTTTTGTAAATTAAGGGCCTATTTTTAACCAAACTTTAAAGAGAGTGCATCGTTAACTTTCAGTAAATTTTTGAATTGTAATATTTTATTGTATTGTGCAAAATTAAGTTTGCATTGCATATTTTTTAGTATATTACTTTGTCTAAGGGTTTAATTAACTTAACTTTAGAGTTATTTTAACAAGTTAAAGTTAAACTCATTTATTAGCTAGTAAAACACATAAGGATTTTTCTTTTTCTTTTTTTTTTTAAAGATCATCCAAAGTTAAGTTTGTACTCCTTACTTTCTAGTACGTTACTATATACTGAGGTTTATTTGATTGACACATATAATATACTAGTTGAAAAATATAAATGCATTATACAAAACAAATTTATTTTAAATTTTTGGGATTTCAAAATTAAGTTTGCACAAAATGCAATTTTAATTAAAACACTTATTTTAAAATACAATTAATAAACAACCCTTTATTTCAATTTTTCTTTTAAAAAACAGGCCCTTGTTTTTTTTAAAAAAACCGGTCCTTAAATGTTTTGCGAAGAACAACAGTGTTACACGACATCTTTTGTCCCATTTTCAGATAGCTAAAAAGTCACAATCCCAACTATTATATCTATACCTTCAACCAATAATCTGGTAAATCCTCTTGATTGTATTAAGGATCTTATTTGCAGAATGTCACTGAAGTGTGCTACCCTGGGTTGTTGTAGGTTTTGTTTTTGCTCTCCGTTGTACCAAAAAAAAAATCGAATATTTTATTCATTTATTGAAAAAATTGAAACAACAAACATGCCAAATAATTTACTGATGTATAATTTTTTACTATACCTAATTTAATTTACGATAAATGTATTTATATGACATAGGCTAATCTTTACAAATGATTACTTTTACTATATTTTCTAAGTGTATCAATGACGGAATTTTATTTTTCACATTGTTCGCTTACTTACACATATATAATATAAATCATCAAAACCTGCGATTTTATGAACTTTTGTATTAAGCAATTTCCAACTAATATATGGTATCTTGCAAAAAATAAATAATAATATATGGTATACCCTACCATTTTTTTTTTATCATAAAAGTGCTATAAGATACGGCGCAGTCGTTTCTTAAAATCAAGACAATATTTTAAACTTGATGCAATGCCTTTATAAAAAGAAGGCATTATTACCGCTAACTAACTAAGTCACTCGCTCACTCACTTAATATTAATTCTAGTAATTCTTTAAATATCGATACATATACCAATTTAACTGGTTAAATTAAAAATATATATGACATAAAAATGTATATTAGTCATAAAATTCATTTAAAACACCGACTAATTCATTTATCACATTTTTCTTAACTTTTAACTTATAGTTGTTTAAATTGCTACATAAAAATTATTCCAATTTAGTTTTAGAAATGATCAAATAACTTCATCAAGCTATCGTGGACTTAAGTAATAATTTTGGAGGGATTTAATATTATAACTCTAAGATAAAAATGATGGGTTAGTAGGTCGAGCGATAAAAACACAAACTTTACACGTATTAATCAATGCATTAATACTATATCATTAAATATTATTTTTGAGTGTTTTTTTTAAAAAAATAATATTTGGTTCACCCATTTAAAAATTTTCATTTAAATAAAAAGAATATATTTTATTTATTTTTTCCTTGGTATTCTAGAAAACTTTAATAAGTGAAAAAATTAACAAAGATTATATTTTTTGAATTTTAAAAAAAAATAGTTATTATACAAAAATTGAATTAAAAAATAATTTTAAAAAATTATACTTAAAAATAAATTTAAAAATTAAAATTTCCAACTGAACGGAACCTGAATTACTTAACTACTACTACTTTTCTTGCCAAAATAATTATAATACCATAATTTCACAGTTTTTTTTTTTTTTTTTGCAATCACACTAACTTTACTTTAAAAGCTACTTTAAAGCTTGTGTAAATGTAAAAAAAAAAAAGAAAAAGAGAAAGAAAGGAAAGAAAGCATTGGTGGTATTTTCAAGGTCAACCAAATGCCCCTGAAAAAGTTGGTAATTATCTAAAATCATCCAAAAATAGCAATGGCAATTATCATATTCCAGCTAGCAGAGAAGGGTAATAATGGAATTCTAAAAATAGGATGGAGGAGGACAACGTAAATGCTGAGTCGATCTTAATGATAAAACCGATCAGTCATAATCGAGTTCACGGCCTTTTCGATCAAACTTTTTTTTTTTTTTCTTCTTCCTTAAATAAGAAAAATGGAAATAAAAAATCTGTCCAAAAAAGTTATATAGAGATATATAAATGCAGCATAGTATACATGTAGAATCGCTGTATATATGTAAATTGGATTTTCTCGGGAAACAAACACCCCCTTCTCTCTCGCTTTCATTCTCCCGGTCTTCGTTCCGCAGATTTTACATGTTCGACTTCAGCAACAAACTGTAAGAAGAAATTCAACCATTGCTGATCCATTAAAAGGTCCATTTCTAAATCACTTCACTCACTCCACTGTGTGTTTGGTTAAGGAAGCGATAATCAGTTCTGTTTTTGCGTCTCTTAATTGTTGAACTAAAGTTGTTCATTATTGCGTGTTTCTTAATTTGTCGATTTTTATTTATTGTTGTTTTAGAGTTTACTAGAAGGTTTATTATTGAATTTGTTTTATTTCAAGACGAGATTTGGTTAATGCTTTGATTTTGTTTGTGTTTCTACAGTTCTACTAAAAGGTAATTTGTTTGGTTTTAAGATGAGATTCGGTAAATACTATATTGTTATTTTATTGTATTTGTTTTGGTTTAGTTTCTTCATTTGGGGTTTAAGCTTTGCTTTTGAGGAAACTATAATTGGAAGATATCTTATATTGCTTTCTGGAAGTACAAAATTCGGAATATGTTTGTCATTTTTATAGCTGCTTATTTTGAATCTATAGGTTCAGAATTTGAAGGAAATGGAGTTTTCATCGCCGAAGTCAATAGAAGATGTGGTGGAAGAGATAATGAGAATTCACAAATCTCTGCCGGCTAGGCCGGGGATTGAAGAGGTTGAGGCTGCACAAGTGTTGATTCGTAACGTTGAGAGTGAGGACCAGGCGAGATTCGATGCCATTGCTAGGCAAACAAAGAGCATCGAGGTTCCAGAGGAGTTGTTCATGATTTTACAAGAGATGAGGAGGAATTTGGTGCACTTTCAGAGCAAAGAACAGAAGAAGGAGGCTATGAAATTGCTGGATCTCGAGAATGCACACTTGGTGTTTGATGATTTGATTCAGAGAGCTTCAAAATGCGTTCCTTCGGGTTCGGGTTCGGGTTCAGCATCCAATTCTGTTCAGTCCGGAGTTTCCACTTCGTCGGCTAATTTGAGTAGTTTGTCTTTGGCAAATTCGGGTTCTGGTTACAATTCTTCGAGTGCAACTGCTGCCACTAAGGTGGCCACGTCTTCGAGCTTATACTTTGAGAAAGAGCCTGTTAGGGCCAAGGATATGTTTACTAGAGATGATAGTTATTTGAAAAAGGCTAAGACTACATTTTATGGTGATGGGCTTCGATCTGGGGATGTTTCAAAGCCTCAGATCTTGGATTCTACATTAAAACCAGCAATCACTTCAGGTGAATTTTGAATCATTATCTGCATTTATTTCTGTTTTTGTCCTTTTGGGTTTTTGTTAAATTTAAGATACACAGGCTCCTTTACATTTGCTAGTTGAAATTTGATGATGGATGTGTAGATATGTGCTTCAAACTTTGGGGACTTATGGACTGAAATATGGGTTCTTCTTGTAGGTCAAGATGGTGAGAAATTGAGTCTGATAAAGCTTGCTAGTTTGATTGAAGTATCATCTAAAAAGGGGACTAAAGAGCTCAATCTTCAGATGAAGTTGACGGATCAAATCGAATGGCTACCTGATTCAATAGGGAAGCTATCAAGTTTGATATCATTGGATTTGTCCGAGAATCGAATTGTGGCCTTGCCAGCCACCATAGGTGGTCTTTCATCCCTGACCAAGTTGGATTTGCATTCAAACCTAATCAGTGAACTCCCAGAGACTATTGGAAATCTCCTTAGACTGGTCTGTCTTGATCTTAGGGGGAACCAGTTGACCTCTCTGCCTTCCACCTTTGGAAGATTAGTGCGTCTTCAAGAGCTCGATTTGAGCTCAAATCGGCTCCCTGTGCTCCCTGAAACAATCGGGTCCCTCGTCAGTCTCAAGAAATTGATCATAGAGACCAATGATATTGAAGAAATTCCTCATGCCATTGGTCAGTGTACCTCACTAACAGAGCTTCGTGCAGACTATAACCGCCTCAAAGCCCTCCCAGAAGCTGTAGGCCGAATAGGGACACTGGAAATTTTGTCAGTTCGGTATAATAACATCAATAGGTTGCCTACTACGGTGGCGTCTCTATCGAGCTTGAAGGAGCTTAATATGAGTTTCAACGAGCTCGAGTCTCTGCCCGAGAGCTTATGTTTTGCTACGACACTTGTAAAGTTGAACATTAGCAACAATTTTGCTGATATGCAATACCTTCCACGGTCCATTGGTAACCTTGAGATGCTAGAAGAGTTGGATATGAGCAATAACCAGATAAGAGTCCTTCCAGATTCTTTTAGGATGCTATCGAAATTGCGTGTCTTAAATGTTGAAGGAAATCCTCTTGAAGTGCCACCAAGAGATGTAACTGAAAAGGGTTCACAGGTAATTTTCTTTTTCTTTTATAGTATCGAAGTTTTATCTGTTAGGTTTGGGATTTAACTGAGGATTGCTTCACTTCAGGCTGTTGTTCAGTACATGGCCGAACTTGTTGCACAGAGGGAAGTAAAGGCAGCACCAGTGAAGGAGAAGAAATCGTGGACGTCTCAGATTTGTTTTTTTTCAAAATCTAATAAACGGAAGCGCAATGGAATGGACTATGTGAAAGCCTGATTTACTGTTGGAAGAAAGATGCAACTTTAAACTCTATGGGGGTAAAAACTAATTCTTCTTCATAGACAATTACATTTTCCAAGTAGCATAATGTGTAAAACTGAAAACCAGTATGAGTAGAGGCTAAAATTTATTGCAGTGGCTTTTCACCTTGATTTCAAAGATGTTGACATTATTAGGCACAGCTGGGAGCATTTCTCCAGGGCCTTAACGGGTTAGGGTCGTTAATGGATTGGCTTTTGTCTTAGACATGCTTAGGATCTGCTATGTACATCATTAGGGGGTTGACCTTTTAGACACGCTTTAGTTAAATGGCTGAATTGAACTTGGCCATAAAGTTACATATCTAGTACTAGTATAAATCTTGACCCTTAGTATACACGAGTCACGACTATAAAGTAGCTCAGGCATGAAGTGAGCCGAATTTCACATGATTTTAGACATGATACCCCCCATTGCATGGTTCAAAGCCATGGTTTCATACTAATACTCAGCTGTTTGTTGGTTACTCGATTACGAGAGAGACCAAACGATAGATTATTTAGAAGTTCAATAAACTACAAAAAGATATTAGCACTCCGCAAGTCAACAAGAGGACTCGGCCTGTTGCCTCGACTTAGGTTGTCGTGGCAAAAAAACCTCACTCAAAATGACTAGCCCAAGTTATTATTTAGGTCACTGAATCCACATATAAGCCGAAATCTACCCATTACACACTACTAATGTACTAATGTGGGATTTGGGTCGTTACAATGACTTGCCAGCCCTACAGGCCCACTTCCACCTGTTTTGATAAAAGGGATAAGATTTAGAGACAGGTAGTAGAAGGGAATGGTAGCCTGTGGGCTCACACATGCAATCGAAGGCTTACCATGTTTTACTGTACTACTATTGATAATAATAATTATTATAATAAGATGACAGGAAGTATTGTGGAACCTTCACATGCGTTTGTTTATATATATAATACAGGAATTGAAGGCTGTCAGTGCGTTGGAGGACAGCTTAAATCTTGGTGGAACCTCTCTTATCCTTTTTCACTCTCACCTAACGAATCTAAACTGCCAACTCAGACTTAAAGCTGTAGATTATTTTTATTGTTGTTAATCTTTTACTTCATTTTCATTCTCTGTTGTATTTTCTTGTATTTCAATTTTTTATTTTTACGTTCTTAATACGGATTAGGTGTACACTTTGTCTTCGACCGGCCAAAAATGGGGGAGAAAGATGGTGTGTTCAAAATCCCTTGAATGTTAAATGAAGTATGAGCTTACCACTTTCCACTATTTGTTTGTAGGATTTCATTCTTGTGTACTTTCTAGTTCACGTAGAATGTGATAAATGTACTTGGATTCTCACAGAATGTCTGAATTCAGATTTAGATCCTCTTCATTACTATCTTTCTTAATCCATAATATATGCGTATCTGAATAATTGACGCATATTGGAAGAATATCTCAATCCTTTTGTTTGTCTGACGGGACTCAGAACTGTGATTGCTAAAGCAGTATTAGTTTCCGCCAAAATGAAATGATGTATTAATTTGTTGAGCATTTCACAACACTACTATTACTTTAGGTTCCAAATTTTGGAAGACATTTAATTTTTCATCATTTGAACTAACCTGCTTGCCTAATCTATGATTGGGAGTGGTGAAGTGAAAGTAATTTGCAGGGTTGAAATGTTGTTAGAAAATGGGTATTAGAAAACACATTTTCTACCATTTTGAGGGCAAAATTGTAATAAGATTTTGCACTCGGATGTAAAAGTTCTTAATATATTCGTGTTCTCCTACGTGAGTACATTGAAATCGTGTATTTACATGCTCAAAATGGTTAAGTGGTGAATGAGTAATTGTCACTCAAAGTGAGCAAGTTGAAATAGAAAAATGCAATGAAAGTGGGAAGTCCCACATAGGAAAAGTGGAAAAAATTCTATGAGTTTATAACTAAGCTCATGAGAATGCCTTATTGAATGAGGCAAGATAAGAGGCTCTCTCTCGCGCACACAGGCGCAGGGGGGGTGCAAATCATGGACCGAAATAAGCCTAGAACCATGGTGGCTCATGTGTGCCCGCACCTGCGGACCAAAAAGCGAGCCTTTTGCAGGCTAATTCCAATGTACACAACCAAAATTCGACAATTCAAAAATTTTCTCTCCATTGAACCTCCTTCGCTTTTGTTCTAGCTTGTAGGTTTTCTTCTCCGGTGGTAAGATTCTAACGTCTTCAGTTCGTTCAGTGTACCGAGGTGCTTAGGTAACACTGAAGTACCGTTTCATCCTGGGAAACAGACGTCGTCCGGCAGCCTCCAAACTACCGAGGGGCGGCGTAACTGTTTTAAGGAGACTGTGGATATCACAGTACTCGGTTTTAGAGTCGATTTAATTTTGATTATTATCAATTCGGAATACAGAATTAAATTTGCATCATATAAAGTTTCTAACAAATGTAACGTTAGTGGAAGGAAATTCTGACCAATTTACCTTATAGTGTGCTGTCGGTAACAGATTAAAACATGTTGCATATGAACCAACAGGACCCTGATCATGAGCTAACAAGTTGTTTGGGGAAAAAGCCCTTAATGATGGGTAACTGAATTGATGTAAGGCGATCTCCGACGCTAAAGCCAAAAAGGTAGTATAAAAGTGGATAATTTAAGGTTCTGTTTAATAGCAAAATGGAAAATGAAAAGAAAAATAATTAATTTAGATGAGATGATGAAAAATAAGTTGAGGTATGTGGTGAGATTAATTTTTACTTTTTGCTTTTTTCCATGAAAAATTTTTTTTTGGGTGATGATGGAGAAAATTTTTCTACAAAATATTAAAGGAGGATAGAGGATATATATTTATAAAAATGAGTATGAAATGGAGAGTATTTTACCGTATGCCCCAACTTATTTTCCATATTTTCACCCAAATTAGTTGTTTTTATTTTCATTTTCTATGTTACTATTAAACGGAACCTTAATTTATCAATTTTAAAAATTTTGCTCCACAAAAGTATATATAATCCATTGGGATGACACAATATGTCACCTTAAGTTGCTTTTAAAATTTATGCCGACATTAATTGTCACACAAAGCAAATTATTTTACTTGTGACGATACACATTTTGTTGCCTAGGTGTGTCAAAGTGAGGTGACACAATATATTTCACTTGGGTTAAATAATTGTCTGAAGTTAATACTATTAGCTTTTTTTAAGTTGTAGAGGGCTGGCAATTTAGGTTCAGGTGTCGTATTCGGGTCGTATCAACATACAAGTATTACAATATTAGTGTCAACTCGAACACGATCTGTTTATTTACAATTTATACAACACAACCTGACTAACCCGTTTAATAAACATGTCGTGTTATTGCAACTCAACACGACACGATTAACCTTTTAAGATTATAATGACAATTAAGTCTCATGTAAACATAATTAACTTGTTTTATAATAATTTTAAATTTTTAATAAATAATAATAAGTATCACCCAATACCAAAATTCAATATTTAATCAAAATAATATAATAATAATAATTTATAATCAAAATAAATAGCATTCCATCACCAAAGCAAAAACATAATCGTGTTAATTGCCACTACTCATCTATTACCACTATTCAAAATAAGAATATTAATTGTCCAAGCAAGATGGTAAAATAATATATATATATAGTTACAAAAAAAATCGTGTTAACTGCGAGTCAATACGTCCCGATTATATTGCAGGTTAAACGTGTCAGACCTAGAAGTGACCTGAACCTGTTTATGCTTGACTCAAACCTGCTAATTTCGTGTCGGATTAGCGTGTTGTGTCAAATATTGCCGGCCCTTGTTGTAGTGGAGCAAAAAAAATGCCAAATATACCCTATTAGCTTTGGCGAGGCGAATGGCGTAATAGATAGTTCCTTGTGGTCTTATTTTTTTTTCCTGCAAGATTGTGATCTTATGTCAGATAGAGTGTCATTCATAAATGACACAACGTATCCATAGCTTTGTAACATTATGATAAGTGTTGGTTGACATATAAAAATAACGGGAAGGCTCGAGGCTTCACATTTCATCATTATAACTCAATATATATATACAGTGAGAATCTGTTGCGGCTTGTTTGTATATGGGCCGCATTTGGAACGATTAATTTTTGTTGGTAAAAATATTTACAAATAATTTGGTGATAAAAATTCATAGTTAAGAGTCTATCTTTATATGGACGGTCCGTACTAGATTTGGACCATACGTGTATACATATACATAACATGTGTATGTACAAAAAAATGGCACTATACACGCTCAATATTAAGAATGGGACGGTGCATATTTAAACACGGCCCTATGTTTTTCGAAAAAGAATTACACATACACGTAGTGCATCAAAGTATTAAAGTAAGATATTATTTTTGTCATTTTTTTTGACCTTGCCAATATATGGTTGTTAAAAAATACAACGATTCTATTTTATACAACAAGTATATGTATAGTCTGCAAGATGCGCATATATTTTATAACTCATTTTTTTAGACAAAGTATAGTATAAGTATTTTTAAATAATTTTATTGTGTTCAACCATAAGTGAATAATCAATAACAACTTATTTATTAAAATTTGAAATATATATATGAAAATTATATATAATAGAAAAAAAAATCAATTATATATCATAATATAATAAAAAGTGTACATACTTCTTTATGCAAAATTGCTTGTAAATCTTTACATAGAAGAAGGTCAATAAAGAGAGATGAAATCTTAATTTTCGTATAAAAAGTAATAGAACATGCAAACTAAGCTATATAGCAAAGCAATAAATTTTAATTGCTTCAAGGGTTTTGCTAAAATCATATTCAATTTCCATGGTAACTCATAAAAACTATATATTGATTTCAAAAAAAATGAAAGTTCTTAAAAAAGCCTTATTTGTAGAACAAAAGAATTTTTTTTTTGGACAAATTGTAATGACATATCAAACGAAATTGTACATATATATCAAAAACTTTTTGATTATGATAGAAACTTAATGCTAGGATCGTTTAATATTGCGTATAGACCGAATAATTTTTTTATGTAAAACTCTAGTGCAGAATCGGATTTTACTTTTGAGATTTCTCTAATTTGATCTCGTCTCAGTACGAACATGAGTTGGTATAGACGAATCGAGAACACGGTCTCGATGGAACCTCACGATCTTTTATCATATTCTTTCTACCGTGTAATTTTGCATTGAGTATGGGCTGTGGTATTACCAAGATTTTCTCATCTTCTCTTAATGGCACAAAATCTAAATTGGTGAGAATTCTTATGTTATTGAGAAGGGCTAAGAACGGCGTATATATATGGTTACGATATGGACCTTAAGAAGAAATAAGTGTCGGACTTACTACGGAAAGCTGAAATCCTAATTATGAATTAATTTATTTCATAAATTATAATTCACACCACTAAAGAATTATAATTGCACTCACGTTCTCATCTCAAAATTATATTTCGAGCTCTTTGTTATTAAATGCTTATTATTTTCCTCATGTTAAGATAATAGATAATTATCATTTTAAAAAAATTACTGATAATTATATTTAAATAATTTCTTAATTCTTGAGCTTACCACTTAACTTATTTGACATATCAGATTAGCACAATCCACTTGTAAGGTTTGATATAATCAAAACTTATAAGTTTCTCAAGGAGTTATAATTAATTCTTATACCGAGACATGAATTTCATTAACAATTAATATTCATCATACATATAATATTGTTATCCAATGGACATAGTTTATTGATTCATAAATAAATCTCACTCTTAATGAGTCAAAATAACTGATAACAAATACTACATATATATGTCTATCAGTTATATTTGTTATCAGTTATTTCAAGATTAAGAATACAGGCAATCATAATAACTATGAGATTTTAAATTGTTTTATATAATCAGTATAAAAACAATTGACCCAAACTGGTCATGTTCAATACATACAAAGTGTATTAGCACAACGAGTTGAAACTATACTGTTTCTTGCAGTTAAGATACACTACTAAAACTTGTGTTACAATCATACTGATGGGTGTACAATTTCATCTAAAACTGTGAACCACTAAACTTATATCCTACAAGAACTAATGATATGATTCTTTGTGTGTAAGCTAAATTCGACACATCAAATAATTTATTACATGTAATAAAGGACACACTTTGCATAATACAACAATTGCACATAAAGATTCTCATTAAAATAGCAAAATCGAGTTTATATAACATATCAAAACCAATAATAATAATAAAACAATAGCTTTTAGTATATCATTCTAACAGATTATTGGATTAATAATTCATATGAGAGAAAGTCATATGCTTAACTAAAAAAAAAACCTACCATATTACAGAAGAAGAGAGAACCATTGATAGAGAAAAAAGAAAAGAAAAGAAGAAGTTTATATACAATTTAAGCAAGTATGGGTTAGGATATGAAAGATATAAAAATCAACTATAACAAAGAAAGAATAAATTACAAAACAATATTGTAGGAAGTCGTTACACTGAAATGAAACAAAGAGAGAGGGCTTTTGGGTTTATATTAGAGTTGAGTGGGCGTTGGGAGGTTTTAGAGGAATACATGCGGAAGGCTAAATGTTTCAATATATAAATACTAATGTTTAGAGATATGAGTAAATATGGAAAGTTAAATACTTATATATACATCTGCAAAAATAAACTGGAATAACACTACAAATTAAGAAATAATATGCTTAAAAAACATGGAGTGAAAATAATTTTCTTTGGATGAATTTTGTCTTTGCATGACTTAGCATAAAATGAAAGGCAGAACTCTCAATATATAACCTTCTAAAAATTAAAGTTATCGTTTCGATAATCATAAAAACTATTTAATTGGGGTAGACATAAAAACCAATTCAATTGGTAGCCATCACACCATTTAAATTCCCAATTAAATGGTAATTTAATACAAATCTGTTAAAGCAATTCAAATGATTTTAACAATGAATTTAATCAATTCATAAAAGTTAATTTCAATTTCAAACACGATTAAATTAAAATGAAATATCTCTTCAAAAATTGTTTTATGAGAGAGAGAGTGAGTTTGATTGTGCATAGAAGAGATTAGTGATAAATTTTTATCTTTTTTTTCTATATAAAATTTGGATAGTAGATTCTTATTCCTTTTTTTGGGGGAGCACTCAACAAAGAAAATAAAAAAAATGTTTAAAAAAAATAAAGATTTCTATTGAAAGAGTTTTGAATATTAGATATTAATTAATATTATAAATTAAATTAGATATTATATTTGCCAAACATACATATTAGATATTAGAAAATATTATATATTACATTATATTAGAAATTATTAACAATGAAGCATAAATATGATGGATGTAGTGAGTTTTGCTAACTATATTATATGATATGATGACTTATCTAATAAGCAATGCTTAAAACAAAAAAAAAAATTGAAATTATATATACAACAAATTTATGAAAAAATAAATTACTACAAATATCTATCTAATTAATGAGTAGAGTGATCATAGATTCATAGAGAGACAGTAAGAAATTTTAGGTAATCAGTGAAGATGAGAGAATTGACTTGTTTTGGTAAATGATGGATTTCCAAAACTAATTTGCAATAAATAGGTCATATGGTAATGATAATTTTGATCACTTTTTTCACAACCACAATATTAAAGTGTGGGGGCCTCTTCCACAAATTCTTCAAACTCAGTCATGTGCCCCAAAAGATTTTGGCCTTTTTAGCCCTTTTACATTCATAAATTGCCAGTACATTTTCCTAGGATACTGGATTTTTTCTCCCTCTCTCTGGTTTATTATTGCTAGAATAATTCTTTTTTGTTTTTTAAGAAGAAACTATCTTATCTTTATTGTTTTTAAATTAAAATAAAATTGCTCTTATGATAGTGTTGCCCAAACTCTTTACCTATTTTTTTAAAGATATATAGTTTGAATTACTTAAATTTACTATATCTTACTCTCCTAATTATGACTATCAATAATAATTTCAGAGGGATTTAGGATTGTAATTCAAAGAAGTAACTCACATAATGTGATATGAGTTAATGGATGGAGTGACCCACCAAAGCGTTAGTGTTATATCAACTGAATTATTTTTAAATTTTAATATTGATTCTTTCTAAAATTACTCTTTGGTGGGCTAGATGGCAATTGAATAATACTTGCCAATGCGCTATAAATTATTGCCGACAATTGAATTATTCTCTCATAATTTTAAAATAAGAGGTTTTCATTTGAAAATTTATTAAATTAAAAATCTATTTGTATTCTTTATTTTCCACAAGAAATGATAATACTTCTCTCTATTCATCAAGATGACTACTTGTACGTGTATCAACAAGATCAATATCACAAAATTTTAAGAATATTTCCACGATTTGTCTATTAGAAATACCTTAGGTGCTTGATAAAAGAAAAAAACAGAGAACATTGTCTAATTAGTCTGTGTCTTTACTAATATGAAATGGCATTTATAGGGTAAAATATCAATTTTATTCTAGGCATACAAAGTTGTTCATTTCAGATCACTGTATGACATTCACGTGACATTTAATGTGGAGGCCTTCGTACTTTAACACATGGTGGATAACAGTGAAGTTGAAGAGCCCCGCATTTTAACAGATATGCATAAATACTTTCAAAGCTATTCCAGCGACCTACTTGTAGAGGTACGTGTTAACTCATAAATCAACTAACTTAATTATACTCTATCTAATAAGAATGAAGGAAGAAGTCCTACATTACGACTCATCATTTATCATAATCAAATATATGCATTTAATGCATATTAGATATTTATTACATGTATGGTATATTGTTATCCACATAATGATAAAAGAGTTGCTTGTCATCAAGCCCTTTATAGTTTTACTTGTCATTAATCTTTATATTGTCATGGATGATTGAGCACATAAATTGCATTTTTAATCCCTTAAACAAGGCTCAATTAGCTTCTAGTTACCGTCTAAAACCGAAAATTGCATGTAAATTGAGTTTAAGCATGAAAGAAGGCATTGCATTGCATTTATGTGTTATTAAGCCATTTTGCAGGCCTAAAGTGGTTAAGCAACTGAGATTTTATGCAAGATTTAAGGTTGAAAGTAGAAACATGCAAGATAGAAGGTTGAAAGCTGAAAAGTACAAGAAGAAAGTCTGAAGAAGTCAAAATCCATTCCAAGCCCCGAGGCGAGGAAAACTCCACAAACTACCCCCAAAGCTCTAGCAAGAAGAGAAAAGCAAGTCCCCAAGCATGAATGAAGTGAATGCAAGTGCTCAAGAGTGATTCCAAGAGGAAAGAAGCTCAACTAAATTAATTCTGAAAGTTTTCGAGCAAAATCGAGAACTGCCGTAAGAAGCTCAAAGTTATAACTCGTTAAAGTTTTTCTACAATAGGAATTTAAAGAAATCTCTAGAAATAAAAATCGTAGAGCTTTAAATTACCTACGTGTAGGCGAAAACGGTGCGTCAATAAAAATTCAGAGCAAAAAGTTATGAGTAAAAGATGAAGCGACCAAAAGAAAAAGAAAAAAAATAAAAATAAAATACATGAGGATCAATCCCCCACTTGTTTTTTTGGCCTATTTTTGGTTTTTGGTTCTTTTCGACCCGTTTTTTTAAGGATCATCCAACCCACGACCAGTGATACTTGTTGGGTACGCCACACTTTAGAATTGATAGAATAGAGAGGCAGAGAGCACCGTAACTTTCTAGGAGTTTTTGCGCTTGTCTGTTGATCGAACCTTGAGTGATTTTTCTTTTCTTTCTTCAAAATAATTGTTAATTTAATTTGTTTATGGCATATTGAAACTGAAATATTGATGTAATCAAGATTAAATTCATCATTATATCAAGTTTTAATTGCAACTGCTGTTCTTTATCCCGGTAAACCATAGTTTTCTAATTTCTTTCAATTCAATTGCTTATAATTGTTTGTTTGCTTAGATATTCATAGATTAGTTGTTAGGGATCTTATATATTCTGGAATTAACCCTAAACCCTCGTTTTAGGGGCTAGTTCTAAGGTTTATATATCTGTTTTGTCAATTTGTCGGCATTTCATCGATTTATGCTTATTTCTCGTTCTATATTCAAATAGTTTATCATTATTTAATGCTATTCATATGTGATTCATTGTTGATCATTAGAAATATTATTTTCCAAAATTTTTAGGGTTTTATTCGAATTTCTTCAATTTATGTCTGTTTTGAGTCTGTTTACTGTTTTAAGCATAAAATTTTCGTTTTAAATCGGAATTGAGAAATTCTAAAATCAAAAGTTTTCAAATTTAATTATATATATTATTATATATTTTTGTACTATTATTCATAATTTATAAGCTTTTTTGCATATTTACTTTGAATATGTCTAGCTAAATCGCTTGTTAGGGGTTTGTAATGAAATATGCAAACTTAATCTTTAAATGTAATCCAATTTAGGTTTGAATCTGATTTTTTCATTGGTTATAGGTCACCTACTGAATGTATGAGTATTTTCTTATCTTTGCATGCCTTAAAAATATGTTTCCATAATTTAGCTCAGAAATTCCATCTGATTAAGAATCGTAAAACGTCAATTCGCGGATTTTTGCACCAAAATCCTAACGTGGTTGATTTGAGGATGGTCTTTATCTTATAATTAGTTAGGTTAGTTTCTTAAGTAAATTAGATGAGTTGGCACTGTTTTGGTATTTATTCACGTAAGTGCCGAAAAAAATGCTAGTTTTGACTTTCGGCGTTCTTTTTAAGACGATTTTGATTTGAATCATGTTCAAACATATTTAAACCTTATAAGATTGTTAAGATATTAATTTTTGAGAATTTTAATTAACTTGGATTATTTTTATCACGCACTAGCAATATTATGTTCCAAATTAGACTTTTCAAAGTCAAAAAGCTTCACTATCGAATTATATTGTTCAAAGCTAGTCTATATAGTCTTTGTCATGTATGGGTTATGATATACTTGTAGTAAAAATATAATTAGATGGTTGAAAGGTCTAAGAGCTGAACTTTAGTGAAAAATCTTATTTAAACTAAAATTTGGATTACCCGATTAGACTAGTTTTGTACTCCTTAATTACGGATACCCCTGACATTTGTTTCTTGTTGATTTAAGTTCGTTTAATATTATGATTTATTTAAGTAGTACCCTATTTTCTTTTATTTATTTATTTTTAGTTAAATTGCAGGTTCCTTTAGTACATTTAGGAAACATTTTAGGTAGAAAACTGCGCTTGTGGATTCCCTTTAATTTTGCACCCTAGGACTATATTTACTTTTACTTTTAGTTTAAGTTAATTAGTAGTTAATTTAGTTTCATTTTTCTTCCTTATTTCCCATTGCCATCATTTTTTCTTTTATTTTCATTCTTCCCCTGAGAGAGATAACTAGAAGAAATATGTTCTTTACCTTCTCGTGATTGAACCTTGGACTTCCCCAAGTATACTGTAACTTGACCGCCTACACTTGGGTGTAATACTTTGCACTTTTTGCGCGTAGTCAATGGAGCTGCTTATTTTCAACTGTAAGTATTAAGCAATAATTATTGTTACAGAGCTGTTATTAATCGGCTATAAATACGCAACAATAATAACCTTCGGAAGGATACGAGACATATTGAAAAAACAGTGGTGAATCAATCATTTGAAAGTCGTTTATCGTTCATCATTGACCACCTAAGGATTTACTAAAACTCGTGAATCAATTGAGTTAGAATAATAGAGGAGCAATAGACCTTACAGAAAAGGTAGAACACTTGAACCACCTTTATACATCTGTTTAACATTATTTATTGCTAAACAGCTTAGCAATTACCATTTACTCAATCATCGTATGATTACTCACTTGTTGATTGTTAGTTAAATTCACTGGATTTTGACATCATCAATATCAATAATCATATCAACATTGTTTATGTGCTTAAAGAGTTACCAAACTACTTAAATGAGATGTTGCACACAATAGTAAAGACGATTTATCTTTTGTATGTTCTTATTATTTATTAGCACTTTAAAATATTTTATTTTTCACAAATACATGTAAATAAAATTTGTCCTCCTCAACATCTATCAGCCAAGATTCATTTTATATGGTTCATTTTCTATATATCTTTTTGCGAAAAAATAATCAAGAAAGAAATTCCACAAATACAACCATTTGAAACCATATTGTCAATAGTGATAGGTTTGATCTTGTCCCTTCCATTCCTTTAGACCACGAGATGTGATCACACATTACACACTTTAAGGGACAAATTGACATATTGTTAACATATTAATAAATGAATTATGTCTATCTTGAGTAGTTGCTATCGGAAATTTTACTATTGACAAATGCACAAGAAACACATTACTATATCCTCAATTCATGTCCTTAGACATGGTTTCAAAAGACTGTATCAGAGTATGTAACAGTAACAATATCATTATTATGTATCATAAACGTATTACGTTCTGCTTGGTTTGTACGCCAATAAGTAATAAGAATACAATACTTAACAATATTGAATGGGCTAAAACATGTTACGTATAGGCAATACATTACATTGGTCGATTATTAAAACCCCGCCTTAGAAGTGCGACTCCATAATTATTAATAAGAATATTTAATTAAAAATAAGAATAAGTGAGAAATTAAAAATAAATAATCTATACTATTATAAACTAGAATGGACGGTTATGACCCCAAATTTAATGTTTTCAAGTTTACTTATTTATTATTTTTTTGAAACAATAAAAATATATTTGATGGAATTTGAACTTACAATGACACAGTCTCTAGACCGAATAATAGTTTTTTTTTTGCACAACATTTCGGTCTAATTTTTGGAGGATCAAATAAGACTCGCCCTGTCTTTGGTCTTGTGAAAATAAAGCCTATAAAACTTGACCAGACTAGTTATCTATATATATTTTTAAAAAATACATACTTATATATGTGAAAATTGGCTTATGTTACTATTTTGTATATGTATGAAATGGGATCTTGTGTTGAGTTATAAAAAATAGGCCAATTGTTTAAAATTGTGCTATTGATTAAAATAGACTCATTGTTTAAAATTGTCCAGCAAGTTAAAAAAATAAGTCCATTATAAGAGTTTAGACAAAGTTGTTCACTAACTAAAAAAATTAAGTGGCCACTTAATTTTTACCACTTAAAACTTAAAATTTTCATCCAAAATTTTAAGTGGCAAAGTTGCCACCTAAATCTGAACTTAATTTTAAAAAGTCTAAAATGTCCATTTTGCCCCCTCTCTTTTATCAAAACCCTTCTTTTCTTCCTTTCTTCATGCGCCAATTAGCGAAATTGTTGTTACGATTTGTGTTCCCTCTCTTAATTTTATTTTTTATGCCTTCTTTCAATTATGTTGTTTGTTCTTATTAAATTTTAGTTTATTATTTAAATTGTTAACATGGATAGTTTCAACTAGTTCATATGTTTTTGGTTTTTTTTTTTCAAACTTTCATATCTATTGTGTATAGTTGTTTCTGATTCTTATCATGGGTAAAGTCTCTAAAAGCTAATTGGGGCCCTTATGTGCTTTATATATAATTGATGGGTGGATAGTGGTTTATTATAGATGGGTCACTAGAATCATGTGATCAAAATAAAATAATAAGGGTAAAATTGTCATAATAAAAAAAATTCAATTTTCAGATGTGTTATATTCAAACAAACAACATTTTTTAAGATACAATTTTCAGAACTAAACAAACAACTTTTTTAATTTTCAGTTTTCATTTTTCAAATTTTAGTTTTCAGTTTTTTTACTAAACACCACCTAAGGTGGCATTTGATAATACATATGAAAACTGAACTAAAAACTGAAACTAAAAAAGCTGTTTGTTTACTTTTGAACAGTGTTTTAAAAAGCATCAGAGTGCGTGCATTGGGGCGAGCATCAGGGCGCCTTCAACAAAAAATGCCTTCAAGTGCATTACGAAGTGCGATTTGCACATTAGGCTTATGCCTTTAGGTCTGGGCTTAAGCCTTTTATCCGAGGCGTACGCCTTTTACGCCTAGGTGTTTAGGGCTTACGCTTTTGTTGCTTTTTTTTTGAAGTTGCAGGTGATTGATTTAGGGAAGAAATTAGGGTTTAGGTTTAGAGATTTGGGAGAAAAAATAAGAATTTGTTGAAGAATGAAGACATAGAAGAAGAAGATGAAGAAGGATGAAGACAAAGAAAATTGATTTGCAGAAGAAATTAGGGTTTAGGTTTAGAGATTTGGGGAGGAAGAAGAAGAAGAAGAAGGAGAAGGAGAAGACTGTTTTCTTTAATCAAAGAGAGGGAAGAAGAAGAAGAAGAACATGTTTTCCTTGATTGAAGAGAGGGAAGGGAAGAGATAGATTTTCGGAGAGAGAAATAGACGAAGATAGAAAGAGTGGGGGGAACGAAATGAGACCGTGAGCTGATATTCCATTTGTTATTTAATTTTAAAAAATTACCAAATACCCCCTTAGTTATTTTCATTTACCACTTGACACCTTAAACTAAAAAAATTGATAGTAAAATGAAATAAAAAATCTAGTTTATGCCTATATTTTTTATTTCCTAATTTTTCTAATATAAAAATATTTTGCACAAAAGGCTTACGCCTCGCCTTTGGTCAATCAAACGCCTAGGCTTACGCATTCGCCTTTTAAAACACTGCTTCTGAAAACTGTATCTAAAAAATGTTGTTTGTTTGAATGTAATACATCTGAAAACTGAATTTTTTTAATATGACAACTTTGCCCTTATTAATTTATTTGGATGATATGATTATAAATAAAAATAAAAAAGACTATACTTACTTTAATTTATTTTTCAAATGGAAAACAGAATAGAAAATTCCGAAGGCACCCATTTTCTCTAAACAAATTCATGATTGAAGGAATTTCCCTTTTCTTTTCTTCGTTTGAATTTATCTAGATTGGGTTAAATTAGTTTATATATATACACTTTTACTTTCACTTTGCCCAACAAGTGGCAGGCACGTTAGTACTCAGGAAAAAAAATACCAATATAAAGATGGTTGGTTAAAATTACCAAAACCAAAACAGAAAAATAAAATAAAATGCATATATGATGTTCTAACTATGTTTATGAGTCACCAATAACCTTGTATATCATTATGATTTTGGCTTTAGCTCATAGACTACTGTTAGCTCCACGAATTATTGATATATATATATATATATATTTGAGGGTTACCATTGTATTGTCAATTTTCTCCAACATAGCTAATAAATATCAATTTCGACCTTATAATTGATTTCTGGATGCTGTGTGTTTTTGTGAATGATAGACTATTTTATTTTTTCTTGTTGGATATATAATCAAACATGATGAATCAAACACCCAAATAAATCATAAACAAAGCCCTAAAAACTATGTAGAATCCAACACCCAAATGAATCATAAACAAAGCCCTAAAAATCATGTAGAATCAAACACCCAAATGAATCATAAACAAAGCCCTAAAATCATGATGAATCAAGCACTCAAATTAATCAAGAAGAAGAATGAAGGGAGATAAAATGGAGTAACTCCGGCAATGAGCTCTAGTGAGAGAAGAAGCTGTGGGCTGTGAGCGAAGGAGAAGGGTCTAGCTGTACGTGGTTTGTGTTTGAAAATGTATGTCGTACTGGGTATTAAGGAGAGCATCGTGTCTTTTGATGGTTTGGATGAGGGTAAAGTATATATTTTATAACGAGATGTTTTCATACTTCAATGGCTCAACACTTACTTTTTTTTTTCAAACAAATAACCCTTTACACTTCTAAAATTTAAAAATTTTACATTAACAAATTTTAGATGGCTAAACAAATACCCTCTAGTTAAATCGATTGAAATTAGACTGTTCAAATTAGTCTAGTCTAACTAATTCTCTTCTGGTCCGATCCAAGAAAACAGGAGGATCGGTTCGTTCAATCGGACCGCGAACGCCCATAATCTCTACGCCAGATAGAGGGTGGCCAATAATTATGATTGACACATTGTACGGAACCAATTATCCCAACAGTATCGTTATTCACCTCTATAATCATCTTGCCTTTCCTTGTAGAAGCTCTAATCACAAAACCTTAATCGAATACATTTCTCTTTCTTCCTTCTAATCAAAGGTAAATCCTTCTCTCAATTAGGTTTTACTGTTATATAAGATCTTGCGTATAAATGTTCCAATAATAATTCATTCCTTTACTTATCATTTGTGTGTATTATGATGATATTTGCAGCTCTCATCACTCTTTGATTACATAAATTGTTCGGTCCCAATTACTTCTCTTCATCATGGCAACTAGTAAGTCGTCAATACAACTCTCTTTTCAACTCCCTAAACTTTGTGTGTCTATATTAGTGTTCATGCTTGTAATAAAGACTAGCCTAGGGGCAAATTCTACGCATGTGCGATAGTATATCTGGTAATTCTTTTACATTAAGAACATATTATGATATTTGGTTTAGTTGTAAGAAAATGTGCTGTTCATGCGCTAAAGGTGATAAGCTCAAGTATTCCATTTAGCATTATTTTATAGTAATGTCAGGCGCAATAGGGGTAATTTGGTAATTTTGTGTATATACTAAACTTGCTCGATGTGTTTAATATATAGTATAGATAATCCTCTATGTGCTTAATATATAGTATAGATAGATATATGCTTTATAGTAATTTCTGGCACAATGGGGGTAACTTTGGGAATTTTGTGTACATATCAAACTCACTCTGTGTGTTTAATATATATTGTAGATAGATATATGCAGTTGGAAATTTGTTCAGTTCATTAATTTTTGTAGGGCCACGTTAATGTGTGTTCTAAAGGTACAAGTTAAAAACTTATTTATAAAAGTAGCAAAGCTTTAATTAATATACATTAAATAGCGCACAGATTCTCACCGATGGTGTTATTCCTTCTATTTGTAGTATGCTTAAAATTGTCTGTAGAGCACATGTTAAACATTTTCCATTTTTGCAATGCATAGCATGTAACAACTTTTTTTATTTATGTACAAAAAAGATTACTCCATTCATATCAAATTAAGAGTCTCTATTTCATTTTTTATAAGGAAATATTAATTTCAACCTAATCAATGGTAAAAAAATATGACTTTTCACCATTTTGAATTTTGGTATGTTAATTATTTTGCAAAAGGGAAATGCAACTCTTAGTTTGAGTTATCAGAAAGAGAAGTGGGATTGAGACTGAGAGAGTATTTAGTCACGTATATCTATCTATTCTCATTTGCTTCGGACTGTGCTTTGACTGAGGCCTTATTTAGAGAGATATCAAACAAATACTTCTAAGAGACGAGAGAGCTGTTAAGATTGTTAAGAGTGCAGTTCCTTTTCTTTTTGACGTCGAGAAACTATTTTACTATATAATAATTTGAACTTCGTTTACAAATTTCCAATGACTGTATAGTGGTGATCCTGAAATGGCTTGCAAGGGGAGGGTGCTCATAAGCTCACATACCAACAACCCAAGTTACTCTAATTTCTTCCATGTGGCACATAGATTCCTGGCAATTCAGATGTCCTGCAAATGTTGTGGCCCATTCTATTGGGACTGCCATGCGTTAGTCTTTGGTGACATAGCAGTATGACCACCAAGGCCGTCCAAGCAATAGTTTTCCGCATTTCTTTTGTTAGGAACCTTTTCTCCCAAAAGTTTAAGTTATTGGGAAGAGGAACCAAACCATAATGGAGTCCTTCACGTGCCAGTGTTCTATAAATCTCCGCCTAGGGCCGATTTATGCCCTGTCTAGACTCTAGGCGGCGGTCTGTCGCTTAACCTAGCTAGGCAGCTGCCGAGTTTGTTGGGATGGCGATTCGGCAGGACTAAGGGAGTTTTTCACAACTTCTTGTTTTAAAAGTTCTTGTTTTTATATTCAAATTATAAGAAATATGTGTTTAACAAAATCTTAATGTCTTTTTTAGAACTAAAGTCAAAATTTTGCAATATTATATTTTTAAAACAAAAAAATAAAAAAAATCCCACATAAGCGCTCTGGGGGCTAGGCACTTTATCACCGCCCTAGGTCCACCTAGCGCCTTTTAGGACATTGCGTGGGACCCCTTACTCACATGTGGAGAGAAGACATGAACAGGAATAACATGCATAATAAGATGGGAATGGAGGTACCAAGATTGAACCTTGGGCCTCCTAGACAACCAAGCTCTAGTACCATGTTAGATCCAAAAGCTTAAGCTGTTGGAAAGAGGAACCACAACAGATATCACGCTTAACAAATTTCAGATTCGTATCCCAGCCATAGTTGGCCATATTGCAATTGATTCCATGGCCAAGTTGTAGTCGTAAGTCTTGACTGGTTTCTTAACTGGGCTTGTTTTCCTAACGTTTGTCATGAACTCCTGGAAAATGCCCAGGAAAACCAGCTTGTGAGGGAATGGACTCATAACGGGTGTTGCTACTACTATTAGTTCAAATGCTGCTTTAAATTATTCTATATTTTCCGCATAGGGCTTGGACTCAAAACGGGTGTTTCTCCTTCGATTTTCCCTTCCCATTCCAGGATTGCAGTTTGAGAATTCATGTGAGATTGGGGTATTCTCAAAGCTGACCAATGCCTACTGTTTGGTTGCAATTGGAGGTTCTGAGAACTTTTACAGGTTTGTTTTATGTTTGGAATGTGGCTAATTTTATTCTTTGTTTGTGTTATATTAAAGAGAAAAGATTATTAGTAGATGAGTTTTCTATGGTTCAGCATGTTCGAGTCTGAGTTAGCAGATGTTATCCCTGTTGTTAAAACCTCCATTGGCGGCACAAGAATAATCGGGAGACTTTGTGCTGGTGAGGACATTGTAAATTCTTGTAGTTGCTTTTTCTTGTGTTGCATTGATAGTTCTCTTTATAAATTTCAAGATGATCACTTGAATATCTTCGTAGGAAACAAAAATGGGCTTCTCTTGCCGCACACCACAACCGACCAAGGTAATGCTTGTGAAAAACATCATCCTTTTGTAGTAGGACCATCGATTTACCTTGTCTTTGAGTGGACCTTAGCTTGTATTCAAGAAATTTCTTCTTCTTAAGGTCTGTTTGATAAAAGTTGAAAAATGATTGGAAAAATTATTGATTTTTATGAGATATTGGAAGAACAGAGGAGTGATTATGGTGAGATATATTCCATCTTTTTCTTATTTTTCATGGAAGTTTTTTCTTAACGATCGCCATAAGAATTTTATCCATGGAAAACTGAAAAAAGTAATGGAACATCTCGCAAAATCTTTCATCTCATTTCCCAATTTCTCATAAAAATCAATTGGTTTTCCCATCATTTTCCAACTTTTTGTCAAACGGACACTAAATTTCCAAACCACGCTGTCCCAGTGCTAGTAGTGCATTTGGATTGATGGGTCTAAAGTCTAAAATCTAAATGCACCAGGGGACATGTTAGGTGCTCTAAGGGTCCTTGATACTCCGAGTTGTCACAGAATAAAGAACAAATGGTCAGATGGGTTGTGCTTGCTGAAGGTTGATGGCTTAATGATGTGGTTGGTTGTCTGATGTTAAATATTCTTCAAGTTTCATGCTAATTAAGAATGCAAAAGGATAATATATTAATATGTATCGATTTCTTTCTGGGGAAGTATGTTATGGATTTAATTAATCTCCATAGTAGTCTTTCCTTTGTAGCTGTACAAGACACTCCATCTCTTGTTGTCTCTCAAGTTATTATGCATTTTAGACTCCAAAAATCTATATAATCTTTGAAATATGTTACAAAATTTTCCCTTTGTTAAATATATTTGAGAGCATTTAAACTTATATGCTTCCTCTGTTCTCCGACAGAAAGGTTCTGAATTCTTGGGTTACATTTTTGTCTATAAGAGTGCATTTGATTAAAAAGTTGGAAAATGATTAAATACAACGGTAATTTTTTATGAGTAGATGGAAAAAGAAATGACTGATTTGGTGAGATGTTTGATTACTTTTTCAGTGTTTCCATGGAATCCAATTCTTTGGGCGATGGATAACAAATTTTGCCATGAAAAAAGAGGAAAATATATACAACTTCTCACCAAACACTCTCTCTCCAACTCTCATAAAACTTAATATTTTTTCCAATTATTTTCCTCTTATTTTGTCAAACAGACGATAAGAGTTGTGAATTTTTTTTTTATTTCTCCTCTTTTCTGCTCTGGAAGCATGTTTGTTCCTTGAAGCCATAGAAGCATCTTATGATGGCAATCGATTTAATATTATTAGCTCTGGTTAGGTAACTATTATTTTTTTAATGATGTCCATTCATTTGATTCTTTTGACGTAGAGACGGTCTTTTGATAATATTGTTTGAATTCAACATTTTCAAACATTACCATTTACCACCTTCTAGATTAGCACACAAGATAGCATGAATGTCAGTGATTATATAATATAATGTTTGCATCTCAAATGTTAATTGGACTCTTTTTTTTAAGTTTTCATCTCTTTATTTTTGTGGCCGCAGTTGATGGCATTTTGTTGAACTTATAAAGTTCCTGTTTCATTCTATTCTCTTCTGTGAAGAACTTCAGCATTTGAGGAACAGTTTGCCCGATCAAGTTGTTGTTCAGCGAATTGATGAGAGATTATCTGCTCTTGGAAATTGCATAGCATGCAATGACCACGTTGCTCTTACCCATACTGATCTTGACCGTGTAAGTCAATTATATATCTTTTGGATTTCTATGAACGATTTCACTATTCCTGTGCCCCCCCTCTCCCTCCCCAAGTGGTAACGAGTTTAGAGTGTATTGGGTTTGGTTTTTTATGAATTTGATTGACTATTCAATCGATTATGTTGATACAAGTTAAAAAATATGTCTAACATGTACTATATACTCAAAAGTGAAGCGTGAAAAGAGTCAGCTGTTCCGTTTTGGGATGTCCCAAATTAAGAATCCAGTTTCCTTTTGGGACATAATCAAGGTACCAAATTCGATGATAACAAACGGGTTCTGTTCTCAAATCTCAACCATTGATTAGTTTGAAATTACGGCATTCCTTAAAAGATTAAAAGTCAAGTTGACTCTTAATTTGGGACAAAGGGAGTTTATGAGTTGAGGAAATGACCGTGCACACTTCAAAATGATAGCACATAGTAAAAAGGACAAAGTTATACAACTATTCATTTCCTTGAGATATTCAACATTGGTGTGGCGCAATGGTTTGTTGTTCTGCGGAGTTTAGCTAATGGTCATTTAGGGGTTGTTTAATTACAAAAGGTGGAGGAACGTGTAGAGGTTCCATGACTGTTTTTATTTGAATTGATCTCCTTGAAGGTGTTTGATTGCAATATTTCGCCCTAGAAAGTAGTTTGTAATCTGAATCGAATTCACCCATGCTCTAAGACCCATGTCCTCATTTTTAAATGGAATCTCCATCCATGGAATCTGTTTTCATTGAAAGTATTTGAATATCAAACACCACAAAAACTTTAAGTGCACCATTTTCAGCCAATTTCCATGAAAAAGTTAAAAAAAAATCAAATGCACCCTTATATGTTCACTGTGATGTTTGATCAGGAAACAGAGGAGATGATTGCAGATGTTCTTGGCGTGGAAGTCTTCCGGCAGACAATTGCCGGCAATATTCTTGTTGGCAGCTACTGTTCTTTCTCCAATAGAGGTGGCTTGGTAAGAATTTATTATCTACTTATGGTTCATTTGGTTAAAAAAAAGTGGAAAATGATTGGGAAAAAAATAAGTTTTATGAGAAGTCGGAAAAAAAGAGGATTTATTTTGTGAGCAGTTCTCCATCTTTTTCCTCTTTTTTAACAGAATTTTTTTTTTACCCATCCCCTAAAGATTTGTATTCTCAGGAAAAACCAATAAGTAATATAACGTCTGACCAAATCACTCATGTTTTCCATTCTTCTCATAAAACTTGGTGGTGTTTCCGGTCATTTTTCAACTTTTTAATTTTATCAAATGCTCTTAAATGATATGAAGTGTGTGTTGGAAATTTGGCATATAATTGAAACTGAAACCGGGGTGTTTGATCAGGTGCATCCCCACACATCCATAGAGGATTTGGATGAACTTTCAACCCTCCTTCAGGTCCCACTGGTGGCTGGGACCGTGAACCGAGGCAGTGAAGTGATAGCTGCCGGATTGACCGTAAATGACTGGACTGCCTTCTGTGGGTCTGATACTACAGCCACCGAATTGTCTGTCATAGAGAATGTCTTCAAGTTGAGAGAAGCCCAGCCTAGTGCCATTGTCGATGAGATGAGGAAATCGTTGATTGATAGCTATGTCTGAGCTCGTATTGAGTTCTGTTCATCTAGTTACGAGCGTATATATTGGAGTTGAACCTATTGCTCTTTATTTTTGGTTTTATCTTTCTGTTTTGCTGATAAAATGTTCTACTTTTTTCCAACTACAACATATTGAATTTCGTGGTATAAAAAAATGTGACGAATACGTTTTAATTGGATGGTGTTGTGAACTGATTACTTTTGTGTGCCTCAACTCAATTTCCTTCAGGCGAGTGAAGGCAACAGAGTTCAAATGATCTTCAAATGCATGTTCAAATTGAAACTCCAATTCCAATGAAAACTAAATTTGATGTTTTAAAAGTTCAATTTGGTCTATGTAGCATTCAATTTTTGTTATTCGTATTGGATTCAATTAGAAATAAAGGTAACATAACTTAATTACAAGCAAGTTTTTCAAGAATTTATAAATCCCGCATTCGACTGGAGTCTCTAGTCTGGAGGCCTAATGAAGTTTATCTCTTTATTGTTCTAGAAGTTACTTTTTCATGTGTGAATTATGAGAAATTTTTGTTTAGGGGCCAACCGTTGTGGGTGTGGAATAGCCTTTTAGAAGGAAGGGCTTTGCTAAAAGAAGGCCCTAGATGGCAGGTAGGTGACGGTAATTCAATTTTCATTTGGAGAGATAAATGGGTGCCTGATTTACAGAAGTTTGAACCTTCTTCCCCTTTGACTCAGCCCCACTCGATTTCAATGGTGGCTGATTTAATTAATCCCGTGTCTACAGAATGAAATTGTGACGTCTTAACTCATCTTTTTGATCACTCTGTGAAGCAAGCCATTATGTCTACCGGAATTAGCAAGCAAAATGCAGCTGATCACTTGGTCTGGCATTTCAGTAGAGATAGAAAATACTCAGTTTGATCTGGTTTCATGATAGGTTCTTTAGAGAAACTTGAGTACTTGAATCTTAGACTGTCGACTTCACTATCAGTCAACCCCAAATTGTGGCCCTCTGTTTGGAAATTTTTTGCACCCCCTAAACTCAAGCATTTTTGTTGGAGACTTTTGAATAACGCTTTAGCGTTTGAGGAAAATCTATATTTTCATAAATGCAAGGCCTCCCCTTTGTGTGATATCTGCAGTGTAGAAAACTAAAGAGAGAATAAATTGTTCTTGATAATATTCATATGTCTATTTGTTTACAATGGAAATGTCCTGAATATATACAAGAGAAGGAGGAGACATGACAGCCTAAGTCATGAGGGAGACAAGAAGAATAAAGGAAAGGAATGGAATAAAGGGAAAGGAGAAGCTTTACAACAATGGTGCATGCTATACAACTCATTTCTAATATACAACTAATTTCTAATCTAACACCCCCCCTCAAACTCAAGGTGGTAAATGTGAGGTCAGCTTGAGTTTGAAAAGCAAATTCTGAAAGCGACCTGTCGGATGAACTTTAGTGAATATGTCCGCTGGTTGATCAATGGATGAGATGGGGATGAGACGAATAGTGTTGCTGGATATATGCTGGCGAATGAAGTGACAGTCAATCTCAATATGCTTTGTTCGTTCATGGAACACATCATTGTGAGCAATCTGAATAGCACTTTGATTATCACATTTAAGCACCGTCGGGAGATGTTGAGGAACTCCCATGTCCGAGAGGAGCCAACGGAGCCAAACAATTTCTTGAGCGGTGTCAGCCAGAGCACGATATTCTGCCTCTGTACTAGAGCGAGAAACTAGTGTTTGTTTCTTACTACGCCAAGATATAAGCGAGTCTCCTAAGAATATGCAATAACCGGTAGTTGATCGTCTGTCAGTTGGATCACCAGCCCAATCAGAATCTGAATACGCACGTAGTTCAAAGGAGGATGTAGATAAGAACTGCAAGCCATGAAACATTGTTCCTTTAATATACCTGAGAATTCGAAGAACGGCAGTATAATGAGTGGATCGTGGAGCAGCCATAAATTGACTGACGATGTGGACGGCATGGGCAATGTCCGGACGAGTGACAGTGAGGTAGACCAGGCTGCCAACAAGTTGTCGATACAAAGTTGCATCACTAAGAGGAGTACCATCAAGAGGAGTAAGTTTGGTACTTGTTTCCAACGGAGTAGACGCAGTTTTGCAGTCGGTGATACCCGCACGACTGAGAAGATCAGAAGCATATTTGGCTTGGGAGAGATAGTAACCAGCAGAATCAGATAACACTTCAAGCCCTAAGAAATAGTTTAGACGACCGAGATCTTTCATCTCAAAATGACGACTGAGAGATTGTTTGAGTTCAGAGATACCACTAGTATCATCCCCGGTAATAATCATGTCATCTACATACAGAACCAGAAGTGTAATACCTGTAGTCCTCTTTCTGATGAAGAGCCCATAGTCATAAGCACTAGAGGTAAAACCCATTGTTTGAATAGTAGAACTAAACTTTTCAAACCAGGCACGAGGGGCTTGTTTTAGACCATACAAGGCACGGCGGAGTTTGCACACTTGAGTGGAGGAGTGATGAAAACCTGGAGGAGGTTTCATATAAACTTCTTCTGAAAGATCACCATTTAGGAATGCATTCTTTACATCCATCTGAAAAAGTTTCCATTTGCGAATAGCGGCAACAGCGATAAGGCTTCGGACAGAAGTTAGACGAGCTACTGGTGCAAAAGTTTCCTCATAGTCAATGCCATATTCTTGATTAAAACCCTTTGCAACAAGTCGGGCTTTGTATCGATCGATGGATCCATCTGATTTGGTCTTGATTTTGTACACCCATTTACATCCAACTGCTGTCTTTCCTGGTGGAAGGTTGACTAATTCCCAAGTCTGGGCTTTTTCTAATGCCTGCAATTCCTCAGTCATTGCTTGCTGCCATAGTGGGTTAGAACTAGCCTCTTTATAAGAGGAAGGCTCATGGTGAGAGAAAATAGTGGAATAACAGTGATAGTCACGAAGATGATGAGGAAGTTGTCTTACCCGTGTGGACTGACGAGGAATGGATTGTATGGCCGGATCAGTGGACGAGTCAGTGTCATTAGGATAGTCCGTGGCAGGCCCAGGAGATATGTTGATGGATGAATTAGGGTCAGGGTTTGGTGAGGTAGAGTCAGCGGGAAGGGAAATCTCACTTGATGAGGTAGAGTCAGGAGGTTCTGGTTCAGATGTGGGCGTAACAGATGTGTGGAGAGGATGGAGATCATCAGTGGAGCTAGTAAAAAAAGGGATAATGGTAGGATTGGAGACGTGAAATTTGGAAATGGATGAGAACATTTTGTGTTCCCAAAATATGACATGGCGAGACACACGAAGTCGTTTTGAAACAGGATCCCAGCACCGATAGCCTTTATGTTCTATCCCATACCCTAGGAAGCAACATAGTCGAGACGAGGTTCTAGTTTTGAATGTTCATGAGGCTGGAGTAAGACAAAACAGGCACATCCAAAAACTTTGAGAGGATTATAGTCAGGAGTATTGCCATACAACCTCTCATAAGGTGATTGATTGTGGAAGGTAGGAATAGGATGGCGATTAATGGTATATACTGCAGTAAGAGCCGCTTCCCCCCAGAAGCGTTCAGGACATCCACTAGATATGAGAAGTGTGCGGACAGTGTCAAGAATATGACGGTGTTTACGTTCAGCACGGCCGTTTTGTTGGGATGTACCAGGACAAGAATACTGAGAAATGGTGCCTTGCTGACGTAAAAAATTTAAAAAGTTAGATTCTTTGTATTCCATAGCATTGTCAGCACGAAAAATTTTTATTGGTCGAGAAAACTGAGTTTGGATCATTTGAGCAAAATGGTAATATAGCTGTGGTAGTTCAGAGCGATTTTTCATGAGAAATATCCATGTAAAACGGGTGTAGTCATCTATAAAAACAACAAAATATTTTGATCCTCCCATAGTATCGTGAGGAGAAGGTCCCCATACATCAGAATGAATAAGATCAAAAGCTGCGGAAGAAAGAGAAGTACTTTTATTGAAAGATAAAGCTGGTTGTTTTCCCAGTTGACATGACAAACATGAAATATTTTCCGACTTAACAGTTCCTAATCGACCAGTGGAAATAAGAGTTATGAGCTTATCAATAGACATATGGCCTAACCGAGAGTGCCAAAGATCCATGGATGAAGTGGGAATGGTGGGAGCAGCAGCAAGAGTAGAGATGGGAACAGGTGGTGGTGTGCGAAGATGGATAAGCTCGAACATGCGACCAACTTTACGGCCTATCCCAATAACCTGTCCCGTCCGTGGATCCTGCACATGACAACCAGAAGAGGAGAATAAAACAGTAAGGCCAAGATCACAGAGTTGCCCAACAGATATGAGATTAATAGTCAATTTTGGTATGTGAAAAGTAGAGGGAAGAGATAACGTGGATGTTGATATATGGCCAATGTGGGTGACAGGTAAAGAAGAGCCATCAGCAGTTGTAATAGGAGATATGTGTGTGGTAGAATTTTTGGAGAGAAAAATTGTGGAATCAGAAGTCATGTGATTGCAGCAACCGGAGTCAAAATACCAAGAGGTACCTGGAGTTACAGACATTGCATTAGCCGAACCAGATAAAACCTGTTTTAACATATCAGCAAGATCATTATTGGTGACGACTGGATTTGGATTGGATGGCTGTAAATTGGAGGCGGCAGCAGTAACAGACTTGGCATTAGATTTTCTGCCAGGATTCTTGTAGCAATCAGAACCCCAATGTTTTGGTCCACGCTTATGACAATACTTGCACACTCGTTTAGGACAATAGAGTAATACGTGGGTTGTTTCATGGCAATAGGTGCAGACATCGGATGATTTCGTGGATTTAGATTGTGTGACAGCAAGTACTTCGGATGAAATTTGAGAATTTGTACCAAGTCGAGTTTCTTCAAAATGGAGTGCGGTAACAACATCATCAAGAGTTGGTAGTGGGTGGCGATGCAAGAGAGACGCTCGGACAGTCTCAAACTTGTTATGAAGTGCCATGAGAAGAGTCATCACTTGCTGTTGATCTCTGTAAGCAATGAATTTGGAGGCATCGGTGGGACATGACCAGACGGGTTCTGAAGAGGCCAATTGATCCCAAAGGATTTGCATTTCAGATAGAAATTCATCAATGGTTTGACCAGGTTGTTGACGTTTGGCATGGAGAGAAGTCAACAGTTGATACTGGTGAGCAAGATCCTTGGTTGTGTATCTAATTTTCAAGAAGTCCCAAACTTCCTTTCCGGTTGAGAAGCGTCCAAATTGTTGACTGATGGTAGGAATTGAAGTATTGCGGCACCAAGTGATAATATCACCATTTTTGGCAATCCAGTCATCTTGTCTTGTAGCATATTTGTCATCCGATTCATCTTGCTGTTGGGTTGGTGTGGTAACCTCTCCAGTAATGAGACGCCATACTCGACGTGCTTGAAGGAAACTAGTCATGGCTTGAGACCAGTGAATATAGTTGGGCCCATTGAGAATGATGGAAATTGGGCGAGAGATTTCAGTGCGTTCCATTGGCTTGGGTAAGAGGTTGCTGGAGAATGTGAAAGAAAATGAGTAGGATTGGATTTTTTTTTTTTTTTTTTTTTTTTTTTTTTTTTTTTTTTTAGAGAGATAACACAAGACCAGAAGATTTAGGAGCTACAATAACGGAACCAGAAAGTTTGAGGGCTAAAATATAAAAAATTAGAAGGTTTACGGGCTAAAACAGAAGGTTTAGAAAGTTTTAGGGGCTAAAACAGAAATATCAGAAAAGGTTTAGGGGTTAAAATAAGAAAATCAGAAGGTGTACGGGCTAAAACAAAAAGTTTAGAAAGTTTAAGGGCTAAAACAGAAATATCAGAAAGTTTAGAGGCTAAAACAGAAATATCAGAAAGTTTAGGGGCTAAAACAGAAATATCAGAACGTTTAGGGTTAAATTGTAAATAGATCTGACGGAATCTGGAATATTCCGTCAACATCTAACGGCAAACAAACGGCGTTAACAGATGATGTGGCGCTGACGTGGCGTTGACCGGTGCTGACGTGGCGTTGACTGGGATGACACGTGTCGCTGACGTGGATGCCACGTGGCGCTGACGTGGATGCCACGTGGCAGTGAACGACTGCTGATTTGGATGACACGTGGCGCTAGGGCTGACGTGGTAGCCACGTGTCTTTCTTCTTCACTGAGAGGCGCGTGAGAATGACGCTGTTTCTGGCCGTGGTTGTTGGTGGCGCGTGAGAGCGCGTGCGGTGGTCAAAGCTGTTGATTAAAACGCGGTTTGGATCGATTTCTCAGTAGGATCATTATTATGTGATTATTTATGGATTTGGATATATATACGGGATGAACGAAGCTGTTGCAGGTCTGTATGTGGTGTATGTGGTGTTTAAGGTGGTTATTGGGTGTAGGGGTTGGTTAGGAGAATGCTGTGGTTTTGGAGACGGCAGAGTAGCAATAAGTGGAGGTGGTGAAGAATTAACCTCCCTCTGATACCATGTAGAAAACTAAAGAGAGAATAAATTGTTCTTGATAATATTCATATGTCTATTTGTTTACAATGGAAATGTCCTGAATATATACAAGAGAAGGAGGAGACATGACAGCCTAAGTCATGAGGGAGACAAGAAGAATAAAGGAAAGGAATGGAATAAAGGGAAAGGAGAAGCTTTACAACAATGGTGCATGCTATACAACTCATTTCTAATATACAACTAATTTCTAATCTAACATGCAGAATGCAGATTGAGACTATCGAGCATCTTCTGTTTAGGTGCAAATGGACCAGATTTGTTTGGAGCAGTAGTGTCTTCCTAGACCCAGTGAACTAAAGCGAACACAATGTTCTCTGTTGGTTGGTTATCGGATCTGCTTGATGCGAAGGGGGTGTAACAAGGAGGTGCTCTCTTTTATTAGCAAAGTGGTTGTTTCAAGTTGGTTTATTTGGCTTGCTAGAATCAACTTCGTTTTTAATCGAGAGCCAGTTAATGCTTCTGTGTTGGTTTTGAGGTTTTTGTCTACTTCTGTATTTCCAATTTGTGCATGGTCGCGTCCAAGACTTGTCTCTTGAGCATGATTGTCGTTCTACGGTTGGAATTCCACCTAATTTTGTTGGCCTCTGGGCTAGTTGTTATGGAGCTTTTGACTCGGCCTCCAGTTCAGTGTCTGTGGGAGTAGTGGTTCACGACTCCCTTGGTTAAGGCTTCCTCTGCTCTCATGGCTGAAACTCTTTGCCCTTTGGAAAGTTTGCTATTTGATTTCTAGCTTCAACGTCTCCACGCCTTATATTTTCTCATATTGTAAGGATCTGCACTTAGTAGTCTTCTTCGGATCCTCCTTGGGAGATTTCTTCAGTTGCTTTGATATTAGGAATCTGTTGAGACGTATTGGCTCTAAATAATTCTTTTTGCTACGAGAGAGTTTAATATTGCCGTGCATTGTATAGCAGCGCATGCCAGTAGAGGTAGGCGGGCCCCGAATTGGGTGTCCTCGCCGCCGGTGGAAGTTAGCTAGGTTTTGTACTGTGGTTTTAGGCCCCCATAATCTGTTTTCCTTTGTGCGGCCTGCGGGCCTATTTTCTTAATTCCAAAATAAACACAAAAAAAAAAAAAAGCCTAATATCTTTTTCAGTATTAAAGTTAGTGGTGTAATATTAATGTATAAATAAACAAAAATCAGCCACCTGCCTAGACACTAGTAGTTTTTAGAACGCTGCCAATTCCTTCAATATTAAAGTTAGATTGTTGTAATATTAAGTTCCATTTAATCGCAACATGAAAAATGATAAGAAAAACAACTAATTTAGGTGAAAAGACGAAAAGTAAGTTGAAAGATGTAGTCAAACACTCTTTATCACATGCTTATTTTTGCGATCCTTTTATGTTTTGCGGAAATTTTTTAAATTTCACCACATCGTTCAACTTATTTTCTATTTTCACACAAAAAATACATTACTTTTCCTGGTATTTTTCATCACGTTATCTAATGGGGCCTAAATGTATAAATAAACATAAATCTGCCGCCCGCGCATGCACTAGCAGTTAATTAGAACATTGCCAATACCTTCTGAATCAAATAGAACAGTGGTTTAGATAAATTAAAGAATGAACAATTATTTTTATCAAAATCGCGTGTTACAGTTCAAGAGATACACAACAAACACGCCAAAAGCTTTGGGTGCTGGTGATCAAACAAGAAGAAGATGAGCTATCAACAATATCGTATATTAATATACATTGCCGACATCGAATATATCCTCTAAAGCTAAAGTTGGCCAAAACTGTCCTCGCCCTTTTTTTCGTTCGGTATCATTTAAAAAAAATTGTATTGGTCTAATAATAGATATGAAACAGAAGCCTGTGATGGCAACAACTCACAAATCTAAATAAAGCTCTAAAGTAATTCTCTCCTTGGAAAAACAGATAGTGTCCTCTTGAAATTTTTAGCCGGACTAAGACATGGGGTTTAACTGCAGAATTCATTTCGAGTAGTTGATGCTGTTCCTTTTACTTCTAATACGTCAGCGCTAACATGTCCACTTGTTGGCCTGCAAAGATAAACATTTAACATCTGGTTATGATGTAGAAGCAAGAGAGTAACCACGTTACAATCAATATTCCGTAGTTTTAGCACTTTTAACAGAAAGTTAATTGTTGTCTATAACATCCATTTATAGCTACTGAAGATCAAATGTGAAGTACTATCCGGATTCCGCTTTGTTATTGTCCACTGTTGTTCCAATCGTCTACTACTTTGATATCGGCCTCATCTCTCCTCAGGTGATTTATCTAAGGCTTACACCTCGTTTGAGTGAGGCGTCTGAATTGAGACGAGTCAAGTTTGTGGTGTTTTTAATTGTGTTTTTTCCTTTTCTTTTTCTATTTTTTTATACTTCATTTTTAATACTTCTTGAGAATAAGAAGAAAAACCCCTGAACCCCATGTAAAAGAAGAAGAAGACCATGTATTACATTACTAGTCCATGTACAGATGTACTACACTCTACTTCCATGTACTAGCCCATATACTACACTGTACTTACATTACACTTGCCACACAATTTGATAAGCCCTAGCCCACGTGGCAAGTAATAAAATGCAATCTATTTTGCATAATTACGAAATTGCTACTAATGTTTACTTTGTTGCACTATTGCCCCTGAAGTTTGCATAATATATATATATATATAATATTTTTTTTAAATAATTATTTTTATTTTGTCAATAAATATATATGTTTTTCTGTTTTGCACTTGTAATATTTGTTATAAAGTTATTAGGGGAGGAGTGAAAAGGATATATATATATATATTTTATATGTTTAACTTTTAGTAATATTTATTATTATTGTTTAGATTTTGTTGGGTTATTATTTCATAAATTTTTTATCATTTTTTTCTTCTAAAAATTGAGGCGTACGCCTTGTTCCATCTCGAGGCTTACGCCTCGCCTCACTCGTCCAAAACGTCTGAAATACGCCTCTCATTTTATAAAACATCGGTACTCCCTCCGTCCCTAATTAAGAATACCACAATTTCATCAGAATCAATGGGTCTAGAACAAAACTTGTTTCTGATCATGAGTTTTGATACAGAGTAATATGATTTATTTCATTATTGAGTGAATATAGGGTTTATGTGTGATTTTAGTCTCAAGGGTATTTCAGGTATCTTGCTCTACGATGTAAACCCTAATCAAGTATTATATATACGAATATATGATGATATAGTGAGGGAGAGAAGTACGACTCTCACATTCCACTTTTATCTATTCTTTTGTATAAAATTCAACTGGTACATTGATTATGCTCTGAAAAAGAAAGCGGAATTTTAATTTGGGACAGACAGAGTAATGTAAATAATAAACATTAGGATGAGCAAATGGCCCATGCAAGGGAAATCTGATAGGGCTCGAAGGGCCTGCTAGATTAGTGAGGCAAAGGGCAGTCTGACAGCCCAGTAGGCAGGAACATGAACCGAGTTTCATATCAATACAGACTAATGGGCAGGTAGGCACGGCCCTGTCCGGTTCAGCCCAACTGCCTTAAGGTTAGTTCAAAATGAAAGTAAAAAGATGTAAGCAATGGTATACATTATTTTCTTTTGAATTTGTGAATTTATATGAAATTATGCATTTCAATTTTGGAGCAGGATCAGGGTGGGTACATGGATTTTGTTCCAGGATGTGCCATAACTTGAAAACATTTTTTTTTTGTGCAGATATAATTAGTATATCTTTGTAGTTTTTATAACTTATTAATAACTTCAGGGGAAAAAAATTGGAAATTGGTCTATAGCGCTGACACATTATTTCTAAATTCAACAATAATGAATCTTTGTTTTACAAATTTACTACCAATTTTGCATGTTATAAGTCTTTGCTAGAGGGATAGTAATTATTATGGTAGTTTTACTTTGTTAACTATTTTTGGCATAGCTTGTTTCACCTGTCAATTCTCTATAATTCATTCATTCTCTATATTTTTTGTCCACAATTTTGGACATGAGTTTTTTTTCTTCTTTTAAGGTACTTGAGGGTATTAGGGTAATTCTACTTGTTTTCCTTCCTATTTAGTCAAAGGAGTAAATGAATTACAAAATCCTTTTGTGTTTTAGTTGAGTAATTCTCGTCTTTATTTCATACAATCCTGGTCAGAAAATTATACTTGAAGGCTAATGTCTCACAAAAAATATTGTAATATAATCTTGCTCTCTATAAGGCAAAAACGGAGGTATGGTTCATCAAGGTCCCTACATGATGTCTTTTGGGTGTTTCCAAGATTAATATAAATTGGTAGTTAAGTTGTTGATAAATGACACTATTGGTGTGCAGAATACTGTATGTGTCCCGGTGTGGCTGCAGTACCCAGTAGGTACTTGCAGGTGTTATAGACAATGGGTGTTCATCCCACATCACGTGGGTTAGGTAACTGATAACTGACGGGCTATATATATGTGGCCACTTGTCCAACTTAGTAAGAGGCCTTTTGGGGATAAAAGCAGAATTGACATAAGAAAATACTTGGCATAAGGCAGCCAAGCTTAGAAAGTAGACCACCATATTCTTACCCTCCACCCACCCCTCTTCCTCTATAAACAGCATAACAGCACCAGAATACATTTTTTTATTTCATTCTCTAAAAAAGTGTTTAGATCCATGCATTAGTCAGCAAACATCATTGCTACCTTTAAAGATCCACTTTTATCACTCGGCCAATTCCTTTATTTTCTTGGATTAATCAGCACAACCCACCAAGAACACCAACTACCCCTTACCTTCCTAAGAAGCTATTGTGTTACCCCACCCCGCTACACAGAGAGAGATCAGAGATGTTTTGATACAACAAAGGGAATAACAAAAAATAAATGCTGAATATGCAAAATATGTTAAATTAAATATTTTAAAAAATCATGTGAATCATAGGATAAGAATTAACTTTAATCAACAAGAGAAGTTGCACTTACAATCCACTTAGCACTTTGATGGTGTCAAAGAACAACCATTGCATGGTCACAACGGGTCCAACAAGCATTATCCTAATTGGAAGACTCCTCGTAAATAAATTGAGAATCCCAATTCTCTTCACGGCCTAGTTTATATGACGGAACCAAATTAAATAAACAACAAGAGCAATTTGGTATAAAGAAGGTTGAGCAAAGAAATATAACCAAGATACATTACCAGCTTGAGGGTATCGGCCTTTTTGGTATTAAGGGAGGCAACAATGTTGTCTGCAGGATTAGAAATAATGCTACCAACAGATCCAGCAGCATAGCCAGCTAAACATGTTACCCCAAGTTGTTGAGTTAGTGAGCAATCTTCTTTTTTTCTTTGAATTACATTCTGATAAATTAAATTCACCGAATGTTCGAAGGTCGAGAACATAACCATAGAGACTGCACAAATATAAATAAAAGTTGTCAAATGGTTGATATATGAGACAGTTAAACAACTAAAGAAAACTATTACGATTGCTGTTTACTTTAAGGCCTCGTTTGGTTCACGGATTTTAGTACCCGGGAAAGGAAAGTCATTCCTTTCCTTTGTTTGGTAAGCACAAATTCCGGAAACACTTTCCCGAGAGAGGGGAAAGTAGGGGGTAAAACCATTCCTTCCAAAACTCATGGGATTGATTTTCCCATGTGATTTCCAAGCATTTATTACACAAATTTTAGACAATAATACTCTTACCTAAATACTTTCCATGGTTTACCAAACACAAGAAAGGAAATTTGACGGGAAATTTACTTTCCCACCTCCATTGGAAAGATAAGGGAATTCATTTCCTTTCCGTGAACCAAACGAGGCCAAGTAACAAAATTAGACAGCCGCCAAGCCAATTACATCAATAGTGTTTGTAAGGAGAAGATGAAATGAAGTGGTGGTGCAATTAAAGAGATTAGTATCCTACAGTTCACAATGAGTTGCTAATTTTATGTTTACAAACCAATGGGTAGAACTTGCCCCTGAAACATACTTTCCTGCAAATGCAGTAGGTAAAAACCCTGTGGATTGCAAGGGAAGAGTAACCATGGGCCCACATGCCACTCCCAATTTCCCATATCATGTATTTTTTCCATGTGGGACTCAGGTTCATAACATTCCACTAGGCTCCACAACTGTCATCCAGGATGGCTCACTCTACCAACACTGGCTTGTGGTAGTCCTTTCCACTTTGGCGGCTTCACTCATCTACCAGTATTTAATGACTTGGCTCATTACGCGAAGGCATTTTAATCCAACATGTATGTTACCCCCTCCACAGGACAACCCACTAAATACCGACACTAGCCCTATGGTAGTCCTTTCCACTGTGGCAGATTCCCTCATCTACAACTATTCAATGACTTGGCTCATAATGCCAATGCATTTTAATCTAGTGTGTAGGTTGCCCCTTCTGCAAAGGATGGTCCTAGCTGTAGCTCAACCTCGCTACTTTTGGTATGTACCCAAGTCGTAGTTCAGCCGCATTGCGTTCGACCCCATACTAGGCATGGTGCCTGCTCTGATACCAATTGTTACGAACCCATGGGTAAAAATTACCTCTGAAAACCGATTTGCAAGGGAAGGGTGCCCATGGGCTCATATACAAATTCCCAAATCATCTATTTTTTTTTCACGTGAAACTTGGGTTTATAACATCTTGGCTTTCAAACATGCTACATGGTTTACATTGAGCTAGAGGAGCACATATAAAATGGACATATTGCCAATGTACCAATCAAATAAAATAATCACTTCAAACTTTAGAAAGCTTAGACACTAACACGTATGTCGCTCTCTTGAGGTCACTGAGATGTGCAGTGGTCCTACTGATTGAAAACTATAAAAAGCAGGACGCAAAGCAGATGTAGTTACCGAAGGACGATCATGACCTAAGTGAAACTCCAAACATTTGTATTTTTTCAACTAAAAATTTAGCATACAAAAACCATCAAGGGCGCAGCTGATTTACATGGAAAAGAATTGAATTCCTTGAAATTGTTTTACATGGAAAATTTATAAAATTATTAATAGAAAACAAAAACTTGGGGGATGGGGGGTCTGACTTCCATGGAAAAGAGAAAAATTAGGTTAAAGCAAGTTGTTCCATGGAAGTTGATTCCTTGGAAAAATAATGCAATCCTAGGAAGCACACATACTTCTACAAAGGAGGCTTATTTGTACTCTCTGGATACTCTCAGATTATAAGATACCTTTACACATCCTTAGTGAATGAGTAAACTTTTAATTATTAATAATTAGAGGATAATCTTGGACACGTATCAGATATTAAGTATCCATGATTTAATGAATAAATTCTTAGTTTAGGATATTTAATTGACACTCTAAAAGTCTTACAAATATGTAAACAACAAACATTGCATATGGAGCTACGAGTTTTAGCATAACAAAGAAGTATAAATGTATAATAATCAAAGAAACATGAACTTAAATATAATACCAAATCCAAACTCGATCTAGAAAACATTGAAATGGAAGAGTGGGGATGTGAGTAGCAGTGAAGCCATCATATGTAGGTGTATAGAAATAGAAATACAGAAAATAAATAATTATGTACCCACAAATATATCACAATATACCAATATTCTTTGGGTGGTTTAATTGCTAATTTCATTGATAAATGATATTTCAATGATTTTAGTATGCATATCAGTATATCTATAAGTACATATACTATAATAAGCCTTAACGTATCTGTATCCTACATGTTTTAGAAAAGCTGTCTCGGCGTATCTGTAATGGATCATACTTGTATCCTATATCTGAATCCGTGCTTCTTAGATACAATCCAACATAACCGTAAGAAAATATTTAATCATGCGCATAAAAGAAGTGCAATAGAAGGCACTATAAGTGCTAAAGAAACAAGCAATTACACGGTAGGTTACGACCCCACAATGGAACAAGCCCCCTGTAAAATCTGCATCCACAAACAAAACCGGGAATCCCTTTAGTAAACTGAGGAAAATGTCATGATAAGCAATAAATAAATACAATTAAAGTTTGGAGCTTTGTACCCACGGAGCCCTTCTGCTGCATATAGCTTTGGAAAACCATCGGCTAAGCCCTTAGCGTAATGGGGCTGAGCTTGAACACGAACTTTAATGGCCTCAAATGGACATAAAGCTACATTGGCGATTACTTCAGCAGAGGCACTGCTCATAAAGAAGATGAGACTCTTATTGGAGTCCACCAGCACATTTGAGTAAACTTTCTTGAAGTACTCATAAAGGCCAAATCTGCAAGCACCTTGAGCACCATATCCGAAAAACTTCCCAGCCCATCCTCTACGAAAGGCGGAAGGGCCTTGTTCTCTTAATATAGTGGTGAAGCAAGTAGAAATGGTATTGTACTTCACAGGGTTCACCTATAAAACCCCAAACAAAAAAAAATGATTCAGACATTCAGTAGAAAATTTGTAAATAGAGTTCAGAAGCAACAATTAGCAAAAAAGGAAAAATGCATTTTGAAAAACCATAGGAGAGAAACTCAACTAAATATTCATATTCAATTTGGAACTAGAATGGTAATAGGTTGGGTTTTAGGAAAGTTTGACCAAACCCAAACCCGCCTAAAACTAATGACCCGAACTCGAACCCAGGCCGGTTCTACATTGGAAAACCCAACTCGCACTGGCCCGCATTAAGCCACCCTACCCATTGTAACTATATTGTATTATAAGTGTATTAAAGGGAAAAAACATTATATGCGAAGCAGGGCAGGGTGTGCGTTTGTTTTGCGCAAACTCGAAGCTGACCAGTCCCAGGATGGGTTGGTTTTAATTTAAAAATGCGTACCCATTCCAGTTAAAAAAAATCTGTCCAAGGGTTTGGGTTAAAAACCAGCATGGTTGGGCCATTTTGCAATCCCTAATTTGGGATGTTTGTGTCTGAGTGAGAGAAAGTAACAAAATCAAACCATCATTCAATTCAATCTTTAAGGTAATTGTGTATGAGCGAGAGCAATCTACACCAAGGGTTTTTCATCCCACAGCAATTAAACCCCCAAACTGTGTTTGATCACAGAAGCAGAGCAACACTGTTCACTTTCAAGAGAAATGCTCTAAAAGAACTAAAACCCAATATAATCAAACCTTTTGCATATGAAATATTACCCACAAACTAAAAAAACAAAAACAAACATGGAACAAATTCAACACAAATGAAATTGAAAATCTACATTAAACCCATAAACAAACAAATGATTCAAATAATTGAAAAAAAAAAACACATAAATAAACCTGCATGTTAACTTTGAGAACATCAAGGGGAGTAATAGCAAGATGAGTGGCTCCAGCACTAAGCATTCCTCCCATGGCACAAACCCCATAATACCCAGGTGAAAACTCCTCACAAATTCTTCTTCTTTCAAATAAACTCTTCATTTTTGTTTCTTTTTTCCTTTTCTTATTAAACAAACAGAGTCCTCTGTTTGTTTTTCTTCAAGAATTCGATCAACCCATCTTCAGGAAAAAAGTATTGGAAGAAAGTTTTTCTCCTCTTTTCTGGATTTTTTTTTTCTTTGGAGATCCGATCTCTAGCTTAAATCTTCCCCAGAATTGTTGGAGTATTAGTAGCTTGCAAGAAAAAGTCAGATTCTCTCGGTTGAGACGACAGCGTATTTGTTTAATATTTGTCTAAACGACAGGGTTTTGAATTCCTGAATGATTGATAACTTTTTGCGTAAGGGGGTGAGGGCTTAAGAGAAGAGTTAAACCCTAGTGTTTGTTTAATTTTTTTTTTTAACATGGTTAAAAACAATAAATAATTGAATGAATTTATTTATATTTTCAAGAGAAAAAAGAAGAAGAAGAAGAATACCTAGGACTTTTTGATGGGTTAAAGTGGACAGATATAGAGTCTTATTGCGGCTTTAATCTAACGATTTTGCCCAAAATTTTATTTTATTAATGTAAATAATTGGGCTTGAAACTTGCACCTGTAAATTTAAATATGGCCTCATCACTAACCAGCTGTCCCATTCACTACTTTCTATTTACATCACACGTATGATATGTGTGCAAAAAAATTAATATGTGTCTATATTTATTTATATTATAAATCCTAAATGTATTTTAGGATTTTTGAAACTTTGTGAAACTCTTGTTCTTTCTACTTTACCTTTGAAAAAATTTATTTCACAAAAATTATTATAGCACAAATTTTTATTTTACAAAAATGATTATATTGTACTTTGGTAATCTAGTTAGATTATATTAGGACTTGTATTATGTTTGACTTAGATCAGTCAAGTCACATTATAGTCATACCTACATTTTTTAAAATTAATTACGAGGGTTATGTATGTTCTCACAATACAATCAAGTTAAATTAATTACAACCCTATACTTATGCTATCTCGATCAAATCCAATTTTCTTCAAAAAATAATTAAATAAAGGAAAATTAAGATATATGTGATTTGCAAATAAGTTCATAATTATATTATACTCCAATAGTTTAGTTAAATTGTATCCAAACCTAGCTATTGGGTTTGGTTTATATCAGTCAAGTCACATTATGGTCACATTCACATCCCTCGCAAATTAATTATGAAGGTTGTGTATAGCCTCACACTACAATTAAAAGGTTGTGTCCGGTTTCATACTACAATCAAGTGACATTAATACATTACATTAATTCCCATGTACTTACTTATACTCTCTCTCTCTCTCTCTATATATATATATATATACATATATGGATATATATCTTTTCATTCCAATTCAAAGATATATAATATTAATACGTCGCTGCTCTATCAAATTTTTGTAAAAAAGAAAATAAATTAAAAGATCAAATATAAAAGTAAATTAAGATATGTAGTGATGTTTAGATGAGCTCATAATTATGTTATATATACTCTGATAGTTTGGTTATATCGAAATCAGATCCGGGTTATGTTTGACTTAAATAAGTCACATCTACATCTCCCTAAAATTAATTATGAGGGTTGTGCACAGTCTCACTCTAGAGTCAAGTCACAATACAATCCCATATAATTACTTATACTATCTCTCACCACATATATATATGCATATATGTATATATCTCTCTGCATTCCGATTCGAAGATATGGAAGAGTTGCAAGTTGCAACCCAATTCAATTTTCATCAAAAAAGGAAAAAAGAAAAGAATATTAAGATATACGGTGATGTAAGTTGAGTTCATAATTCTATTATATTCCAATAGTCTAGTTATATTGTACTTAAGATCTAAGTTAGATTACACCTAGAATAGTTAAGTCAAATTATAGTCGCATTTACATTCTTCTAAAATTAATTATGAGGTGCGTGTATGGTCTCAGACTATAGTCAAGTCACATTACAATGCCATGTAGTTACTTGTACACACTCACTCTTCCAATTTAAACTAATTTTTTTATTTAAAAAAATAAAAAATAAAGAAAAATAAAATAAAGATCTTTGGTGATGTTCAAATGTGTTCATATATATATATATAGTTCTATTATATTCTCATAGTTTGACTAGTTACAACTTGAACCTGGGTTAGTTTCGACCTGGATCAGTTAAGTCATATTAATGTTGCATCTACATCCATCCAAAATTGAATTGTGAGTGTTATGATGGTTTCACACTATAGTCCCAAGTTACATTACATGCAGTCCCATATGGAAGAGTTGCACCTTAATCCAATTTTCATTTAGTAAAAAAAAAAAGAAAAGAAAATTAATATCTCTGGTGATGTTCAGTTGAGTTCATAAATCTATTTTACTATGGTAGTCTGGTTAGATTGTAGTAGGATTTGGGTCAGGTTCGATCTAGGATAGTACTCGTGAGGTTGTGCCATATTATAGTCATGTCTGCATTCCTCTAAAATTAATTATGAGAATTGTGTACAGCCTTATATTAGCGGTCTATGTACTCTCTCTCTTCGTTCCAATTCAAAGATACGGAAGACTAGTACGTAGTTCAATGTATTTTTTTGTCAACGATACAAAAAATAAAAAAAATAAACAGAATATAAACGAAAATTAATTATGATCGATCTCAGGTGATGTTTCGATGACTTTATAATTATGTTGTATTGTAGTAGTTTGGTAAATTGTACTCTCTCTCTCTATATATATATATAACCTAGGTTAGGTTTGACCTGGATTACACAAGTCACATTATAGTCAGCTCTAAATCTCTCTAAAATTAATTATACGGTCTCATATTATATATAGTCGATAGCCATATTGTAAAATGTCACTAGTAAAACAAATTGTAAAGAGAGTTCTCCATGCATACAATAAAAGTCATGGATCAAGTGTCCTTCTAATAGAAATATTTTTGGGAGGAGTTCTATGAATTTATTTTTCTGTAAAACAATTTTTTATATACATGATGACATAGTAAAATCATGATTGTCAATAATAAAACATACTTGAGTATATTGGCTAAAATATTTGATAAAAAAAATAAATAAAAATTAGTCGGCCATTAACTGTGGTTATAATATAGCACAACTAATATAATAATTATTTGTATATTTATCTCTGCGCCTTTCTGAAAGCATCTTCAATTCTAATTATCCCATTTTTAACCTTTGTACATTTTTAGATATTAATTAAATAAATTAATCCCTTATTATATTATATTATTATTGCATCAGCACCAAATAAATTTTGTAAATACAGAGAAAAGGCAATCTATCATCAAACTCACAAGTGGTACGTAGATTATACAATTATTATTTATTATTTATTATTATATAAAGCCAAAACTTATTAAAATCGTGTCAAGTTTTTGATTTTTCAATTTTACCTTTACGAACTTTTAAATCACCCACACATATATTTTTAAAATTTATAGAACAAGCAACATGATTCGAACATCACACTTGTGTGCAGTGGCGGAACCAGGATTTATTGATAAGGAGTGCAAAAAAATATATGTGGTATATGACTCTCTTTCGATATATACTCCATCTTTCTGAAAAATGTGGCGCTTGAGTAAAAGGTGCTAAAAAAAATGTCGTAACATGTCAATTTAAAGTGATAAAATACTAAAATGGAGAATATTTACCCTACTCATGTCTATAAAGTTTATGATAATTTGGAATAAGGGGACAAAAAACAATTTTTAGCCTAAAATAAGACGGACAAAACTCTATTTTTTGATTTACTAGATTTAATTTTATTTAAAAATACTACTAAATATAAACCAATTTCAAAATATAGTTAAATTCAAATGTAAGAGTAGGTGTCGTCACAAGACATTATTATTAAAATATTTCAATTTAAAAAAAAAAAGAAAAACTCAAATTTTATTATTTTGCATGATGCGGAGATTCAGTTACGGTGTAAAGGTCGGTAGTACGCAATCTGTCTCATGGGTATAAATGCTAACTGCCTAATTAATAAGAAAAAAACTATAATCTCCACTAAATACCCTTCAAACAAATATAAATTTGAAGTTTGGAGATAGTATTAAAATTGTCTTCGTCCTCTCTCTCTCTCTCTCTCTCTCATTAATAAATATTAAATTTTGTAACCATGTAGGGTATTTAGATAGAAGTAATCTAGAGAAAAAAAATTTAAAAACAAATAAATAGCGCTTAGTGATCAAGAGATATAATACCCAGAGTTCAAGTCGTAAAGTAATTTAGATATAAGTACTTTTTGTGAGAATAGTTGAAAGTTATCGAGTACGTCAATCTGTACTTTATTTTGATTATAATGAATCATTGTCGGTTAGTGTTGAAGATTAGTTTTACGTAAGTACGGATACTAGGAGTGTTGTTAGAAATCCAAAAACCGAACAAATGAACCGAACCGATCCATTGTGATCCGGAAATTTTCCGAACCAAAACTGAAACCGATTGATCGATTCTGGTCGGTTTGGGTTCGGGTACCTTGAATCGGATCGAAAAAACAAATATTTTTTTTTAAAAATAAAAATTTGTTAATAAAAAGAGGAGAACATATTAATATGAACAATGTTTTTGGAAGATAATTGCGATATAATGTGAATAACCAAAGATCATGATCAAAATTGCACATTGGGATGATGACAATATATGTATAATGAAAAAAGGAGAACGTATTAATATCGTACGTAGAATAAACAAATTCTCAACTATAATCAAACTGTCATAACAAATTTAAACTTAAATTTGTCCCCATAATAACCTTCTTAAATGAAAAGTAGGATCGCATAACTTTTTGCCCATATTTAGCCGATCGACGAAGTAGAAAACTATTTTTGCCTTTGCTAAATTTGTGCAGAAGTTGTTGGTTTTTATAAAAACCGAATGAGACTGAACCGAATCGAAACCGAATAATTTGGGGAGGGTTTAGTTTATATAGGTATGGAAAACCGAAATCGAACCGAAATCGAACTATAAAGTTTGGGGAGAGTTTGGGGTACTCCAATCTTTACCCTAACTGACACCAAAAACACCCCTAACGAATACCTCGTTACTTCCTGATATTGTGTGATTGATTGATACTAAATAACACAACAAATGATTTCAACAATAAAATTGATTTAGACAATTAGGGTTTGCTTTTACTTTATCAATCTATAAAGAATTTTTGATAAAAACCTTAAAATCAACCTAGACATAAGATTCCCAAAAACTTTCAGGAATGGTAAATAAAGAGCACGAAATTAATTATTTTGAGTAAGGTCAATAAAACCTTATTAGTAAGGTCAAAATATATACACATATTATTATATATATACAATATGATTTATTTAAGCATAATTTGAGAATTGAAGAAGCAATTAAGAGATTTTTATTATACGGGCAAAAAGAAAATGAATTTCTTTTGGAAAATGGTAAACATGTTTACTTAAGTTTTAGAATCTTCTGCTTGAACCCTAACAAATAAAGAGGGAAATAAATGAAATTTAGAAGGCTACATAGATATAAAAGATATTTTTTCCCCTGTAACAAATTTGGCGGAGATTGATGCAGTCCTCCCTGTGGATTGAGATCAAGTTCATTAAATTTTTTTTAAGAGAAAACTAATTAAATTATTCCGATTAAAAGGGGGGTCTAGTAAACTGCTTAATTTTAAGGCACCTTTTTAGAGACAAATAGTCACACAAAACATACTGGTGTTCTTCTTCGATTCACGGTACCCATCTAGTGTTTTACTCAGTGGTAAAGGTCAAGCCCTTCGTCACTGCTTTGGTCACCATGGAAGATTCATTGATTTCCTTCTTCGAATTATAATTATATATCACTACAAGAAATATTACATTTAGTGGCAAATTTTTCAGTGACAAAACATATTTCATCACAGAAAGCTTACAATTGGTGACATAATAAATTTGTTGTCATGAAGCTTAATGAAGTGTTACAATTGATGACGAAATAGAATGTTACGCCACAAATAGTGGTCGCAAATTTCTGGCTCCTTTTTATCCAGCGCAACTTGTTCTACGACAAAGTTTGAAATGTTTTTGGTGAATTTATTACTAGTTTGTAGCTGATTACACATATATTTGTATAATGGTGGAAAAACCATGTTTTGACAGACTTGTGTATGTGCATGCTAGTTTTGACAAACTTGTACCAGCTGCATAAAATGGAATATGTCTAGCCTTCCTATGTCATTCATGAAGTTGCATACTACATGCATGCTATTAGTTTGGTGGCACTAGAGCGTTAGGAAGTTCATTTAATATTTTTTAATTCCTATATTCACATCCTTATTTTGGTAGGACTGCGCGTATATTTATGAATATAGTATCGGACATGAAATGACAATGGGAATTGAGCCATATTTTTGCTGTTCATTGAGATGCATGTGTATGGATAGACTTGTAATTTTTATTTTTTTTGTTTTATGCAGGTTGGCGGTGATGGATGCATCTTTAAAACAATTGGGGTTGAATACTTTTTGGCTAGTGGTCGAAGCTGGGATATCTTTTCACAATTAATCGAACTTTAAGTTTGTAAAACTTTTTGGTTGGCATTTTATGCACATTGAATGATTTGTGCATAATGGTTTTTATATTTTGTTGAGCGGCATGCATTTTATGCACTGTGAATGACATATACTAGATGGTTGTTGATTAACTATATATATGAGAATTAGTCCGTGCCATTACGCTTTTTACCAATTTCATATACTTTTATAAATGTCAAATTTGATTGAGAGTTTAGTATAATTGATTATATTTAGTACAAATAAAAAGAACCAAAAACACAATTGTATATTGGTAGTAAAATTTGTCACTAAAAGTAGCAAATCATATTTTAACGATTTTTTTCTACTATATTAGTGGGTTAAGTTTCCTTTTTTGCTATTAGTGACAAAATATTGCCTTTCTGTGATGAAATATTTTGTTGCTAACTATAACCATTCCACAACGAAAACTTTTTATCATGTATTATCTACCCTTTTATGATGAAACGTTTGACACGAATTATGTGACCAACATTATTTCGTTGTAGATTATAAACAATTTATGGCAAAACATTTTCTTCGTCTATTATAAACTTTAGGTGACGAAATATTGTTTTTGTCACGTAATATCTTTCGTGATGTTGTTTTCACGACAAATGTGTGATGAAGTATTTTTCGTCGTACAAAACATTTCAGGACAAAAAACTAACTTTTTGTGATGAAAGGGTTGCCATAAATTATCTAGTTTGTTGTAGTCTTTATCTTTATCCTTTTCATTTTGATTCTTATTCGTATCTTTCATCTTCAAATAATGGCTTTCACCAATGTCGTCTTTGTATTTGGTGGGCTCGATATGGCCTGCCTCGATCATATTTACATCATAAACCAAGTCATCATGGTGCTTTTTTATGTCTTCAGTTAATTCTATGGAACCCTAGAAGCAATGCCTTTAAGAAAGAAAGTATTAGAGTGATCACCATTTAACTTAAGCAAGACATGATGCAAAAAAAACAAATCTTTTTCTTTAGTCTACATTGAATTGTCTAGATCATTAAAGAGTGCTTCAAGATAAGACCACTCCATTTTTGTGTGTGTCGGACAGAGTTTATAGAGAGAGAGGAGAGATGATAAAGAAACTTGTCACCTTTTTGAATAAGTAATGTTTCTTTTTCTAATATAGGCAATGGATGATAATCGATTTAACGAAGGGGGCCAAAAAACAAACCTTTGTGCTCCATAACACTAACAAAGCAAGAGATAAAGCATTATTGTGCTATGACAACAATAGAGAGTAAAACCTTTCAAAACTGTATAAATTTTCCATTAAACTTTTGAATTCTATATCAGTTATCTAATCATTGCTAATGATTGGTGGGCATTTGTTGAAAGTTATGGATTTGAGCTCCATTTCCTTACTGGTACTTAGATCTTTGTCTAAAACGTGTTCCTATTATTATTTCCTTTTGTTTTGCAACCTACTAGATATTGCTTTGTACGACTTTCAAATTAAGTATCATTTGTTTAACGTAATAAAACAAACTAGCTATAACGCAAAATGTTTCCTAGTCTGACCATATAGAAATTAATTGTGCATAGAATTGTCAAAAGTATAATGTGTAGTAAATAGTATTGTCGATAAGTTGTTATATATCAGTGATTTAGATGCTTGAATGATTCACTTTTAATATATTGAAAGAGTGAACGTATACAGTAGGCGAAGTTAGGAATTTTGTTCAGGAAGGGCCAAACTAATAACATAACCAGAATTTAATAATCTAAGAAGCAAATCAACATTAAAACACCGAAATCTTAATATTCAATTTTTTTTAAAAAAAATAGTGTAAGATTATAAGAAATAAATCTGACCTAAGAGGTTAAGAAAAAAAAAAAACAAAGTGCAGAGTGCAGAAAGGGGCCAAAACAAATAAAGAACAAGGATGGACAGAGGGATGAAGGATAAACAAAAAAGAGACTGCCTTCCTTCTAATTATACACCAAGCAGTGATGGATCTAGAGGGGGTGAGCGAGGGCGGTCGCCACCCTAATTTTTTTTAAAAATAGATTAGATATAGTAGTAATTTTGTATTTATAAAAGAATTATAAAATTTCGTCCCCCCAAATTATTTTGAAAAGATTAAGTATGGTCCCCTCAATTATTTATTTTTTATAAAAGTTAAATACCCGGACTAATATATAAGATTTATATTTTTGCAACAAAATAAATAAAAATTGCATATCCTTTTATATATACATCAAAATTTACAATCCTGCTTATAAATAGATAATATTTGCAATCTTGCTTATAAATTTTATTATGTGGATTTCACTAAGCAAGAAAAAGTACACTTGGAATTTTAATTAAAAAATTATAAGCTTGATATTTTGGTCCATCCAGAGTTTCAAAACTTATGGACACTTTTAGAGTTATGCCAAGTGTTGGTAAAAACTAGAAAGTCGATCATTTATCCTCTTATCGATAGGTTAATTCACCTTATTTTGACGTTGCCGATTTCATCAGTTACATTTGAACGTGCATTTTTAGGTAGGAAAATGGTTAAGACCGCATTTCGTAATAGGATGGAAGATGGTTTTTTAACAAGTTATTTGATCACATATATTGAGAAAGATATTGCTCGTGATTTCGATGTTAATAATATTATAGATGCATTTTATATCATGAAAGAAAGGCGAGCACAACTTCAAATGCATATGTTTAATAGATAATTGTAAAAGAGTAATTGTAGTTATTATTTTTTGTAAGTCAATGTGTTTAATGTAACTTGTTCACGTGGGTAATTATATGTCTTTATATATATGTGTGTGTGTGTATTTTTTGTAATTGTATATATATTGACATATTATATATGTTGTATTTTTGCATTAACTTGCTTTATTATTTGATGGTAAAATTTAGTTTGAATAATCTTTGTAATAATTATTTCTTGCTATCGATTCATTTATATTCTCGTCCCCCCAAATCTAAAATCCTGTCTCCTTCCCTGACAGCAAGCCTGTATTTAATAGCAAAATCCGACCCCCTTACTTGTACAGATCATTGCACAAATACCCTTCACCCATTAAACAACCTTTACCCTATCGCACATAAACACATATGCTCGGACAAAATTTGTAAAAAGTCCAGGTGGGGCCATGGCCCCCCTTAGTCCCTACACGGCTCTGCCCCTGAACGTATATATCTTCACTTTCAAACACCTAAATCATCCGTTTTCAGTAGTTAGCCGAGAAACAATTATCTTTTTTCTTTTTGTGTCTGGCAATTATATATATATTGGTACAATATTAACTGCTGTAATTCTTCTATATAGATCGTCACATTCAGCTCTACATGCACACCCTAACACTCTCGACTACAATTGCTCTTGGAGTTTATGTTTAAGTATTTCAATCTCCCGCACTCTCATCTTTCAGTATTAACAACGGTACCAGACAAATTAGTCACTTACATATGAGATATTGCTCCCTCCGAATTAAAGATTTAATTAATATTAATTTTTGTAGTACCTAAAATTCCTTTTTTTTAAAAAAGATTTATTTTTAGGAACATAATCAATGTTAAATTGAAGTTATTTTTTTAGCTGCCTTGAATTACATTCTAGTTGGGAATATATTTACATATATGATTTAAAAATGGAAATGTATCGTACCATATTTTTTAAAATAAAAATAAAAATAAAAATAATGAAAATAAAATAAAAGTTTGCTTGTCCTGATTAGATCTATATACATACATTGTATTTTAAGTATATGGCATTGTTTTGATGGAATAAGTTATATTTGCTTTGCTAAAGTTAAAATGATCACTGTCAAAATTAACAATTAACGTGTTAAACTGCTGTACAAAAATGAAAGTTATACGTGCTTCAGAAATAACATTACACACCTAGTTTTATTGCAAAAGCATAAATTTTGTGAAAGCAATATATCTACGTACTATTGGGAGAGTTAATTAGTATATATATGTTATATAATCAAAATTTCTTTCTTATTTAGGCTTTAGCATATCTTCATTTCATTATGTATGTGTGTGTATATATATATATATTCTTGCTAATTTTTTGGGTACAATTGATACAAAAACAACTCATATATGTATATATATATACGGTTCTCAAAGTTCGAATTGTGCTGAGGTGGGCATGATTCCAATTTGTTTTCATTTTTCAACAAAATAACTCCTTAGAAATTTTTGTTCAGGATATTCCTTAAAAAAGGCATTAAAAATAAGTCTTGAGGTTTCAAACTTTCAGAAAAAAAAATACAGAGACAAGGCTGGATTAACAACATAATTAAACATTGTTCATTACATCTTAGAGACTTAAAACAACCACCAAAATAAAGAAAAGGAAATTAACAAACCCAAACAAACTAGTAGTACGAATGCTCCCTCAGAAAAACACACGAGTCTAGTAATTAAAGTTGCAAGACATGATCGAACAACAGTATATATATAGCATGCATAAAAAGACATACGTACATCCATTACCTACCAAACACGTACAATATAATTAAGCCCTTAATCAACCTTCCATTTCTGCTTTATCCTCCGATCGAGTTTAACTTGGTCAAACGAGAAAATATCATGTTATCTCTGGAATATTGGGTGACAATTCTACAAACTTAATGGTAGAGTTCCACGAAAACCCACCTTATGAATTTCACACAAGCTTCCTCTGCTAGATGCTTTGGTGGCGCCTTTTTATAACTACATCATTAGATTGAAATATTGTCACGTGATATTCTGGAAGTGCCTGATATCATCTCGGAGTAATGATACAATGGTAAACTAATTAATATAACCACTTGTTATAATTTAAAATGATGTATTAAACATGCATTGATCTAGAGCGCTGCAGCCTACCTGACATAGATCTAGGTTTGCCGGTGTTGGTTACTGCGTCGTATACTCATCAGCTCTTAATCAGTGCATCTTACTACATCAATTAATTAGTTTACAAAGTTGTTCATATTAATTAGCTAGTAAGTGTATCATTACTCTACGACCCCATTAACCTCATTACGGGCTCATGGAGGGTGGAAACATGTAAGGTGAAGGGTATGTAGTATCGAAGAGAGGGTCTATCATAGGCATCAATGTCAGATCATCCAAAGGAAAACCCTCCGTTTGGGGCAGAAAAGCTGGGCCACCAGAGGGAACAACGGTGGGCATTTCACCAGCATTATATGTTTCGGGGTAGGTAGGATAGATTGTAGGAGGGGGAGGGGGGATGGTAGAGTTGGGAACTAGGTCAGAAACCGGAGGAGACTTTTGTAGTTCAGGGGGATTCCGGTGGCGGGACGGGAAGGCCACATAGGTGGCGTTCACCGATTGGATGTCATGGATGCTAGGGCGGCGTCGCTCCGCCGGAGTTTTGTTTTTCTGCCTGCGAAAGTACTTTTGAGCGTGGCTTGCAACTTGAGTTGAGGTTTTGGTCTTAACATAAAATCTTGATATGCTCCTCCAATCCCCTTTTCCACAATTGTCCAGACCCATGAGAAATTGCCTGCATCGAATAATAATAAAAATATGCGATTTTTTTTGTATTATTTTGAAAAATATAATAAAACAAAATGAGTAGTTGTAGATCAAAATTACTGAAAAAGAGGAAAATTGAGAGAAAAGGGTAAAGTACAAAATGCAATAATAAGTTTCTAGATTATTATAGAAAAATGTATTTGATTGGTCAAACCGTGGGTCCTACACATAAATGAGACATCTGAAGTTTGTATATTTATGGATGCGAACTAACTTCATGTGCTACATTTGCATGTGTTGTAGTTTTGTTTGTGTCCGGTACGTGTAAATTAAGATCATTATGTAGTTTTATTTTAGACAATAGAAAATGCTAAAATTAGTATTTATTTTTAGAATGTGTGAAAAATTAAATTAAATTTTTAAATATGTGGGTGCACACGTAATTTACTAGAATTAAAAGGGGAAAATTTATGTTGTTATATATGTGATATGTGTGTGGACATCACTAAATAGCTAATTATGTCAAATATGAGAAAGAATTAGGAATTACTAGCTAAAAATGAATGAACAAGAAGGAAATTGAGAAAGGTGTAAAGAACAAAATGTGAATAAATATATGTTTATGCATAGCACTTGAAATTAAAAGAAATAGAAATCTCCATTCGGATCATATGTCTATTTTCTGTGAAGCAAAAAGAAATTATCAAAAGATTTGGTAATATATTTAAATCTGAAAACAGGAAAAAAGAAGCCATTAAACTAAGATTCATTAATGACCCAAAGAAATTTAGAAAAGGAAAGTGATTTAAGAAGGACTATTAATTACATAAATATTAAGGAGAATTTTATATACAGTTTTATATAATATAAACAGGAAACTATATAGACATATATAGGGAAAACTAATCATCCTTTGGGATGGGAACCATCCACCAAAGCAAACTTCAAATTAAATATTGATGGAGCAGCTAGGGTTAGGATTTCTTTGAATTTTTGACAAATTAGGGCTAGGGCTAGGATGAAACTAAATTTTGCCTTGATTTGAAATAAGAAAACTTGGATAAGCACTTATATTAATATCAATCATATGTTTATATAAGACTAATTTAAGCATAGACGAAAAATTTAAGAAGAAATTAAGAGATTATCATAAAGAACATGAATTTCATTTGGGAAATGGTAGACTTATTCCCTCAAGCCCTAAAATCATCAGCTTAATTGAACCCCATAAAACAAAGAAAGGGAAAGAAATGAAATTCAAAAAGCTATATTGATAAAAGAATGTATTTTTCTCTTAAATCAAATTTGGTGGAGAATTAGTCCTTCCTATGGATCAAGATCATTTGTTTAAGAGAAAACAAACTAAACCTTTCTGAATGAAAGGGTTAGACCAAGAAACAACTTAATTTAAAGATGCCCTTCTAGAGAGAGAGAGAGAGAGAGAGAGAGAGAGAGAGATAAACATACTTGTGTTCTTCTTCAGTCCATGGCACCCCTCTCTTCTTTTGCTGGGTACTATGGCTTGGGCCCTCCGCTAGCGCCTTGGCCATCATGGAAGATTCCTTGATTTCTTCTTCCTCCTTCTCTTTTTCAGTTTCAGTTTCACTTTCACTTTGATTATTATCGCTCGTCTTGAAAGTATAGCTATCATCAACGTCATCTTTGTATTTGGGAGGCTCGATAAGATCCGCCTCAATCATATTTACATCATAAACCAAGTCATCATAGTGCTTTTTTATGTCTTCAATGGATTTCCATGGAATCCTAGAAGCAATCATTTCAAAGAAAAAAGGGGTAGAGTGATCACCATTAACCTCAGCCACGGCTTGCTCAAAGAGCAAGTCCTCTTCTCTAGTCCACCTTGAGTTGTCTAGATTATAGCACTCCATTTTTGGGGGTGTGTGTGTGTTTGTGAGAGAGAGAGAGAGAGAGAGAGGGAGCTAGGGAGAGAGGAAAGAGGACAGATGAGAGAGAAACTTGTTGTCACCTTTATGAGTAAGAGATGCTAAGTGAGTTTGTTGAGTCAGCTTGGATTGTCACAGTGTGATGGGTGGGTACTTATACAAAGATGAAAGTATGTGAATTTTCCAAATTGGACATGAACTATTAAAATGAGATTTTACATCTAGGCTTATTAATCTTATTCAATGCCGTTCTATTTATTAATTAGACTAAAAAATGAATAATTACTGCTTGTTTGTTTGGAGTTTTTGTGATATTCTAACATTTAGGATCCGTTTGATAGCATGATAGAAAATAGTAGGAAAAACATTGATTTTTGTGAGAAGAAAATAGGTTGAGTGTGATGTGTGGGTACTTATACAAAGGTAAAAGTAGATGAATTTACTAAATTGGTCATGAACAAGTAAAATGAGATTTTATATCTAGCTAGGCTTATAAATCTCATTCAATGTTGTTCTATTTATTACTTTGACTAAAAAAAGATTAACTACTCCTCGTTTGTTTGGAGTTTTTGTGCTATTCTAACATTTAGGGTCCATTTGATAACATAATGGAAAATGGTAGGAAAAACACTTGATTCTTGTGAGAAGAAAATAGGTTGAAGGAAGCGGTTCGTTAGATGATCTCATCTTTTTATGAGTGGATGTTCTCTATCATTCTTTAATTTTTGTGGAAATTTTTTCTTCTTCACCACCCAAAGAATTTTTTTGCATGGAAAAAGCCAAAAATTAAGAATACATATTCTCACCACATCCTGCAACTTATTTTACAACTTTTCATAAAAATCAAGTATTTTTCTTACGTATTTTTTTCCATTTTCTTATAATTATCAAATGAACCCTTAGAATTATGAATTTTACATATATTGTTTGAGCTTTAGTATAAGAGATTAAAAATATTGATATGAATTATGTGACTCTCCGGTGAATTTTTCAATTTAAAATTCTCAAATATGTAAAAAATTTGAACTAATTAAACTAGCACCAAAAGAAAACGTTAAGTAAATGCAACATCAATTTGATAATTATAATTTTTTGAAATTATATATATATATATATATTTAGCAATGCTACTCATCCCAAAAGCCCAACCCTTGAAAATAACTTTCAACCAATCTTTATCTTTCATCAGTTTCTTTCTCCTAAACTGCGTTGCAGATGTGTGTATTTTGATATGACATCAATATATAATCAAACCAAACAAAATCGTACAAACTTTCCGTACACTTTAGAATGTAGTCCCGGTTATTTAATCGCTACTAGCGAGTTGGTGTGTGTAGAATGCTACGGCTCTATTTCCCTTTATGTACTTAGATCTCCCGCAAAAGCTTTTTCCTATTCATGTTTCCTTTCCGCCGACTACATTGATTAGATGGTGCTTTGTACAACGTTAAAATGAGTATCGGTTGTATAACGAACTAAAACAAATAAATTTATGCCTATAATAATAATAAACCGTAACTATAAATAATTGCATGACACCAAAAATGAAAAAAAAAAAAATGACTATACAAGTTTGTTGGCTAAATACTAAAAATGAGTGATTTTGACATTTGTGAGTGACAATGAATATACATGTTCGTCCAACAAGATACAATAATATACTAAAGGTGAATCATTCGAGTAGCATTCATATCTAAACAATTGACAATGCTATTTTCGGCACATTATACTTTTGATAAATCTATGCACGGTTTCAATTAATGTGGTCCAATTAGGACGCATTTTTCATTGTACGTTAAATTTACTTCTCTAATTCTTCTATGTACAAGGTCACATTCACCTCTGTATTCAAAATTTTACAGAATTCTCAATGTAGTAATTACTTTCGATTTTAACTTTTAAGTATTTTCAATCTTATACAAACTCTCATTTTTTCAATTGTTATAACTACACCGCTACACAAATTAGTCACTAATGTTATGTATAGGATACTCCCTTCATACTAAGTACTCATTTAGTTTAAGTTTTACTTTGTTTTTGGAATCTTAAAACAATAATTAAATTCATAATAAAGGTCTATTGTGATACATGTCAAGAGGTTGAATAATAAGTTGATAAAGAAAACTTTCTATGTAAAACTAGTTAACAACCCGTGCATGTTTAATAAACATGCAATTTTAGTAGTGTTTGTCTTAATAGCTTTGTTAAATAATTGGCTTAAATATGTTGTGTACGGAGAATAAAATATATATTGCCTCTGTTTAAAATTAATTTTCAACTTTTACTTTGCTATTTTCAAGAGACATTAATTTCAATTTAATTAATGGTTGATAATGCACCTCATTTGCTATGGCAAACGTAAAATGAGACTATTAATTTTAACACATTTTAAAAAAAAGTATAATAAATGATGCTACTACCAATATAATAATAATAATAATTATTTTATTATGCATTGAAAATATAAAAAAATCAATTAACAAGTAATTAATGTTACTATAATTAAGAATATAAGAAAAATAATTAATATATCTACTTCTTTCATAATACTATATAGTAAGTATAGATAATAATTATAATAAATAATATAATTATTTATTAAAGTGAATAATTATTTATTTATTAAAGTATGGCATTAAGTGTGTTATTTATTACCTAATTAATTAGTGAATAATTAAAGGGTGATTTTGTTTCTATCCACCAAATCTTGCAGTTAATCCACTCTTAAATTATGAAAATTTTAAATGAAGTTTCACAAAATTATCCTTTTTAAAATTGATTAGTATATCCACCAATTTTAATTAAATTATAATTGTATAACTTTAGATTCCTTTTTTATTAACATTCCTAATCTAAATATAATACCTTTTAATTAACTTCCTAATCTAAATATAATTCATTTTAATTAACATTCCTAATCTAAATATAATTCCTTTTAATTAACTTCATCTTTACATTTAAAAAAGTTTGAACGTTTAGGGTTACTTCTGCGCTTGTGTTGATCGAATAGACGCCATTCTCTCTCTCTCTCACACACGCACACATACACACGAAAACAGAGTGAAAGAATGACCAAGTATATATAGTGTGTATTATATATATATATATATATATAAGAGGATGACCAACTTTTCCAGCTTGCGTTGCAAATAGACGTTGTCCAGTAATTTACAATTTTTTTATTCATTAATCTTTTGGAACCCCCAACATTATAATTAATAATATAATTATTTAGTCTGAAAGTTAGATATGATATAAGAAACTTGGTATAATTTAAATTTTTAATCTTTCGTATTGTGAGTTAGACTTACATAATAGAAAAACCAAATTAGTTCAAGATTTTCGAAATTGTGGATGTGGGTTTCTAAGGTTGGAACACAGATTTGGTGATTTAAAGAATATGAAACTAATTTAGGGTTTGTGATAGGATGAAGAAGAAGAAGAAGAAGAAGAAGAAGAAGAAGAAGAAGAAGAGACGGTGGAGAAAGAGGGAAGAAGAAGGAGGCTGGGGAAACAGTGATAGTTGGAAGAAGAAGAAGAAGAGACACTGGGAGAATCATTAAAACCGTTAGGGGAAAGGGGTTAAATTTTGTTTTTGTTATTTTACTGTAAAGTTAATTAAAATTTGCCCATCTAAATTTTTAAAGTGGTTATACTTATTAATTTAGTAGATATTTCTATATTAAATTATTATTTAAAATAATATTTATAAAATTAAATTCATAATATTTTTTTGTCAGTTCATCCACACTCGCGGATTAACTTAATATGTAATGCGGATTAACTTAACAATGTGGATTAACTGCAAGATTTGGTGGATAGAAATAAAATCAACCTAATTAAAGTGACGCATGTCAAATTTTAAATAAAAAGTGCATTAATATTTTCACTTCTCCCATTTTATATATATACTATTAGATATTAGATTATTATTTTAAATTTCAAAAACGAACAAAATCTGAAATCAAAGGAGTACCAAAACCTAACTATTAATCTTTTGAATTCCCAAAATATATTATTCAATTACTTGTAGGGATGTAATCAATATTCAAGTAAAATTAAATTTTAGCAGTTGGGTTATACAAAATTTGAAATGTATGATGGCTTTTAAAAATAATAATAAAAAATAAAAGTTTGTTCGTCCTCATTGGATCTATCAAAAATGGAGAGAGTTTCATTTTGCTTGTAATGTTGATTTTTTTTAACCCCACAAACTCAATAAATTAAGGGAGAAGTTACAAAATTATTGAATGAAACAAACTTCTATATATGCTGCATTCGTTTCCAGATCATGCCAACGTGTTAGTATTCAATATTAGGAAAAATTAGTTTTACACCTTTATTTTACATATTAATTAGTTTTACATGCACCTTTAATAGATTAATAATTCTCAGAATTAAGTATGTAATTATATGGAAATTAAATAGTCATTTAAACTATTTCCTTTATTATATTGTTATATCTAACAATTAAGATTAATTGTAAATATCTTAATGGAAAAAACTATCAATAATGAAAATATACGTGATAAACATATTTTTAGCAAAACATTTAGGTAGATTTATTTGTAATAATATCAAATAAAGAAATCATTAAAATAAAAATTATTATGGGAAACTAAGCAGACATTCAACATACAAATTTAACATATTTTTCATGTAAGTTTTTCATCGACATTATACATATACATTTAGTAATATAATTAAGAAATACATTAGTTTTATCTGTTGATATTGGAAGATACAAATTGTTCCATTAAAAATTAATGAAAATTAATTAAATCTATATAAATGTGATATTTTAGGAAACTGATTCTTTGCAATTATTTTAGAAAAATATATTTACTTAATGTTAAGAAATTTCATCAGTTATGAATATAAAGAAAAGGATGAATATAAAGAAAAGGTATTTAGGAAAATGTTTATTTAATGATGCAGTGATGAATTAATGTGCAGAGGTTGTGAAAGGGCGTGTACCTGTTTAATTAATAATGTCCAAACATGTATTAATGGCGGGCGATGTTGTTTGAAGTTCATCTAAAGACCAAAGTCGCAACGGTTAGGATTTTTTCTTCAGTTATTAATTTCCATAATTATAACCCATAATTAATCGTCAATATTCAAATCCACTAGTATTTCATTTTGTCCGATAATTTTTTTAACCGGAAATAAGGTAAAAAGTCTTGTGTGATAATATTTTTTGCAAAAAAATTAACGAGTAATATTTTTTAGAAATAAGTGCATAGATATCATTATCGTTCTAAAATAAGGGCTTATTTATCAATTGTGTTTTAAAATAAGGGTTTTGGCAGAGTGCAAATTTAACTTTACAATCAAAAAAAATTTAATGTAAATTTGTTTTGCATGATGTGTTTATATTTTTTAACAAATATATTCTTATGTTTTATTCATAAAATTTTAAAATAACATCAAATAAACACAAATACTTAGTAATGTTTTAGAAAATAAGGAGTGCAAACTTAATTTTGCATAACTCCGAAAAAATTATTATGTGCATTTTATTGATAAATAATTTTTAAATATGTAATTTGTTAAAATTATTCTAAAGCACTATCAATTGAACACTTGTAATAATATGTTAAAAAAACATGTAGTGCAAACTTAATTTTGCATGATTTTATAAAAAAATACAATTTAAAAATATACTGCAAAGTTAACTTTGCACTCCTTTTAAAATTTGATCAAATATAGGCCCTTAATTTACAAAAATATTATTCCCTAATTCTTTTGTGTAAAACTTTTTCAAACAAATCTTATTTTTCAATACCCTGCAAAACTATTAAAATGGATGCATTAACCCCACCTGCTTCATCTCAAATAAATCTGGTTGAAAAAGAACACGTGGATGATGATATTCAATCAACTGAACGATCACCAACACCATGGAGATGGCGACGTTGAAGACAATGAAACCAGGGGCGATGAGGAAACAAATGATGGTGATGAAAACGATGATGGACGACAGCGATGATGATGATAACGGAGATAACGTCGGTGATGACGACGGCTACGACAGGTGCAGCGTGCCACGGTTTCCTCTAGGGAGAACCCATTCCTAGAGCACTGAAGACTGCTTGATCTAGGTTTCGTATGAATATTTTTTTGAATGTCTAATTTTATTTTATTTTGCTCATAATCAAACATTGTAGTATTTTTGGTATCTTTCTTTAATATCCTATTTTATTAAGGACAATTGTTAAGCTTTTGTTTTTCCGTTTATGGAATGTAATTTGATGATTTATTATATTTGCATTTCATTTTCATTAAGTTTCCATATTTGATGTTAATTTAGAATACACACACATATATATTATGTTTACTAAATACATATACTTTATGATATAGATGAGGGTAAGTTTTAATATGTAAATCTAATTTGATTACAAAATATGTTTTGTAAAATTCTATATTTTTTTTGTTATTGTCATACATATAATTAACCAAAATATGTTTTGGTATATATCCTATAGTTTAGGGTAAGTTTTAATATATGAAAATAATCTGATTTCAAAATACGATGTGTAAAACTCTTCAAGCTTTGTTAATGTCATAGATCTAACTAAAATATGTTTTTGATATTATATTATTAATTCTCTATTCTTATGGTTAATTATGGACGTGTGTTAATCTTAAGTTTGTGTAAGAAATTTGATATGGATTTAACTAAAATATGTTTGAATCAAAGTTATTTGTTAATGTCAAAGTTTTGTAAAATATGGATGTTCTAAGAATTTTTTTGTTAATGTCATAGATTTAACTAAAATATGTTTGAATTTTTGATTAATAATTGTTATGAACATCCATATCAAAGTTATTTGTTTTTATTTTTAACTATTTTGAATGCCCACAATTTATTTGCTTGAATTTCTAAAGTATCAGTTTGAAGTTTGAAACAATTGTCAACAAAATTAAAAATCAAACTACATATTGAATAAAAAATTGTAAAATTAATATAATATTATATTTGAACCAAATATTATAATACTTATAAATTAAAGTATCAGTATAAACTCGACTGAGAATATATATAAAAAGTTTGTATTGAAATATTATATCAATTTTAAAAGTAAGTACTGTTATTTAAAAACAGGTATATAATATTTCGTTTTAAAATATGTATTGAAATATGAAAAGTTATCAGTTACCTGTTGAAACTGTCCTTATTAATATTTTTATCTGCTTAAATTTTAAAAAAATCTATTTCAAATTTACCTGTTCGAACGATGAAAAAATCCACTAGAATAATCTGTTCATAGATTGACCAATAACATAAAATATTGTAATTAATCTCATATTGTACCAATATGGAGGGCTTTTTGTAAGTATGTGAATTTTCTACAAAACAACGTACGTTACTAATCATGGTATTTTTTTTTAAAGTGGTAGTTCCAAGCCTTATAAAGCGGGCCCAAGTGAAATACTATAAAATTTGAGTTTGAAAAGTAGAAACTAAGACATTAACAAAATAAGTTCAAAGAAAAAATTAAAACTTGTAAGTGAAGTTGGACAATACTTAACCACAAAACAAAACAAAACAAACAAGCTAGTTACAAAAAACTAAGGAAAATCTAACGGCGCGTTTCTTAACAGGCCACAAATGATAACCCTTATCAACTTTGGAGGAGTATCTAACTTTTTAATACTCTGTATTGTCTTAGCAGTTTGAATAGCCAAATAAATCTCGATAATTACGCTAAAAAATAACTGTTATTTTTTGAGTTTCAAAAACAACTTTAATAAAATCATAAACATTTGAATACGAAGCGATGGCCTCCCTACTCGAAGAAGTATCCGAATGAAATGATATTTGAATAAGAGACGGAGTGTATACATAATGAATTTGGGCAATTGAGGTCGTAAGATCACGATTTGCAGATTAAACCACAAACTCACTCTTATCACCATCTTCCTCATCGTTCTCCCATTAATAATCCTCTTAATCGTTAACAATAAGGGATTTGGAAGGCACTGTGATCGAGAGAGAATACGGCTTACTGAAATGACAAAGCTTACTAAATCTCTGTACATGACAATTTTTAATACATCAAATAATATTTTTGAGTCCCTTTGGATTGTTTTGTAATCCAATATACTATCAAAATCAGTATAGGTAAATATATATTCTAATTGTATAATTTGTTATTCTATAAATACTATAAGGCATTACGTCAAATGTGATGGGAAAAGGTTGTTCAAGTGACAATTTTTTTTTTCTTTTCATTTCTTTAATTATATATTATTGTAGCCAATAAATTAGTTGCATGTATAGCAATATGCCCACATAAAATTTTACTGCGAAATTAAAGAAAACTTGAAGTTTACGTATTAACATATCTCTTTGGTTGACACGGGAAGCAGTGTGTAACAATACAAACATAAATAACTAATTAAGTTGATGAAAATTTATGATATAAAAAGCACACAGAACCACTGCACAAAATAGTACGGAGTGGTACTTGCGTACTTCTTTGGTCAATACAGCAATTGGTGTGGTAATGTTATATTATGGATTATGTATAAATTAATTAAGTCTCAGAAGAGTAATGTATTCGATCTATGTTTCGAAATTGCAAACTGAATAACTAATTAAGGAAGCACTTTTTTTTGTCTTTGTTCAGAGGACAACATTAGTAACAAAGGCAAAACGATAATTAATTTATTAATATTTTTTTTTTGTACTTGACAAAAATATCCTTTTAAAAAAAATACAAAACGGAAAAATGAAATATTAGATAAATAAACAGATAACATAATTCAAATTATCAAATATCTAAAACAATCCTATCCAAAATTCAAAACAAGATCACAAAATTTTTGAAAAGTTACTAGCTAGTAAAGATAACTCCAAATATGTTTGAGAAGAACAAACAACAAAAACAAAAAGATGGATTTGGAAACGTGCAATTATAATCAATCGATATAGGATAATCATCAACAACAATTAATTGAGTATTAGAACATTGTTTAATGTAAGGAAGAAGGCTATCAAAAAGGACATAGTAATATAAAACAAAAATACCTCAAAAGAAATCAATATAGAATAAAGAATATTCTGAACGTAATAGAAAGATGGAACATAATGTGGACAATAGTACATTCTTGATCAAATTGATTCTTTGTGATTCACCAAGATGTATAGTTTGTAGATGTGTAAAAATAGTCAAAAAATATCGTCTGAAAATTTGAACCATGATATCAAATAGTAAATCTATATATCCATATATATTATATTGACCGGTGTAATCGACGCCTTTTGGACGGCGTCTTTTTCCTGGACATACAGATAATGAGAAGATTTTAGTTCCTTGGAACTAAAATTCTAAGTGGAAAGCTCAGTCATAAAGGTCCACACATGGGCTTATTTTATCTTCACCATCCACCTTGGGTAATTTATCTAACTCTTTTTATTTATTGGGCAAGTCTATTGATTTATTGGGCCGGGTGGCCGGCTTCTCACCTTCTAAGACCACTAATCTCTTATTAACAAGTGGGCCCGCAAGATCTTTTTCCCCTTGAAAACATCGTTAAAGACCCATATGTTTTTATTTTCTTTTGGGTTTAATCTTGTGCTCATATTTGTATTCATCCTTTTTCCTTCTTTTTTTGGGGTTAATTAGTGAACTTGATTATATATTGGCTTAGTTCATTTATAAAGTTTTGTCACTTTATTTTCATATGTCCACTTGGATGACCTTCATATGTGTAAACCTTTTGAGGGCTTTTTCTAGCGACCACCTATCTTTTTCATTATTTATGGTATGATGTTAGTCCTCCTCAGAGGCTAGTGAATTTATAAAAAAAAAATATAACTTAATAAGTCTAATATAAAATTGGCAAGATATAACTTAATATATCTGACAGAAAATTGAAAAGATACAGTTTAATATGTTTGCTAAAAATTATTAGAATAACGTAACTTAATACATCTGTTAAAAAACTAATTAGAAGAACATAACTTAATATGCCTGCTTGCTAATATATCTATGAATTACAATTATTTTTAATAAATAAATATTAATTGTTGCTATATTTAATATATTTTGATAGCTATCATCATGACTTTTAAAAGTAGGATATTTAAAGCCATTCAAAATTAAATAAATGTTGCTAGATTTATTGATCAAAATTCAAAATTCAAAGCAAGATTTATATTTAGGATATATTTTTTTGTTATTCTTAAATAGAGAGAGGCTAGTAATGGAAATATACTGGAAAATAAAAAAGAATAAACTAGAAAAATAAAAGTTAAAATGCATGTCCTTCATTACTAACATTGTCCTTTAAACAAATGGGAAAAGAAGAAGAAGAAGAATATCCTTTATTCTAAGGACAAGCTTGTAATTGTCCTTTAAATTATTTTCTATATTGAAGAATACATTTTTTTTGGAAAAATTAAAATAATAATATTTGTCTCGTTAATAATAATAAAAAAAATCGAGCAATTGTGCCACAATAAATATATAGGTGTGAAATATAAAATTTTATATGAATAAAATATCTAATTTAATAATAGAAAAAAATTAAACATATATTTATTATGTATGTGTGTGTCAAAAATGGAGACCATGTGTAGTCTTAAATTTTGAAATTAACTTCATAATATATGTCTTGAATATATATATATATATATATATAGACTAGTAATGTCCACACTTATGGTACAAAAAAAATATATATTTAATTTTAGTTTGGAGATAATAATATAGCAGGGGGACATAGTCTGGTTTGGCTAAACTGAAACTCGACCTATATGAAAATGTAATCAACCTGACTTGACTTTGGGATGAAAAAGGTCCAACTTTGAAAATCCAAAACTTTCGTATTTATTATATGGCTAAACTTAGTAGGCCTTGACACGCATCAATATATTGTAATTATATAGTATTTAATAAAAATAATTATATATACATTGTTGATTTGGCTTCAACGGGCTAAATTTACAAGAAACCGAAATCGACCATTAGGGTTTGGTTGAAAAACTCGCTAGGCTAAATTTTTTGTTATCATAATTGCTATTTCAATTCTAAGTAATTTTGACGTTTACTAAACCACATGATATAATTCATACTTTTTATTTGGGTCATTTTGAGTTTGCCCTCTCAATAATATCTAGAATTCGATTTACCCTCACTTTGTTAATCCTTTGAATTACCCCCTCCCCCCATTTGTTTCACAGATAACTCAAAAGATTAGTAAAACGGAGGCATCTTAAATTATGGGTATTATTGAGGGGACAACTCAAAAAGGCTTTCATTATGCATTAGGAACAATTTATTGCAAAGTCTTTTTGTTTTTGTAATAACAGTAATTTGTTTTAAAATCTACCATTCATAAGGTATCATAAACTATAAACATAAACACCAATTAATTTATTTTTTACTTTTTTGTTTATATCTTATTTCTAATTATGAACATTCATTGTAACATAAAGTATTCAAATAATAATTTAGAAAATAATTATAAAGAATATTTTTAGGTTTGTCATTAAAATAAAGGATATTATTTTTCAACCATTAGTTTGCAGGACAAACTTTTAATTCAATGACCAACTTTTAATTTGTTTGGAGGACATTCCACACTTTTATTTTTTAATTTTTTATACGTTCTTCCTATTATACCCCTTTATTTTGTTTCCTTTTTTTTTTTTGTTACGAGACAGTTAGACACAAACATTTTAATTTACCAACTCCTTGTTTCAAACATATTAAAATTTTAATTACTAATGTGTCTGCTATATATTGGTGGACTTATATGCGATGTATGCTTACAATATTGCAACTATGTGCAAATGATTTTAGATGATGGCATTTTACCGCGCGTATCAATTATGTTCAATTATTCAACATTTTATTACTTTGTGATTTTCGGTGGGTATACTATACTTCTATTCCGGAATCCCATTTATTTGATTCAGACAATTTAAGTGTTTAGACATATTAGCACAAAAATCATCACCTTCTTATCCTCTCTTTTACAATCCACAAAAATGTCCAATATTACTTGAACTAGTGTACTTTGTCAGATTATACGCACACATTCAATTAATTCCTTTCTTAACATTGAACATACGAACCACTTATTTATCTCGACTTTACAGTAAAATAAAAAAAAATTAAAGAGAACTTAAAAGCTATTTCATTATTAAATTCAATAAAATAATTGAAGCTTTAAAAATAATTTCTAGGTTTTTCTCTTAATCTCTTATGTTCATTTTGTCTGATTTTTGAAAATAATGCAAAAAGACTAATAAGGTTTTTTTTCCTTGCAAAAAGATTGAGGGTTTGATTTTGCACAACATGGCCGAGATATCATAGTCTTGTTTCCGTTGAAGTGTTTCGATGATGTTAAATCCTCATTGAAGAAGTTAGAGAGAGAAAGAAGAATAATTTTTGACGTAGAACAAAGAGAATTTTAGAGCCCGAGGAGAGAGTGAAGAGACACTGCTAAAAACGATATAGGACATGTGTGATTCATTAAGGTGTTGTTTGATTTGATAACACCATTTAAACTTAATTTTAAAGAATATAAAATATATTTTTTACCCTCTTACATTTTAAAGAGTGTAGAATCATATGATTCAAATAAACTAATAAGCGCAAATTGTCATGCTAAAAAAAATCAGTTTTCAAATGTGTTATATTCAAACAAATAACATTTTTACAGATACAATTTTCTGAACTAAACAAACAATTTTTTTAGTTTCAATTTTCAGTTTCAGTTTTTTTATCATACGCCACGTAAGATTCCAATTAGCAAAAGTGAGAAAATATTGGCAACACCAATAATCATCCGATAACTCAAACATATGGGTCATAATGAAAAAACAATTGGTTGAGCTAATTTGAGATCCCCACCTAAATTAATTTCTTCCATTTCATCTGTTCCAAAATTTGACTTTCCTCTTTATCAAACTTTTTCTCTCTACCTTAGTCATTTAATTTATCTTTAACTCTATCTATACAAAACTTACTAGCCCAATAACCTTTTCGGAAATTTTTTCGTTTAGCTTTAACAGTAACAATAAAGAATACTCCTCTTCCATATGAGTTCTGGTTACAATCACAAAGATGATATTAAATTGTTAAATCTCTGGCAGTAATAATAAAGAGATGATATTAAAATTGTTAAATCTCTGGCAGTAATAATAAAGAGATGATATTAAAATTGTTAAATCTCTGGCAGTAATAATAAAGAGGGGACCAGCTAGTGGCGTAACTACATCAACAATCAAAACGTGTGATAAATAAGTATATAAATAAGATGAAACATCTAGTGGCGAATAAAACCTGACCATATATTAATAATATGTTTGAATCCCATTATTAGGTTGTTTAATTTCGTGGGCCGAGTTTTATTTGGTTACACTTACAAATATCATTTCTCGTCAGGTCAATATTCTCTATATAGTTTGGCATTCTTATTTGTTCCCAACATAAAAGGGAACCATTTCCAATCCATACCCAATTTTCACTAGGATATGGATTTCCATGTCCAATATGGCTAACTTCATTGCTCAACGAAGATCCCTTTAGTATTCTTTTACTCTTTCAATATCATTTCCTGATATGCGTTTTTAAATGTTCTTTCTCTTTTCCACCCATTTATTGTTATATTCTAAAAACAATCGCTATATGGATTATGCATATTGGTTGTTTCTACCACCAAAATACAACGATCTCACTTCTTGTTACACTCGATCGTGCTCAGCGTGGGAAAGGAACCACACTGATTTTATAATACCATCTTTGGAATCTTAGAAATATGTGGTTGTTTTTTTCTAATGGAAATATTGTGGTTTTATCCGAATACAATCATTTAGATTACCTTTATTGGGAGATTTCTTTGTTCAGGATCACTGTTAAATTGGGTATACTTTCCCTTACAACAATCTTCAACAGTTATGGTATTTGGCTCGTTTTTCTTTTTTTATGTCCATACCACACTTTTATATATACACTCATGATTCATCGACTACCATACCATAGTATTCTGAAGATTCATGACATGCCATTGTTTTGCAGGTTATTGTAAAGTTTATTGACTTCCAATGTTTCCACATTTGTGATGTCTCCTCTATTCATATGGTTTGGATTTCCTTGTTGTCATACATATTGGCCATGCATCCAAACAACATGGTAAGTAAAACTTTCCCTTTTTATTGACTTTTAGTGGTATTCATGCACTAAATTTAAATTTCCAATCTTTCCGTTTGTTTGTTGTGTTTCAATTTTTTTTGAATTTTGTGTTTTAATTGTGTGCATTAATTGTAGATATTTCATTAAGTTTTTGGTAATTATCATTAATTAGGGGCAACTTCGTTAAATACAAAATAATTTTAATTTAATTATAAAAATAACATTTTGTCCTCTAAACTAATTTCCTGAAAAGATTGTCATTAGTTGAAAAGAGAATATGACATTTGTCCTTAATAGGGGTGTGCAAAAAAAATCGAAAAACCGAAAAACTGGACGAACCGAACCGAACCGAACCGAATTAACCGGTTTTTAAGGTTTTCGATCTCGGTTCAGTTGGGTAAAATGAAAATCGAAAGGCGTCGGTTCGGTTATCGGTTACCGGTGTTACATAATTGGTGAAAACCAAACCGAACCGAACCGAACCGATAGGACACATGTCATTCATCTATTGGTTCAATGCATAAGTTTATTCCCTTTAAAAAAAATATATAAGTGTTAAAACTAAAACCCTGATATCTAACACAAACACGCCGCTCAATTTTTCTCCTCCCTCTCTGCCGCACCTCCTCTTCTCTTCACTCCATAGCTGCGACTCTCTAAGCTCCGTCCTTCTCCACCTCCTTCCATCTTCTTCTCCACAACGATTAACAAGGTTCTTGCTTCTCTTCTCTTTTCTCTTCCTCTCTAAATTTTTTGTCATAAATAGATCTAAAAGAGAGAGATTGGAAATTATAAATAAAGCATGTATGTAAATTATTTATAATGCATGTATCTAAAATTGGTGATCTAATTTCTTTTAGCAGATCTTAGGAAGTGGGCTTTTGTCGGTTTTTTTTTTTGAAAAATTAAGTCCACCATATGTAATAAATTAGGCTTTCATCCTCCTCACAATTATGTAGTTCACACATCAGATGTAATTTATATTTGATTTTTTAGAATTATTTTTTTGTCAAAAATGATTTAAGAAGAAAAGTGTCAAATTGATTAAAAAGAAGCTCAATTTTTTTTTTATTTTTTTTTATCAAAAATGACTTTAAGTCATGGCCCAATAATATAAAAATAATTTTTAAGTTATGGCCCAACAATATAAAATAGGCCCAATTGTCTAAGCCCAAAACCAAAAAAGCCGATCCCGACCGGTTTTAAGCCTTCAACGGTTCGGTTGACCATTATAGCAAAACCGACATGTTGGTTCAGTTTACACTAAACCCGCATGGTTCGGTTAACCGAACCGTGCACACCCCTAGTCCTTAATAAAAAAAGCCCCGTAATAATTTATTTATTTTAAAAAAACACACGCTCAAATGTTTTTCTAATAAACTAAAAGAGTAAGTGCATCTTATTTATCTACATGAAAATGGTCGTTTATGTTTCATAAAATAAATTTAAGAGAAATCTTACTACATTGATTAATCAGATTAAATAATTTACTCAAACAAGAGTTTTGCCTTGCAAATATTAAAAAAATAAATAAATAAGAAGCAGCAGCAAAGAATAAATAACTATATATCCATTACGAAATGAACTTTAAAGGTTATTAAATTACAGTCCATAATTCAAAACAAGAAAACAAAAAGAAAAAAAAATATTGTGTCCACCTTATGTGGTGGTTGAAAAATTGTATAGAAAACGAAATTTATATTATTTACTCATCGCTTGTATAAAAAAAATCAAGAAAATAAAATGTACACAATTCCTTTTATGCCTCATTTTGATTTTCTTCATCCCAAAATATTTCAATTTGATATGAAATTTTATATCTCTTTATTGCATTTTTTAATCCCTTTTTGTAAAAGAAAAAAAAATATTTACCATAATTTTTGACTAATAGTTAGCAAATAAAGGATAAATAAAAATTATCTTTTAGTTTTCTGTAAAATTAATTTAGATGAAGCTATAAAAATATGATATAATATGTTTAAATAACTGGACAATTTATAGTAGATATTTTAGTTATTTCATAAAGTGAAAATAAATGTACCAACAATTATTCAAAAATATTTGGACTTAATATATTGACAAATAATAAAAAGGGTTATACGCCAGAATAAGATTACCATACCAGATCAAGGAACTTTTAAAAATACTTAAAAGAACATAAAGACTCGTGTTCATATATTTTTAATACTTACCATTACTATGTCAAAAAAAATTCAAAACAAAACATAGATGTTCCAAGTTCAAGTTTTACCAATTGTAAGTGTAATAGTTTCTCCGGACCATTAACGTACGTAATAGTACTGATTCTTTATTTATTTCTAATTATTATTAGGAAAAATACAAATCTCATTGAATTTATATGATATGATATGATATAATATTTTATTTTGTTGTTTTAACTAAATGGATGGATAATCGTAACATATAATCGTATAAAAAAAAAGGCGAGTGCTTATCAACACTCTCTCTTCATTTGGGCTGAGTTTATATGAGTGCACGCAGCTTTATTTAGAAAATACTCCAGTACACTTAGCACTACATTGTTCTAATGTTATGTGAGTTCTTACCAACAAACTCTCTTCAGGTAGGGTGAGTGTATGTGACTATACTTACCTCTCATTAGGCGAACCTTATGGGTGTTAGTGATAATAAATTTACCTTAGGGGAGTATTTGTGACAAGGAGAGTGTTTGTGATAAATATAGGAGTGTGAATAATATCACCATATATAAATATTTCATTTTTCAAATATATCTCATATGATAAGATTTTTGTAAAAATAATTTACATTTATATATACATATAATTAACTCAGTGTGAAATACATTTAATTTTAGTAGGGAGTTGGAAATATATAAAAATTTATAATTTTATAAATAAATATTTAACTAATTAATAGAGTTACATTAAGAATTTTGGTAGATTTTAGATACTATATATATATATATATCATATTTATTGGTGAATTAAACCGAAACCTACCATTATCATTTATATTATAAATATACCATGATAATCCTGAGTCGTTAGATCAAAATATAAACATTCATATTAAATCTTGGCCGCCGGTAAAGAACATAAAGAGTCATGCTATATAAGGATTGCCCTGATTTATTAATAGAAATATAGAAAATGGAGACTATAAGAATTTTTAAATTTAAATTTAATATTCTAATATCTGCTTTGAATATATCTATCAGTCAAAAATAATATATATATATATATATATTACAATATATTTATTTTTAAATTTGAAATTAAATCATAATACTGTCTCAAAAACAATATATATGTATACGTATAATCAAAAATGGAAACCACATTTATATTTTTAAATTTGAAATTCATAATAAATGTTTCCTTATAAATAAAATCAGTAATTTAAAGCCCTACAAGTAAACAGTTTGGCAATCATTAAAAAAAATACCTAATTTAATAATAGAAACAATTATATATATATATATATTAGTGAAATAATAAGTATTTTCTACCATAAGTTATGGTTGGTACGTCTCTAAATTAACACATCTTTAAGATTTGAGATAGTGATTTAACATGGCGTGTGTATACATATTATAATAAATTACACCACATTATTATTTTTATTGTACGTATAATTTACAGATAATAAACAATTTTTAACAAAACACCCATTGACTATTTAATTTGACTAAATATTAATAATTCCTTTCATCTACATAATATTTCCACACACTAATTTTTTTGTTTCCTTATAAACACCATGATTCAAAAATCCTATAATTATGCACTCTCGAAACATGCCAAAACCCAAGTAAAGATTATCGTAATTTTCTAGTAACTATCCAGCTGGAAATTATGGGATTTGATTATATTTTATGGTCTATAAGTCAAACTAGGGAGATGTGCTTAGTTTCATATCTAAAGTAGTTCTATATAGTTTAGATCCCAAGGGCTAAATCCTAATTAATGGAACATATTGTTGTATATGTACACAATTTTCATATAAGGTGTATCTACTTTGCGAGTAATAATACATGTATTGATTTAAATGATTAAATTAAATTAAATTAATAGATCAATTGATGATTGAGCCAAAGTATGGGATTCGTTTGAGACACTAGCAGCTCGCCTTTTTTGACATGTCACATGTTATATAAATAGGCTATTATGAGTTCATGTTCTTCTAGGAAGTTGCTATTGTGTCTTTGGAAGCAGTGCTAGAGCATTAATTTGGGCTCGAGTATGAGCAGTGGCAAGCCATCTTCTAAAAGAGACACAATAGATCTTATAATAAATTTAATTCTTGACTTCTATTTAGTAACTAGGGATTACTCCTTTTTTTAATTTTTTTTATGATATTTTAAACTTTAGAGGATATATTATTAACTCATATTTCCTTTCCCACCGTTTCAATTGTAACTATAATTCATTTGATAATATTATTAGCGGATAAAATTATAAAACTATACTAGTGTGCTACTTACTCGATGTGTGGGTGTAATGTAATAAATTGGTATTATAAAATTGTTAAATTACAAAAGAAATTTGTAATTTGTAATAAATTGGCAAGTATCATAAAAGAAAAAACACCAAGAAGAGGTAATGAGAAATGGATTAGTGTATTGAAACAATGAAACCTAACATACATTCCTTTAATAATATCCAATGTCAAATATGGAATAAAGGATGAGAAATGAACTTAAAATAAGTAGATGAAACCATGGATCTAATTCCAAAAAGGAGGAAATGCAATAATATCAATCTATTGCAATTATAAACTTTTCATGAATAGATCAATGGTAATTTATGGTAAATCACTCTTGTACACAATTAAATCACTAAAAACTAAAATACATGGATAGATGTCATACACTATAAAATATAAGAGCATTTCTGAGAGACTCCCTATTACACCAATTCTCTTTATAATAAGTAATATATATCAAAAAAAAGGTCAAAGATTATAGCAAAAGTTGAGAGGATGAGTAAAGAGCCTTATTTGGGTCTCCATAGCCATATTAGATAGTCTTCTTGGCTCTCCACTCAATATTTTGCTTTAAAAATCAACCTTTTAGAGACCTACTTTCCTATATATTTATTACACCCAGTTGTATTATAACATGTGTTGTGATAATAAGATGAGCATAGAGGATTGTTGGAGCCTCATACTCTCTACTCCAAAGATGCTATCACTTACCAATCAAATTGCAAGAACATGTGCATTTCTCTCTCCTCAATCAGACGTATCATTGATTTCCTGCAATATGATATCATGGTTAAGTGATAACATTGTCATTTTAACTGTTGTATTGAATATTTTCACCTCTTGTAGAAAAATGCTCTCTAACATATAGAGCATTGGTTGAGATGTTCAAGCAAGGCCACACCATTATGTTGTCTTTTTAATGACTTAGTCAAGGTACATTGAGAGAATATTGTGAAAATAATAAATAAAGGAAATATTGATTCTTATTGTCAATCATACAAACATAAGGCTACATTTAAATTTTCATACATCAATTTTATGTTTGCATAATAAAACATATCTTCCAAAAGAAGTACTTAAAATCAGAAATTTCCTTAAAATAATGATATAAAGTTAGAACTAACAAAAGAAATCAATGAATTACCTGTGTAGAAATTAATGGTCTGTTTGGATTGAGGGAATGGGAAGGAAATGAAAGGAAAAGAGAATGAAGGTTTACATTTCACTTGTTTGAATAAATTTATAAGAAGGGGTGGAGAGGAAACGGAGGAAATGAGAGGGAATGTCAATCCTCTCTATTTTTTTATTTTGTTTCCTTCCAATATTGGGAGGGAAAGGAAATTTTTTTAATAAATTATTCGCATTATTCCAAATTTAACCCTAATTTATTAACAATATATTGAATCACATTCTTTTCCTTTCTTTCCTTCTTGCTATTCAAACAAGATTTACTTTTATTCTATTCTTTTTCATCTTTAACTATTAAAACATCAATAAAATTAAACTCATTCCATTCTATTTTATTCTATTCATTCCCCTCGTAATTAATCATTTCATTTCCTTAGCACTCTTCTGAAATGATCCATAAAAAAATTTATCTTTGACCGATCCCATAAAATAAGAACTACTTGTAGAGACAAAAGAACAGATGATGAAGCATATAAATGAGGGTTCATAATATTGAAACTGGTATCATAAAATTAATTAAAAGATTTGAATCATAAGCCGGAAAATAATCACAAAAGACAACTGCAGGGACACTTGAAATGAAATGGCATATGAAAAATCATTTATTAATTATATGTGAATGCTAACATCAAAACTCTAATAAAAATGGAGAAAGGGACCAGCGAGAAGATGCATCCGAAGCAATAAAAAAAGGGGGTAATATTTGTTCACAACCTTCCTCTCCTCCATTGATTATCAAAGAATAATCAAACAATTGATTATTAAGAAGAAGATCAATACGCAACCCAACACCGTATAAATCAAACAATTGATTCTTAAAAAGGAAAATCAAAAAATTACCACTGAGCATGAATCAAACCCTAGCTTCGAACAGGATAAATTATAATTGAAAAAATTTTAAATGATGGAATTTTAAGTTCTATCACTTATAATTTTTATGAAAATTAAAATTACTTCATCCAATCATAGGGTTAATGATATTACAGACACCGTACCAGTGATTTAACTGTAATCGTGATTGGATGAAGAAGACAATTCACCAATGACACCTATATAGAATTAATCAATGCTAGAAAATTCGGGATAAATTATAGCAGAAAAGAGCTTTTATCTAGGGAAAATGTGAAATTTAGCCATGTGGCGAACAACTAAGGCCTTAGAGCATCTCCAACAGTAGTGTATATTTAAGTTTTGTGTAAAATATACAAAACTTGTAAAAATTTTGAGCTCCGGCAGTCTTTTAAATTTAGCTTTTGTGTAAAATGAATGTATAAAATACACTCCAAGTTTACACTGCCACGTCAGCCTTTTTTTTCTCAATTATTTTATAATACTTTAAAATGTAATAACTTTTGATAGAAATTATATATTTTAATAAAAAATATATATCTAAAATCTACTCATCAAGACCAACAAATCAAGATCCATTGTTATATAATATTATGTATACCAAAATTCAAGAAAAAAATAATTAAAAATTGCATAAAATGATATCTAATATGCACAATTTATCTTATTAGTTCATTCAAAATTTACACAAAAATTTAAAAATGTACCATTGGAGCATATTTTTTTTACACTTTAAGTTTTGTGTAAAAGTGTCTTGACACATAGGATTTACAAAAAAAAATTATAGAACGATTGGAGATGCTCTTAGGGCTTGTTATACTTACAAGTAATAGATTATTTGTTAGAAAAAGGCACGATAGTAACTTTTTGAATTTAGGTACAAGGGAATTACTAGTCGCTAGTTGGGCTTCTTAGCTAGGGACATTTTCAAGTGATTTATATGAATTAAATTATTAATCTTTCTTTTATGTAGTTTCTCAATTATTCATATAGTTATATATTCGGAAAAAAAGAAGAAGAGGAAAACACACTAACTCAAAAAAAGGAAAAAAACAACTTATTCAAGAGAGAGAGAGAGTTGAGAGAGAAACTTGTGAGTAGTCATCTTTAGTGCGTGAGAGATGCTAATCAATTGAATTTGTTGGGTCGACTTGGATTGTTACAATGTGATGGGTGGATATTTGTAGAAAGGTGAAAGTAGGTGAATTTACCAAATTGGTCATGAATAAACTAGTGAAATGATATTTCACATCTAGGTTTATAAATCTCATTCAGTGGTGTTCTATTTATTACTTAATTAGACTACAAAAGGATTAACCACTGCTTATTTGCTTGGAGTTTTTGTGCTAAATATTTTAACATTTATAATTATATGAATTTTATATATATTGTTTGAGTTTTAGTATAAAAGGATTGAAATTCTTGATATGAATTGTGTGACTCACCGGTGAATTTATGAATTCTTGAACTTTCAACCAAGCTTTGCTGTTCATCGGTCTCTATCTCCTAGACTACAATGTAAACATGTGTACTAGTTCTACTTTCTTTGGGTTACAACTTTTAGGATTAGAGCCACATTATATACCTATATATATATATAATTGAGTAGTATTCCTTTTTTTAATAGAAGCAATGGATAATCAATCCAGGGGACTGGGTCGGAATCCAACCTTACTGATAATAAAAGAACAATAAAACCATACAAAATAGTACAAATTTTCCGTACAACCTTAGAATCTAGTCCCACTTATTTGTATTGTTAAATTTGCTTCTCTTATTCTTTTATATCATGGTGCATTTACCTCTGCATTCAAAATTTTATAGTATTCTCGGTTTGCAGTTAATTTTAATTTTAACTTAAGTATTTTCAATCTTACACAAACTCTCATTTTTCAACAATAATAATGTACTTTACCACTACAAAATTAATGTTCAACTTAAGTTAAATTTTAGCATTTGGGTTATAAAAAATTTAAAATCTATCATGCTTTTTAAAAATAATATTAATAATAATAATAAAAAAGTTTGTTTGTCCTCATTGGATCTATCGAAAATGGAGAGTGTTTCATTTTGCATGTTATGTTGATTTTTTTTAACTCCATACACACATAAAGATAAGGGAGAAGTTACAAATCTTCTACATTATATTTTTATATTTTTATAACTTGAAGTATTTATATATTCCACTAATTGAAATGCCCACGTATTACGTAGGTTATGCACTTGTATATATGTATTATGGAGGAAATCCTCCATAAAGCACATATTTATATCTTATTTATTGTGTTAAGTAGAAGCATTTAATATCTGAATAATTACGGCTTCTCTATTATGTATATCTGATTACTACTATTATCTTTTTTCCCCCTTCATAAATTATAAATTATTTTTTGAAGTAATACTTATATTTTAATATTTCAGCATGTTTTCATTAATACCTAATTATTTTTAACATTATTTTGAATATCGTCCTGTGCATCGCATGGGTTGTAACTAATTATTGACTAAAACAAACTTCTAAATATGAAACTTTTTGCATTTAATGTTGCGTTCATTTCCAAATCATGCCAATGTGTAAATAGTTAAATACTATCCCCAAAAGTAATAATGATGAAGTAATTAATGACGTTTATTATGCATTATATTTTAATCATAAGGAAAATATTTTTCTTTTTGGGAGAATATTTAATTTCTTAGAGCATCCATAGCGATTTTGTAAAACTTAAGTCTAAATTTGTAGATATATATATACCACTAAGTTTTTTCACATGCTACAACATTTATGGTGCAAAAGTAGTCATACGTACTTGATACACCCGAATAGTGTATAAGTTAAAAAAGAAAAAAGAAAACAAAAAAAGGCAATAAGAGTGAAGTTTACTCATATGGTTGTTTCTTTTATTTGTCATGCAAGCGAAACTCACTCTTACCACTCATGAGAGTGATGAAGCATACTCATGGTTTTTTTATTATTTGTTATATGGGTGTGTGTTACTCGTATGACTTATACGAGTAACACACAGCCGTATGAATAAAATTTAGTATAATGGTAGGTTTGTCTATTTTTTACCATAAAAGAGTAAATTTGCCAATTAATTTTTGTCCGCCGTAAATCAATAAATGATAACTTTAACATATTAGAATCGTGAATGCTCTTACACGTTGGCATGATTCGGAAATAAATGCAGCATTAAATGCAAATGGCTTCATATATATAAGTTTGTTTCGGTCAATAAACATGCATATAGAAGTTTGTTTTGGTCAATCAATTTGTAACTTCTCCCCAAACTTTGTTGTATGTGTGGCATTAAAATCAACATTACATGCAAAAAGAAACACTCCATTTTTGATAGACCCAATGAGGACGAGCAATATTTTATTTATTTATTTATCTATTTATTTATTCATTAATTATTATTATTATTATTATTAAAAAGCGTGATACATTTCAAATTTTGTATAACCCAACTTCTAAAATTTACCTTAAGTTGAACATTGATTATATCACTACAAGTAATTAAAAAATATGTTTTAAGAATTCAAAAGATAAATAGTTAACTTTTAGTGCTTGTTTGATTTTAGATTTTATTTGTTCCTAAACTCTAAAATGATAATTTTACATTGAAAGTTTTAACCTCGTTAACTTATGATTTCACTTCTTGACATAAATCACAAGAGAATCTTAGTGTGAAGTTACCATTTTAAGATTTCAGAAACAAAACAAAATTCGAACCAAAAGAGCACTTAGTTTAATTAATAAGGAGGGAGTTTCCTATACGTAAGCAACTAAGTTCTATAGTGGTATAGTTTTAATTGTTGAAAATAAGAGTTAGTGTAAAATTGAAAATGCTTAAAGTTAAAACTGAGAGAAGCAATTGAGAATACTGTAAAATTTTGAATTCATAGGTGAATTTGACCATATATATATATATGTAGAAGAATTATGAAATAAATTTACCAATATATGTAAAATATGCCCTATACAGACCACATTGAAACTGTGCATAGATTTACTAAAAATATAATGTACCCGAAATAGCATTATCAATTGTTTAGATATGAATGCTACTTGTTGGACAAACATATACATTTTCACTTAACAATGTCAGAATCACTCATTTTTAGTAGTTAGCAAACAAACTTGTATAGTTATCTTTTTTATTTTTTGTGTCATGCAATTATTTACAGGCACATATTACTTTGTTTTAGTACATTAAATAATCGATATTGATTTCAAAAGTTTTACTAGTATAAAATCCATGTTCTCAATATACTCCGGGAAGGATAACACCTTTTTTTTTTTTTTTTTTAATGTGGGATGGGTGTCATGCATCTATCCTATTTTAGATGCAAAAAGTTCCTTTCAGAGCCACCTATTGGTTTTATAAGAAAACAAACAAAAAGGCTTGTGTAAAGAGAAAGCTTACTGATAAGTGATTTCTTATACACTTTTTGTTTACAAAAACCAGGGTTCAAGGGCTCGAGAACTATTTAAGTTATAGATTGGGAAATTGCCCACCCTTTTGGCATCTAAATTGATCATATATTTAATTTTATTTTGTAATTTGGATGCTGTTATCATTGTTCTATCGCTTTAAAAAAATGTCTTTTGAAGTTCAAAAGAAAGGAGTTGGGGAAGGAATGAAAATCATGTATTCTCTAATCGACCCACTATTTTGTGTGTCAAACTTTCCTCTTAGTTTAAAAAAGGTGTGAAAATCAATTACTTGTAGATAAAATGTTGATGCCTTAATGTAGCTTCATCGATAAAGCTGTGTCAAGTATTGTTTTATTGATTATTTTAGAAAAAAATGTAAAAGATTTGGGGTCTTCGGGAATTAGTTTACTTTGTAATATACCATCGAGACGGGTGTCACACATATAGAATAATTTATGTGAAAATTAAATATATCCATTTGATATTCCTTTGCATAGTCAAAATATCAATCCGGTATTTTGTTGAAAATTAGCCCAGAATTAAGTGAAAAAGGATCAGTAATTTTGATATACGCATTTGGCTTTGAAAACAATTTTATTTTAGGGCTTGAAAAGGCAGATTTTGAAAGCAAATTTAACATTGATAATTTGCTTAGCAATTAGTCTAAATAGAATGAAACAATATAACTACATGAGTAGAAGGTTTAGAGATTTACATTTTCCATAGAGAGACTATAGGAGAATTTCAGCCGAATTCTTCCAGACAGCGCTTTCCCTCTTTCTTTTACTAGAAAATTTCCCCGAGCGGCCTCCGAAAACTCACAAGTAAATCTCTCTCTCTAGATTCCTCTCACTAAAATTGTCTTAAAATTTGTGCTTTTTCCTTACCCAAAATGGCGAGAAGAATGCTCTATTTATAGCCAAAAAAAAGATCCTAGAGCCCAACAAGTTTTCCCAAAAATGGGAGGTTGTCGCCTAAGATTGTACCTTGGGCCACAAGTTCCTCAAACTTGTCGCCTGAGAAAAGGGCCGAACCAAATTGGGCCAGACTCTTCTTTATTGGGATTAAAATGCAGGGTAACCCTTTGGGATTTTCTAAAAATTCTATTTTGGATTTTCAAGTCCCAAAAATGCAAGTGCTATCCTTAAAAATGGAATCTTGCAAAAGTCACGGATTGGAGTGTCCACACAAAGCAACATCTAATCAATATAGTTGGCAAAATAAATGAGTCAAGAATAGGAAAAAGTTTTGAAGAATATCTAAGTACATAGAAGGAAAAGGAGCCATAACATTCTACATACATCCACTCGTTAGTAGCGATTAAATAACTAAGACTAGATTCTAAAGTCTAACAAAATTTTTGTACGATTTTGTATGGATTTATTACACATTGATGTCATATATCAAAACAATGCATTATCCGCTTTATTATTGTCATGGTGCACTACAATTGGATTATGGTCCCTCTCCCCTAGATTGATTATCAATTGCTTATATTAAAATGAGGAACAGTACTACTCATTCAGAAAATGTTATATATATATATATAATGTAGTTCTAATCCCAAAAGTTATAGCTCAAAGGAATTTGAATTATTACACACATCTGCAATGCAGTCTAAGAGAAGAAAACTAATAAATGATAAAGATTGGTTGAAAGTTATTTTTGGAGGTTGTGCTTTTGGGATGAGCAGCGTAGCTAAAAGAAAAATATTCTTTCAAAAAATTAAAATCATTAACAAATTGATGTTGCATGTACTTTACGCTTTCTTTCTGTGATAGTTTAATTAGTTCGATTTTTTAACATTTCTAGAAATTCTAAATTTATAATTTCACTGGAGAGTCACATAATTCATATAAAGAATTTCAATACTCTTATACTAAAGCTCAAATAATATATGTAAAATTCATAACTCTTAGTGTTACAATAGCACAAAAATTCCAAACAAATAAGCAGTAGTTAATGCTTTTTTAGTCCAAGTACTAAATAGACCAGCATTGAATGGATTTATAAGTCTAGATCTAAACTCTCATTTTAATTTAAATTCACCTACTTTCATCTTTTTATAAGTACCCACTTATCACATTGTGACAATCCAAGTTGACCCAACAAATTCAATTAGAATCTCACTCAGTAAAGGTGGCAACCGACAAGTTTCTCTCTCCCCAGCCCAAATTGAATGCTCTATCTTGAAGAAGCTAGCAGTATGATGACTTGGTTTATGATGTAAATATGATTGAGGTGGATCTTATTGAGCCCCCCAAATACAAAGACGACGGTGATGAGAACTGTAATTTCTAGACGAGTGATAATAATCAGAATGAAAGTGAAAATGAAAAAGAGAAGAAGGAGGAGGAAATCAAGGAATCTTCAATGGTGGCCAAGGCGATGGCGGAGGGCCCGAGCCATAGTACCCAGCAAAAGAAGAGGGGTGCCATGGACTGAAGAAGAACACAAGTATCTCTCTCTTTCAGAAGGGCATCTTTAAATTAAGTTGTTTCTTGATCCCTTTTATTCATAATGGTTTATTTAGTTTCCTCTTAAACAAATGATCTCTACCCATAGCGAGTATTAATTCTCCACCAAATTTGATTTAACAGTTTTTTTTTTCTTTTCTCTATATATATAGCTAGCCTTTTGAATTTCATTTCTTTCCCTTTCTTTGTTTCATAGGGTTCAATTAAGTTGATGATTCTAGGGCTTGAGGGAACAAGTCCCACCATTTTCCAAATGAAATTCATGTTCTTTATTATAATCTATTAATTTCTTCTGAAAATTTTTCATCATATCTATGCTTAAATTAGCTTATATAAACATATGATTAATATAAGTGTTGATCCTAGTTTTCTTATTTCAAACCAAGGAAAAATTTAATTAGTTTCATCCTAACCCCAGCCATATATAGCCCTAATTAAAACAATATAATAACAACACCAATCATTTGTCAAAAATTCAAAGAAATTAAATCCTAACCCTAGCCGCTCCATCAATATTTAATTTGAAGTTTGCTTTGGTGGACGGTATTTTTCAGATATTGGTAGAAGCACAAATAGTTTATTTTTTGGCACCCTTTATTTAGGTACTCGTACTAATTTTTTAATTTTAGCAATGCACCTTAATGATAAAAGCACCCAAAGTCTCAAAGTATAAAAATTACAAAGAGGTGAATATTTCTTAAGCTCTATAGCATTTTTTGAGTTAGATTTTTACTTTCTTTTCAAAGCTATACACTCAATAGGTAAGCCAACTGATTAGTTACAATGTGGTACTAAATTCAATAACAAATTAATTAATTTAAAATTCTTTTATGACGATCACAAAAGAAAGCTTCAATTGGCCAATTTGAAATGTGATTGAAGGATTTTTTTTATGATTTTCATTATTTATCCATTAGAGTTCAATATCAATAAATTCTAATATAAAATGTTGTGTATGGTATATGCACAAGGTAGGAGTGATTGAATTATCAAAGTAATTAATGAAAATCTTGCATTCTTTAGTTTTGGTTGAGAGAGATGTTAACAATTGTGCTAATTATAAGTTTGCTATATGGGGCATAATTTGTCTTGTTTGAGCCCCAATATGGAGGAACCTCCTTCTGTGGTGTTTTATAGTGTTGATTGTTTATAGTCATATTTGCAGCTTTGCTACGGTTTGTAGTTCTGAAAGAGGAAGAAAAAAGAATGGTATTATTTTGTTAAAATGGGTGTTAAAAATAAATTTTCAAGGTGCCTATTTTTCCCTATTTATGTGTGTATATTTTCTTATTTATATTATATAAAACTGTATATAAAATTCTCCTTTTTATGTAATTAATAGTCCTTAATTAATTCACTTTCCTTTTCTAAATCTAAATTTCTTTGGGTCCTCAACGAATCTTAGTTTTATTGCTTCTTTTCTCCTTTTTTCAGATTTAAATCTATTACCAAATTAAATCTTTTGACAATTTCTTTTTGCTTCACAGAAAATAGACATATGATTAATTCGAATGGAGATTTCTCTAGCTTTTAATTTCAAGTGCTACGCATAAACATATATTTATTCACGTTTTGTTCTTTACCCCTTTCTCAATTTCCTTCTTGTTCATTCACTATAGAGTACTTTTACCTGGTAATTCTTTCTCATATTTGACCCAATTAAATTTTCCCCTTTTGAATATAGTGAATTTCATGTGCGCTCACATATTTAAAAAATTAATTTACTTTTCACATACTCTAAAATAAATACTAATTTTGGCATTATCGATTGTCAAAAATAAAATTTATTTAATGATATATCTTTAGAACGGACACAAACAAACTATAACACATAAATCTAGTTCATATCCATAAACAACCAAACTTTTAATGTCTCAGTTATGCGTAAGATCCACTGTTTGACCAATCAAATATATTTTTCTATATTAATCTAGAAACCTATTATTCTTTTTAATTTTATACTTTACTCTTTTCTCTCAATTTTCCTTTTTCAGTAATTTTGATCAACTACTCATCTTGTTTTATTATATTTTTCAAAATAATTCAAAACGTTCACATATTTTTATTATTATTCGATGCACGCAATTTCTCATGGCGCTGTGGACAATTTTGGTAAAGGGATTGGAGGAGCATATCAAGTTCTATGTTAAAACCAAAACCCCAACCCAAGTTGCAAGCCATGCTCAAAAGCAATTCTGCAGGCAGAAAAACAAAACTCTGGTGGCGCGACTCCGCCCCAGCATCCACTACGTCCAACCCGTGAACGCCACCTATGTCGTCCCCTTCCTATCCCGCCACCGAAATCCCCCTAAACCTCCAAAATATCCACCGGTTTCAGACCTAGTACTTTCCCAACTATGAACTCCTCCCTCCCCTCTTACAATCTACCCTACCTACCCCAAAACATATAATGCCGGCGAAATGCCCGTCGGTGTTCCCTCCGGTGGCCCGGCTTCTCCGCCGCTTTTCCTTTGGATGATCCAATATATGTTGATGCCTGTGATGGACCCTCTCTCTATGCCTGTCATGGAACTCCAGCATTAACTTTGTAGAACTGTCACCCAATATTTCAGTGACCAAATAAAACTCGGAGGACAAAGCACAAAGGGAGGGTTCATTAAGGGCTTGGGTTTCGTTGGTAATGGGATGTGTGTTTTTTTATGCATGCTCGATCCTGTGTTAATCCAAACATGTGTGTGTTTATTTTTATTTTTATTTTTTTTTCCCTGAAAGTTTGAAATCTCTACACTTTTTTTTAGTGCTTTTTTTTAAGGAATATCCTCAGCAAAGTTCGAACTGTATATACTTCCTTCCTTCCTCTCCCAAGGTCGAATATCTTTTATATTTTGTACCGTTTATACATATATATATACACACTAATTTTTGTACACGTGCGTTACATGCACGTGGTTTTAGAGCTTAATAAAAGTGATTAATTAAATCTGTTAATGAATACGTACATATTAAGAATTGAATAATTAGTATAAAATAAAAATAATCACAAATAAACAAAAACATAGTATCAAGTGTAAAATTTGATTAATAATTAAGAAAATAATAAAATCAGTCAACTATAAAAAAATGTTATAGATACATGATAAAAAATGATCAAATATATAAGAGAGTAATATGTTTTTAATAAATTTTTAGAATTACTAGATAATTAATACGTATGTGGATTATTATTCATAGTATCACAAAATAATATAATACTCGTACAAATAATATATTGTATAAACTAATGATGTATAAGTTAATATTAATTAAATAGCTTTGTAATTTTAATACGGTTTATTAAATATATATGCTTTTGTAGTGAGTTTTGAAAAACACATAATTCAACACAAACTCTAACTTATACAATTATTTTAACCAAATAAAGTAGAGTTTAAATTTATTTAAACTACTAATACTAATATAAAAATATATGGAGTTATACACTATTTGATATAGTAATACTAATATAATTCTAACTTGTTTAATTAGTTTAACCAAATAAAGTAGAGTTTAAATTTATTTAGAATACTATAATATAAAAACATATGAATATCTTTTTCTTTTTTTCTTTTTTTTAATGTAAATCCTAAAATCTTGTGTTTAAAATTAAGGGCATATTTGTCTCTACAAAAATAAAAGGAAAAATCACTAAAATTATTTATACTTTTATATATAGTTTAGATAAACTAGCAAGAATATATATATCTATATATATAGTCTGGATCTGGTATGGATAGTGGCTTACCATATATAGAGGGTCGATCTTCATTATCAATGTATATTATGTTTGATTATCTATCATGATCCAGAAATGTTACATAGTCGGCTAGTACTCCTTTTCAAAGGCTTATGTATTCTATGAGTTAGCGTGAACATTGAATCTGTATGCTGTGGGTTATAGGTCAATCATGATATGTGCCATTAAAGTTGAGGTGGACTAAAAGCTCACTTATAATTTTTAGCTCTTATAATACTAGTCGTTGGACTTGACAACGGTATCTTTAATTTTTTTCAATGTTATAATTTTAAAATGTAAGAATACTAGTCATTATTAAATATGCTCAAATAATATGTTTTTTAAGTTTGTCATGTATGTAAGAGTAATCTAAATAAATATGGATAGTGCTATAAAAATGAGTTATTTATAAATAGATAGTGTTATATGCTCAAATAATAATATTCAACTTTTTTTTCAAAACACTTATAAATTACACTTACGTGCATCTTACGTGCATACTAATTTAAGCATAGATAAAAAAATTAAGAAGAAATTAAGAGATTATTTATAAAGAACATGAATTTCATTTGGAAAATGATGGACTTATTCCCTTTAAGCCCTAGAATATTTAGCTTAATTGAACCCTGTAAAACAAAGACGGAAATAAATGAAATTCAAAAGGCTATATTGATATAAAAAAATATTTTTTTCTCTTAAATCAAATTTGGTAGAGAAGTAGTCCTCGCTTTGAATTGAGATCATTTGTTTAAGAGAACTAATTAAAACATCTACTATTATATAAACTCGAAAGGCAATTCATTAGTTTGAAGTAGTGTCAAGTTTATGAATTTTCGATTTTGCCCCTTCAAGCATCAAGTTCAATTTTTTATTTTTTTAAGTGTAAACAATAGAGTTTAAACCCTCGCGCTAGCAAGGGTATTACTGTATTCAACCGTTGGGCCACTTGTTACTTTTTTAAATATTTTACCTTTAAACTACTTATATTTATTTTGCACAAGCATTGCGTGTGTGCAAAAATGTTATTCTGACTAAAAAGAGGAGAAAAGGACAAACATAACATACATGTCTTCTTCTTCGATCCATGGCACCCCCTCTTCTTTTCTTGAGTGCTAAGGGGTGGGCCCTCCACCATCACCTTGGCCACTATGGAAGATTCTTTCATCTCTTCCTTCTCCTTTTTATTTTCACTTTCACTCTTATTATTTTCATTAGTCTTGAAATGATGGCTCCCTTCAACATCTTCTTTGTATTTAGGGGGCTCAATAAGGTCCGTCTCAGTCATATTTACATCATAAACTAAGTCATCATAGTGTTTTTTTTCTGTCTTCAATGGATTTCATGGAATCCTAAAAACAATCATTTCATAGAAAAAATGGTTAGAGTGATCACCTTTAACCTCAGCCAAGGTATGCTCAAAGAGCAAATCCTCTTCTCTAGTTCACAGTGAGTTGTCTAGATCATTAAAAAGTTTTTCAAGAGCAAAGCATTCGAATTGGCGGGGGCGTGAAAGACTGAAATAGAGAGAGTGAGAGAGGGAAAGATGAGACAGTAACTTGTGACCTTTAGGCTTTAGTGAGTGAGAGATGCTAATTGAACTTGTTGGGTCAACTTGGATTGTCACAATGTGGTGGGTGGGTACTACTTATACAAAGGTAAAAGTAGGTGAATTTACCAAATTAGAACTAGGGCTAGGGTTTGGATGAAACAAAAAAATTGCCTTCATTTGAAATAAGAAAAGGGAAAATAGGTTGAGAGATCTTCTTTCATAATTTTATACAACAAAAGAACATCATACATTAGCTTAATGAATGAAGGATTTTTTAACATTATTGTTTTATTGTGAGGACAATTTTAACTTTTAGGTTAGTTGTAAGTATTTTGTCTTTTATAAATTAGATAATTTAAGAATTTTAAAATGACTAAACTGCCCTTCCCTCTTCCAAATCATAATCCCGCGCACAAACCAGTGAGGAGCGAGAGAGGCGACGACTGGAAGAGTGGGGAAATTACACTACGATTCAAGAGAGGAATTATATCATGTTAGATTGACGAAAATCATCTTAGATCGACAAGATTAACAAAGGAAAGGAGAAGAAATTTCTTAGTTCCATGGATGTTGAAGCACTATCTAGGTATAGCTTTTTTTTTCATGTTTTTAGCTGTGATTTTGCTTCGTTTTGGTTTGTTGTAGCTTATATTTAGAGGATTTGATGAAATAGTGTTCAATCAATCCATGTATATGTAGATTATGGAGGATTCGATTAATGCTCTGTTTTCCTGCTCTTTTCCTCCCAACTACAGAAAAACTGCAAAACTGATTTTGCAGTTTTTTGGTTTTGATGATATATTTAGATTATAGAGAGAGCTATCACAGTTTTTTGGTTTTGATGATATATTTAGATTATTTGGAAGATTTGATCCAATAATGAGTGATTATTCATGTTTTGAAAGGTAGTTTTAGCATCCTTTGTGATCTATCTATGTATATGCTCTGTTTTTTTTCTTCTTTGTGCAGAAAAAACTGCAAAACTGATTTTGCAGTTTTTCAATTTTTGATCTAAGTTTTTTTAAGTGCATTATTTCTGCATTTGATTCTTATATTGTAGGTGTTGGTTAGTTTAAATGTGTGATTTCATATGTGAATGAATGAACATACATGTTTGTTATGCAATGTATTGCTTCTAAGTTTTTACGTCTCATTTTTTAGGAATCTTGATAGAGGCATTATAGGCGTTGTTTATTACAATGGTTGTTCTTTTGGAATTCAATTGTTTCTCGGTATGAGTGTTGAAGAACTAAAACGTTTGGTGTGCGAGAGGTGGTCCGATATTAATCCCTTGTGTGTAGACCTATTTGGTATGATTGAGATTTTTTTCGGATTCCTTTAGTTTTTATTTTAAAAGAAATGTAATTTTGATTTTAATATATGAATGGTGATGTTTTTCTATTTTTGTGGAATAGACAATATCAAGATGTTTGCTATTCTTTGCAAGTTGTTTATTTGAAAGCGAAAGACTTTGATTATCTATACTAAATTGCACTCCGATTTAGTGCAAAAGGGTTTTTGCAGTCAAATATTTCTGGTAAACTGCATGCGCATTTAGTGCAAAATCAATTTTGCAGTGAAATGTTTCTAAAGATTGCACGCGCATTTAGTGCAAAATCGTTTTTGCAGTGAAATGTTTCTAAATTTTACACGCGCATTTAGTGCAAAATCGTTTTTGCACTGAAATATTTCAGTGCAAAATTTCAGTGCAAAAACGATTTTGCACTAAATGCGAGTGCAATCTTTAGAAATCTTTCAGTGCAAAATCGATTTTGCACTAAATTGGGTATGGTTAGGAATGCAATTGATAACCAGCATTCATTAATTAGATTGGATATGGCTATTATTGACAAAAAATTGCTTTCTATCCTTTTAATACAGTATGCTAGAAACATAGCATACAACTCAATTTTGAAAAGAAATAAGTAATGGCATTTAAAACTTTATCTGGGTATTTTTGAAACCACTTTTATTTTTATAATTTTCTCTTACTCTCAATTTTACTTTAAGGCTCCATTTAATAGTAATATGAAAAATTCAATCCAGCAAATGGGGTATAAAAATGAAAAAGTGTAACCAAGAAGCAGGACACATTTTTTAAGCTTTTAGTGTTGCAGCATATGAAATGATTTTAGTAGTTAGCTTAAGAATTGGGTTATATTTTCCCTAATTTAAACCCTCATTCAATTTTGTGGGAGAGATGCATGATAGATTAGATATATCAAATATGAAGCCTCAACAGGGTTCAGAAATAATAGTGAGATCCCATATTCATTAATCGGAAAAGGCATTTTCCTTTTCAAACATTCTATATCAAAATATTCATCACCGTGTTATAATGTTATTAACACTATTACATAAGAACGTAGCCAAATATATAACAAAACCCTTTTAAGGAAAAATGAAGGGTAACATATATATTTCTCCTACTCTATACAGACATGCTCATTGATCAAAAACCTATTTCTCCTATTCTGTAAAGACATGCTCATTTTTCTTAATGAACTGAATTACGTCATCGATAGCTTCTTGATTATTGCAATCTAGCTTCCAAGAATGTGGTTCATCTGTCAATATAAGCCACGTGATAGCTGCGCGCTTTGCTTGCATTACTGCGCCGTTACAGAATTTGGGTATTGTTTCCCCATGAATGAGCTTGTCGCAAAAGTTGCACACGTACAAGGCACAATCCACACTGCAAATGAATAAGGTATTGTTGATGTTAGTTTCAAAAAATTAATGTTAATATCATTTTGTATGTTAATGGACCTGTTTTACTCTGTAAAGAACAAAAACAAGTTATTACTCACTCTTGCTTAAACTAAGATTCCAAAATATAACAAAGAAGAAGAAGAAGAAGAAGAAGAAGAATAAATTAAAACATAAAGTGTTTGTCAATATAACAAAGAAATTTGTTGATATTAAATAGGTCAAAATTACACTTGTCATTGAAAACAAAATGAGTGCACCAAGCCTAATCAAATATACCTAAATTCATATTTGCTTTATTACATTATTAGATTATTGGATTCAAATTGTAATTGGATTATCGAATTGAAATTTTAAATTCAAATCCGACAAAATAACTGAAATATTACTAGGCCTATGAACTAAGCAGTAATAAACATGATGTCAAAGTAATTTTTACAAAGAAAGACAATTTTTTTACTTGTTTGAAATTTGTGTGAGGCAGTGGAGATTATAAACTGAGTGGCAGATGAATCTGTATACAGTAAATGAGAAGCACAATGGTAGTTTAGATCGCTTCTTTTTATTCTTCTTTTGCCTTTCACACAACAAAAAGATGTTACTGAACATAGTAACATCTTCCTCTTCCTCTTCCTGTGTGCCTTTGTCCCCACAGCCAATTTCTATTGCTACTAGTATATTGAATTCATGGACAAAAACAAAAGGAAGGCAAGGAATAAGCAACATGCTAGGCGTTGGCTTAAGAACGGACAACTCTGCGTGGAAGAGATTTAAGAGATTTCGCTACACCATGACACACAAATCCTTCTGAAGTTGTGTGGAAAGAAATTAATTTTTTCCTCTCTTTGATACTATACTAATAGTAATCACTTATTTAAAATCACTTATTTAAACTAACCAAAGCCTACAATATAAGAATAAAGTGAAAAATACAGCACTTAAAAAAACTTAGAAAAAAACTGGAAAACTGCAAATCCATTTTTGCAGTTTTTCTGCACAAAGGAAAAAAGAAAAGGAAAAACAGAGCATTCATTCACAAAAGAAAAGAAAAATACTGCACTCAAACAACCTTTAAACACATGAACATTCAGTCATTATTGTAATCACTTATTTAAAATCACTTATTTAAACTAACCAAAGCCTACAATATAAGAATAAAGTGAAAAATACAGCACTTAAAAAAACTTAGAAAAAAATTGGAAAACTGCAAATCCATTTTTGCAGTTTTTCTGCACAAAGGAAAAAAGAAAAATAAAAACAGAGCATTCATTTACAAAAGAAAAGAAAAATACTGCACTCAAACAACCTTTAAACACATGAACATTCAGTCATTATTGTATCAAATCTTACAAATATAAGCTAAAAACTACAAAAATGAAGAAATATTTCTACAAGATTTGCACAAATCACTACTAAAAATGTAATAGTTCTCCATAATCTAAATACGTCATCAAAATTGAAAAACTACAAAAGCAGTTTTGCAATTTTTCTGTAATTAGGAGAAAAAAACGAAAATCTTGTTCATTTTCCTTTTTTTTTCTCCTAATTACAGAAAAACTAAGATTGAATAAGAGATACCTGATGATTGATGATGTTGAAGAATGAGAACGTAATGGAAGAAGAAACAAAGTTGAGAGAGTAAGCTTCTAGGGCTTTTTCAATCACTTCCCGGATGGAGATCGAGTGATGAAGTAAAGGAATGAGAGAGAAAATTAAGATCGAGTGATGAAGTAATGGAGTGAAAGAGGAAATTCAGATCGAGTAATGGAGATCGGATTGGGAGATCTTTGTTGATGAAGGAGATTGAGTTACAGAAATCGGGTGAGTAGAACTGGGAGTGCAAATCGTGTAAGAGGAGTGGAAGGTTGATGGCACAACTCGTAATTAACAAAAAAAGAAAGGATTTTTTCTTAACTTTAATAAGACACATGTCGCTTTTATATTAATTGTCCTTAGTTTATAATAGTAATATAGCGTGTCCTTTTATTGCTTTTAATTTTGTAGGATGCCCTTTAAACCCAATGCCTCATAAGAAAATTTGGATCAACACTTTTATTAATATCAATCATATTATATATGATTAATTTAAGCATAGATGACAAATTTGAGAAGAAATTTAAAGATTATTATAAAAGAACATGAATTTCATTTGGAAAATGGTGGACTTGTTCCCTCTAAGCCTTAGAATCTTCAACTTAATTGAACCTATAAAATAAAGACAGGAAGAAATGAAATTGAAAAGGCTATATTGATATAAAAGAAAGTTTTTTTCTCTTAAATTAAATTTGGTGGAGAAGTAGTCCTCGTTGTGGATCGAGATCATTTGTTTAAGAGAAAACCAATTAAACCGTTATGATTAAAAGGGGAGATCAACAAACAAATTAATTTAAAGATGCCATTTTAAGAGAAAGACATAACATAACATACTTGTATATTCTTTTTCAATCCATGGCACCCCCTCTTCTTTTGTTGAATACGTACTAAGGGTCGGTCCCTCCGCCATCACGTTGGCCGCCATAGAAGATTCCTTGATCTCCTCATCCTCCTCCTTCACTTTTTCATTTTCACTTTCATCCTTATTATTATCACTTGTGTTGAAATTATGGCTCTCATATATCAACGTCGTCTTTGTGTTGAAATCCATGGAATTCTAGAATCAATTCTTTCAAAGAAAAAAGGGGGTAAAATGATCAAGATTAACCTCAGCCAAGGCACGCTCAAAAAGCAACTCCTCGCTTCTCTAGTCCACGCTGAGTTGTCTAAATCATTAAAAAGTGCTTTAGTAAGATCAGAGCACTCCATTTTTATTTTTTTTAGGTGGGGAGATTGTGGGTGTGTAGGTGAAAGAGAGATAATAGAGAAACTTGTCAGAAGTCACCTTAATGAGTGAGAGATGCTAATAGAACTGGGGTAAAATACACTAAACTCTCTTAAACTATCACAATTTAACACTTTATTTTTTAATCTATAAAAATTGACATTAAACTCATCTAAATTATTAGATGTTAGAGCATCTCCAACAGTCTTTTAAATTTTTGTTTTGTGTAAAATTTACACAACTTGTAATTTTTTTTTCTCTCCAACAGTCTTTTAAAATTGAAATTTGTGTAAAATAGTTGTGTAAAATACACTCCTATTTTACAATGCCACATCAGCTTTTTCTCTCTTCAATTTTTTTATAAAAATTGAAAAAGTAATAACTTTAAATGTAAAATATATATATTAATAAAAATTACATATTTGAAATCTACTCATCAATACCTATAAATCAAGATCCATTGTAATTACAAGATTATTTGTAAAAAAATCAAGAAAAAATTAATAAGAAAATTGCTTGAATTGATATTTAACATGTGTTAGAATCTTATTTGTTATTTCGAAATTTACACAAAACTTTACAAAAGTACCATTGGAGCACTTTTTTTTAGCATTCAAGTTTTTTGTAAAAGTAAGTTGACACATGTGATTTACAAATCAATTTTTACACTACCATTGGAGATGCTCTTATTACTTAACTTCCAAAATTACATAAATGCTCTTGTACAAAGTTTGAGGGAAAAAAAGGAAAAAAATAAAATAAATCAAACCCTCCCCCCCCCCCCCCTCTCCCTCTCTCTCTTTTATTATCCTCTATTATTGGAGGGGAAGAGCTCTATATCTATCACCACTCATCATCATCACCCATTTACACCACCACCATTAACCCAACTTTTGCAACGAAACTCTGATAACCCATTCTTTCTTTAAATATATATATATATATATATATATATAATAAGGGACCATGATTTTTCAACTCTAAAAATGTACAAGAAGATAAAGAATTGTGTAGTTCAAACTCATGATTTTTTTGAATGGTTGATAGTGCATCTGATACGAATTACGACCTGGCATATATATGCCTAATTACGTGATACCCAAATTTTATCTTTAAAAATATGCATATTATGCTTATGTATGTATATATATAATTTATAAATATTTTAATATAATTCGTATGTATGCTAATATTTACAAATGAAAGTTATTGGTTAATGAAAATAAAAAAAATAAATAAATTGGAGTATATATATATATGTGTGTGTCTCTCTCTGTAAAGAGAGATATTGATCAATTTTTTGTTTTATTTTTTGAGAAAATGGGAGAAAAATCATATCCCTAGTAATATGGTTTTTCTACAAAAGCTCCCGCATATGATCTTTTAACTCCATAAGGACATTTTTTATTTCAAAAACTTATAATAAGGACAAAATCAATAATAATTAATTTGAGATTTTACAAATCTATCCATCAATATAAATATATACATATGTATGTATATATAATACGTATTATATATATATATATATATATATTATACCCAATTACACTAATCAAGCGATTGCTCGTGATCGACTTTATACAATTTCAAATCTTTTGTTCTAAAGCATGAATAAGATGCAGATTCTCCATTATATAAATCGCATCTTAATTGAAGAAGATCAAAAGTCGATTGCAAGGTTGAGAGAGTTTCTTCAATTCCAGAAAGTGCTGAAGGATATGTATGTATTAGTTTTTTCAATTCCAAATATTAACTCTACATCCGCTCTTGTAAACATTACATCTGTTACACCAAATCCAAAAGTCCTTATCTGTGTATCATAACACTTTACTACCTGGATAACATTGTCATCTTATTTTGTATTTGAGTTCTCTTCAACCATTTTAAACACAAATGGCTGCAACATTTTCCAAAATGGTGTCTGTTACGGCACTTCTTTGTGTCTATCATTTAGATTCACTTCAAAAAGCATTGATTGAATTGACCTTAAGCAACTTCGAAATTACGGCCTATAACTCTTTTCCACAACGGCTAGAACTACATTGTGATTCGGAGTGTGTTATCCCACCGACTTAGTTGTCAGCGACGGTGTTTTAGACTTGGGGTGTGTTGTAATTTCAGCATCTTCATGATGCAAATCTTCTCCAATGTTCTTTGCACGAATCTCGTACCATGGAGAGCACAATTTTTATCTTTTCCCATACTTATTATAAATATATGTAATCAAATGTTAATCATCTGAACAAAAATTGTTCCACATATAATAGAATAGAGAAGAATATGAAATTTCACTTTATATGCATGTAAAACTTCACTGTATATACATGTAAAATTTCATTGTTTCAGCAATATATATAAGAAATCACAAGACACTAAATTTTCAATATGTCAATTAACTTGTTGCGCTTTACGACTAAAACATTGATAAATTTTTAAACAATCCCCCTCATTTTTATTGATAATAAGAAACATCAATGGAAGAAATAATATGCCTATATATTAATAGTGAACTTCAATTGAGCAAAATTCCACTGTGTATAGATGAAATTTTGAAAGTAATTTATGAAATTTCTCTAAAAAATGATAGTAAAATTTCACTACATTAAAATCTTACTTTAAGAATTTTCACTACATCGATATTTAACTAATACTTCAGTCAAACCCATCATTATGATTTGTGTGTATAATCTAGCTCGGTGTGTTAATGTAGAAAAACCTTAAAAATAATAAGAAACATCAATGGAAGAAATAATATTCCTATATATTAATTATAACAAAGAACTTTAATTGAGCAAAATTTCATTGTGTAGAGATGAAATCCCATTACCACATAATCCACTTTATCGATAATAAGAAAGACGCGCAGTTATAATTGAAATATCACTTTGTAGAGATGAAATTTTGAAACTAATATGTCAACTCTCTCTCACAAATGATAGTAAAATGAGCAGAATTATTTTAAAACCATACCTATAGCCACTAGCTAAGAACATTGGTTCTCCAATAGAGATTAGGGCTTTTGTAGAGATGGAATTGATTTCTTTTAAATCCTAAGAATCCCTAAAATTTTGCTGCAACATAACTGATTCTTGCGACGATATTCCCTTCCAAATAATATACGCATTTCTCTATCCAACCATATACAATATGCTTTAACCAATTATCCAACTTTCCTTTTGAGTAGAACGAGGGTATGATTGGAAAGGAAAAACACCCGTTTAATTTGTTGTCCTTCTCACCGTAAAAGTTTTCAAATTGGATTTGACTTAGATTTCTAAACATAATAGGGATTTATCTCAGTAGACCCTTATTTTTTCTATTTTAAACATTTGTACAAGGGCAAATATGTTTTTTGGGGGGTTAAGTGACAACAACTAATAGTTTATAGGGGTTTAACGTCAACTTTTATAAATTAGGGGTAAATTTTTAAGTTGTGATAGTTTAGAGGGGTTTACTGTATTTTATCCTTTTTTTTATTTTTCCTTTTTTTTCTCAAACTTTGTACAAGGGCATTTATGTAATTTTGGCGGTTAAGTGATAAAATCTAATAGTTTAAGGGAGTTTAGTGTCAATTTTTATAAATTAGGGGGTCAAGTACCAAATTGTGATAATTTAAGGGGGTTTAGTGTATTTTACCCTAGAATTTGTTGGATCAACTTAGATCGTCACAATGTGATGGGTGAGTACTTATATAAAGGTGAAATTTGGTGAATTTACCAAATTGGTCATGAATAAACTAGTAATAAATCTCACTCAATGCTATTCTATTTATTACTTAAACTAAAAAAAGATTGACTATTACTCGTTTATTTGGAGTTTTTGTGCCAACGTTTAGAATTATGAATTTTACATATATTATTTGAGCTTTAGTATAAGAGTATTGAAATTTTTTATATGAATTATATGACTCTCTAGTAAATTTATCAATTTAAAATTCTTAGAGATGTAAAAATTCAAACTAAATAAACAAGTACCTAAAGAAAGTGTAAAGTAAATGCAACATCAATTTCTTAGTTATTTTTAATTTTTCAAAGCATATTTTTTTAGCAATGTTACTCATCCCAAAAAAAGAATCCGAAAAGATCAACCTCCTAAAGTAACTTTATACCATTCTCTATCATTCATCATTTCTCTTGCAAATTATAATGTAGATCTATGTACCAGTTCAAATTTCATGTAGAAAAAAAATTCTTAGTAGCATAACTTGGAAGTAACTTTCAACCATAGTGCAACATGACAATAGCAGAGCGAATTATACAGTATTTTGATATTACAGTAAGAGATAATAAATCTGTATGGAATTGTATAAATTTTACGTACAACTTTAAAATCTAGTACAATTACTAAATCGCTAATGAGTGTGAATGTGTTGAATGCTAAGGATTTGAGCTCAATTTCCCTCTTTGTACTTAGATCTTCCTCAAAAACTTTTTCCTATTTTTGTTTTCTTTGTTCCGCCTACTAAATTAATTAAATGTTGATTAGGACAACTTTTGAAGTCGGTATCGATTATTTTAACATAGTAAAACGATGCAATTTATGCCTATAAATAATTGCATAAAAAAAAGAGAGAGGGATAATTATACAAGTTTGTTGGATAAATACTAAAAGGCGTGATTTTAACATTTGTGGGTGAATATATATATATATATATGTGTGTGTGTGTGTGTGTTTGTCCAAAAATATACTAAAGGTGAATCATTTGAGTAGCATTCATATATAAACAATTAGCAATGCTATTTTGGACACACTATACTTCTGATAAATTTATACACAATTTCAAAGTGGCCGATTAGGACACATTTTGCATTGTTAAATTTACTTATATAATTCTTTTATATAAATGGTCATATTCACCTCTACATTCAAAATTTTGCAGTACTCTCAACTGCAGTTACTCTCGCTTTTAACTTCTTTTTTTTCGCCATTCAAAAACCGCCAAAGCGGACCAAAAACTAACTACAAAAGAGGAATAATCTCTCTTGGAAAAGAGTTAGAATTAAAAGAAAATACTCCGATCTTCCTACATTAATTGACACACAAGCCAATCCTTGACATTTGTACTAATTGACTCGAAAGAAATCCTACCAATTGGTTTTAACTTAAAGTATTTACTGTTTTGCATGTACTCTTATTTTTCAATGGTAACAACTATACCACTATACAAATTAGTCATTTTGTATAGGATACTCCCTCTATAGTAAACACAAATTAACTATCAATTTTTTGAATTCCCAAAATATATTTACAATCACTTCTAGGCATATATAATCAATGTCCAACTTCAGTCAAATTTTAGTAGTTGGGATATATCTAATTTGAAATGCATCATGCTAGCTTTTTAAAAATAATCATTAAAAATAAAATTTTGTTTGTCCTGTCTATTGAAAAAGGAGAAAGTTTCATTTTGCATCTAATGTTGATTTATTAACTCCACACATAGAGTAATGGTAAGGGAGGAATTACAAAATTATTGACTGAAACAACCTTATAATTATGAAGTTTCTAGAATTTAATGTTGCATTCATTTACAAAGCTAAGCCTTGTTACAAGCATGTCACCCAATGACTATAGACATGAAGGAGGAGGCTGTAGACAAGTTCGATAAGTTGTTGTGGTATTCAACAAGGCTGTAGACAAGTTCGATAACTTCTCCATTCCCAAAAATATCTAACCCCCATTTTGCAAATGACCAGGGAATAATTAGAGGGAAAAGCTCATTTCCAAATTAATGGATGATCGGCTCATGTCTCTAGACTTATTGCATTTCTTGGCGTAAGTTAAAGCATCTTTTTTGCATGTAAGCTCAGTAATAGTTTTGGCTTTTCACCCAGTGAGCTAATGATTAGCCGCTTGTGTGACTTCCACAGCTCCCTTTATGGAGTTCAAATAGGACTTCTTGTACTTTCTTTGCGTAAACACATATCAAATAAGGACCTAAGAAAGATCTCATGTACAGCTGATGATTTGGGGACAACCAGTATCTGCTGGCTTAAGCCCTAATTCTATAAGCTTCATTGTTGTCGTCAAGCAAGATTCCATCTCTAAGATAGTGGATGGTTGGATCCATCCAACTAATACCAAAATAGACTTCTATCTCGCACGTACATTATATGGCAATTCTACTCGGCATCTATACATGGTCTCGGCAAAAATTCTACCTCAAGATCAATTTTAAGTTAAATCCAACTATAAGGGCAAGAGTTGCCAAGGCATTAGCATGACTATTGTTTGTTTGAGAAAACCTTTTGATGTACTCCAAATCAAAGCTTCTAAACAACTTTTGTACGAGTCTCGTATAATCTTCCATCCGTTGGCTTCTAGCAGCATACTTTCCAGTTAGTTGATTTGCTACAAATTGAAAATCACAATGGATAACCAAATTTTGTACACCGAGTACACTTACTTTCTTCAAACCTACGATCATGGCCTTATTTCGACTTCATTATTTGAGGCAACAAAGCCTAACCTAACAACCTATTCAATTAGAGCTCCTTCTAAGGATTTAAGCACAATGCCAACACCTAAACCATCTTTGGTTGATGATTAATTAATAAACATAGTCCAGTTTTGGTTTTGGTTTTCATATTTCTGAGTAATTGGATATTTGTTTTGTTGAACTTCAGCACCATCTATGTCCATCATGTCTGTACACTCTTGCCCCTCTAGTTGGAGTGGTTGGTTGGTTAACTGGTGCGATTATTGCCCCCTCTTGCCCCTTGTGGACTAAGTTGGGCTTTCTGTGAATTCGGTAATAAAGTTAGCCAACACTTGGCCTTTGATCGCTATTCTAGATTCATATTTTATATAAAATTTGTCTAGTTCAATAGACCATTTCTCCATACAACCAGATAAGTCTGATTGGTGCAAAGAGATTTTCATAAAAGTGGATGTTTATGCTTTGATTGAGTGGGCATCAAAGTAATGACGCGACTTTGTGGAAGTAATGATGAGGGCTAGTACAAGCTTTTATATTGGCAAATAATTCAGCTCGGCACCTACAATGCATTTGCTAACCTTGTAATTAACTTATGTACTCCCTCATCTTCCTTAATCAGAACAGCACTAACCTAGTAATTTCTCATAGTAATTGACTTTAATTAATTGTTAAAGACTTTTTCTTTTGGTTGCCCACGTACCCCACTATCAATGGGATGACCATGCTTTGGTTGCCAACAATTTTTTGAAGCATTTTTCTTCTGCTAGGAGGTTTCAGGCTTATCAGCAGTATTTTCTTTTCTTTTTCCTTGGTTTCTTTCTTCGATCTTTCTGTATATCCCCTAGCTTGAAAGTTCTCAACTAATTCAGCAGGGCATTTCTCGATTAAAGCTGTCTACACCGCTAGCCCAAAGTAGTAGCCTGCATTTTCTTGTTTGCCTATGATAACTATGCTCATTATAATTGCTGTCCACTACTCATCTCCTCAAGGAGACTAATAGAATTAATTTATTCACGTTTATTAAGATTGGCATAATGTCATTTCCACACTGTTGTTTATGTGACAATGATATTTGATGGACTCAGTAGTCCTCCTAGTCTGGACCACATGGTCGTGGGTTCGATTCCCACATACAATGCCAATTATGGGTTACCAAACTGTTGAATAAAGGTTTGAGATGTGAAATTGCCAAGAATTGGGAAAATGACTTTCAAATTCCTCCCACTGATGGTAATTGTGGGTGACCAAAAATTTGGGTTCTCCCACAATAAGGAGTTTTTAGCAAAATCAATTTGATAAGGGATCAGAGGGGTAATAAACAACAAATTTCTGTCATCGCTAGGTTTCATTCGGGATTTTTATATTCTTCTAGTAGTACATCCTCCTTGTATTTGAATGTGATCTATTAGCTCAAAGGTAATTAAGAAATATAAGAATACAAGCCACCTATTTCTCTCTCTCTATTACAATCTAGCTATAATTTAGGACCGGATTATTTCTCTTGAGCCAGCGCTTTTTTTATTTATATACATAAAATTAGGGTTATAATTATCTATTATGATAGATAGTAAGATAACTATAAATGGCAAAACTTGGGTAGCACTCTGTGATTTAACTTTATAGGTGTCTTAAAATAGTACAAATAACATGTGTCTCATCATCAATGGTAAAGATAACCATCTCAACATGATGACCACATCGCGCCCATATCGGCAACTTAATGGCATGTTGTAGCCTAGTCAACTAAAGATCTACTCGAAAAAAATCTATTTTCCCTCCACATGGCCTAGACCTTACATTCTGGGCATGGTCAAAATGGTTCTTGGCCTTCTAGGCCCGAATCGCAAAATTGGCCCAACTGTCTTCATCATTTTTGGGCTCCCTCATATTAAATTAGGGTGAGACTATTTACAACCACCATTTATCTCACTAACACCTCTCATCTCACAAACACCCCCCAAATATAATTTTTTGATCACTAACACCCTCCTATTTACCTCTCCTATTTACCTTATGTAATTAAAAATATAATTAACCTTAACTAAAATTAATTTATAACCTAAGTAATCAAAACAAAACTTCAAATCAAAAAAACCCTTTCCGTCTCCCTCTCCCTCTGCGTCTCCCTCCGGCGCACGACCACCCCGACGATTAATTCGCGTACAACCGACCACTCTGTCTCCGTCTCCCTCCGACACACGATCAATCCCTCTCCCTCCGGTTCTCTCTCCGCGTACATAGCATTGCGACTTCTCTCTCCACACAAGTTAGTCCTTTTTCTTCGATTGTTCTTTTTGTGGGTGATTTCTAAAATTAATTTGATGCACACCACTTAGTTGATTCTATTGATTACTGATTTTGTGTATGTGTTAGTTGTACCATGAAAACGAAAATTAGGTTCCATGGCTGATTTTGTTCTTATGGGGGATATCATTTTTGGGTTCCATGGAAAAGGAAAAACAAATTAGGCTAAAAGCAAGTTATACCATGCATGAAATTAATGCAATTAAACAAGATGTAAGATTTGGAATCTTAGGCTTATTGATGCCGGAAAAGAAAATAGCAAGTCTTGTGCACCTTTAATTCCCTCGGTCTGGGGGGTTTCAGAGCTTGAAACATGTTTGAGAAGGAAATAATAACACATTATAAAAACTTTTGAACTCACATAGATGGAAACAATAATATCCCAAGCTTATCCCTTGGCTTATTAAACTATGTCTCATCACAAGCTTATTTTGCAGAACACCTAAGAGAGCTTGCACTTATTATACCTACAAAATAATAATAATAATAGTAGTAATACTAATGACAGTAGTATAGTGTCATTATTATATATGTACTGATATATATATGTATATAAAGAAATATATATAATATAATATTAAACAAACATCCAAACGTAGTCATATCCTACTTTTATTTTTTTAAAATAATACGTATTGGCGTATCCGTATCATATTATATTCGTATATGTGCTTCTTAGCTTGTAGTTATTGCTTGTGCTTTCTTCTTGATGCTTTTTTCTCTCACTTTCTAGTTTCTAGAGGTGCTTCTTTTTCATGTCCATTTTAAAGGAGTTGAATGGTATAGAAATTGGGCATTCATTAACCTGCCTTTTAATTGTATATTTGGGAAATTAATGATCCCATGATTTATGGGATCAGATTGTCCTGGAATCTTGTACTCAATTATGGCATTGGTCATATATCCCATGTATAGGAGTTTTGATTATTTTCCAGAACAACATATATGTGATTTTATTGAGTGAGTCATTAGATGTTGATTAGAACCTAGACAACAGGACGTGGACAAGAATATTTTGAGGTAAAACTGCCATCATGCCTCACGCTTGATAAACAAATATAGCTATTTTTGCACCTATATCACATTCATATTCGTAATTACTGAAGGACAACAGTGCAAGTATGAAAAGATGATTCAATGTTTGAATTTTATTTAGCTTATACAAAAGAAGATTAAAACCAAACGCCAAGAGTTTGGTTCGAATGCTTATTAAGTTCAAGCTAACGCTTTGCAGGAATTCAGATGTGTAAATTCACATATAAAATTGTCATTCTTCTCAGAAGTATGGAGAATCAAAGGATGCAAACCTCTCTCTCAAACAAACCTATGATAACAACTAGAAACAATAGGAATATCTAACCATATATGTAATATATATATATATATATATTTCTATAGGTACTTATCCACCTTAATGGACATGCTAATGGCAAGAAAAAATCCCTAAAGCAAACATCTTTTTACAGTAAAACACTAGCTTCATTATCCTCAATACAGTAGAAGATGTTGGTACTACTTGTATTTAACCGAGGGAATACATTTGTGATGATAGTTCCAAATTTTTGAAGTATGAAAGCAAAAGGAACCAACTTGTGGCCTTCTGCAGTAAACTGCTATTACCCTGTCCATCTCTATTACAAAAGGCAGATAAAACTGCTCCCCTACTACTTTTACATTTTCCTGCAAAACAAAGAATAACAAGAAAAAAAATCCACTGATCAATTTTAAACCAACAAGCATTAAAAAATGAAAAACCATTGATGGTGAGGACAATAATCATATGAATTTAGTAGGGTCGGGATTCAACTTCTAGAAGGGGGTGTGTGTGGTAGAGGACCCGTTGCTTTACCATTCTTTAAAGAAAATAGGAATCAATTGAAGAAATGAACACACCAAAAAGCATACATTCGTAGTAACCAAATAATAATTCCTTATTAAGTACCTAGAGAGTACATGAGAAATTCACATGCCATGGACGAGTGAGCTCCTAATAATAAAGAGACCCTACCAAAACAATAATTTCATACAACAATTACATTAATTCTATAAAAATGTATTAGAGTTAAGTAGCTAAGATTCTATATGGAATTCTTACGCGCGCATGTAGAATTTCCATTAATTATCTGCACTAAAATTTGGGCGAGAAAATAGTTAAAATCACTGTGTGGTTAAAATTCATTTTCAATCAGCTTTTGTTAAGTTTTTCTTCAGTTGTATAGAATTTACTCATTAAGATATAGTTATCTAGCTATCAAATACATCTCTTAAACAATTTTAGCATTGTTACCTTGCCACCAGTTTCCTCTAGAGGTAGCACCTACGTCATCTTCTCCACCATATTTGTTAAACTGATGAGCAAAAGTATGTTAACACACTATAGTTTCATCACTGAATTTAAGATCAAATTGCAAACTATAGTTTCATGGTTGCTTACGAGTTATGGATTCTAGCCTATACTAAAAACTCAGCTAGCACGCCGTCATTTTGCACTCCCCCTTTTTTAAGGAGATATTGTATTTCATAATCAAAACTAAGGAAGATAAATTAACAACATCTTGATGACTAAGTGAAATAATTTCACTTTCCCCCTCTCCTTGCTACCATCTGAAAATATATTATGGTTAGTGTCAAATTTTCAATTCTACTAGATATAGATATACACATACATATAGATATATACATTATATGCACACATAAATTATATCCTGTGCATTCGGTGTTGATGGGATTGTAGTGGAAGCAAAAACAGTACGTGTATTAAATATAAAAGAAAGAAAGAAAAAAAGAATTGATATACAAAAGAAAAACATAATAGAAATATCATAGCATTCGGAGAGTCATGCTTCTTCTAAAAAACCTCATGGCCACCCAAAGACTCCATCCCAATACCTAAAATGAAACCAGAGAATATAAATATCATACCACTCTTACTACATACCAAAATATAAAACCAAAAAAAAGACTTCCGACTTAACTATGTTTACATAACAGAGTCTACATGTTTATCAAAAACCAAGTTGTTATAGCATCAACAGTAAACCAAAATATTTAAAAAAAAATAAGAAGATTAAATAATCATCCACGAAGATTCTAGTGGATGATGATGAACCAGATGAGTCCTCTGAACCAAAAAGATCAAAAGTGAATGAAGATGATGATGAATCCACTTGCTTTCTTCCCTCCATTTCTCTCTCTATATATTATGCCTACAGCTATTATGCCTACAGCTATTATGCCACTCTAAACCCACAATGAGAATGGCTAAACACGGGGGTTATGTATATATATACATAAGAAACCCCCACCATCGAGCACCTCTCAAATAAAACAAAACGGCCGACAAATCCTCCAGAAACAAACTGTAGCGCAGCGAAAAGCTGAGAAAGAAAAAGAAAAACATAAACGGAAATGAGAGAGAAAATACGTGAATGATCATCTTTAGAGACCAGAAAAATAAAAAATAAAAAAACGATATGGTCCGTACCTGATTCATAAAGTTCTAATGTAAAGTTCTAAGGTTCATCATCTCTATATATTGTACTTGAGATTTCTATACCTATGTTACAAAGAACTAGTTGAATCTTGCTTCTTTTTTTTACAATAAACTGGAACAAGTGCCAACTCACCAATATTCATATATGTATATTTGCAGATATTCGGCATGCCACCTCATAAGAAACCACCGACGGCCTCAGAGAGGCTAAGACAAATAAAGCAATACGTTCATAAAAAAAAGAAAAGGAAAGGCCTCACTGAGTCATGATCCTACACTCAAGGCTTCTCCAAGTCATGGTTCTACACCCAAGGGCACTTCAACTCAGGATGTTACACCCGTGGCCTCGCCATATACCCCAGGTTATTCACCAAGTCAAACTCAAACGGAGCACCAAATTGAAAAGGTTGTTCTGGCAGCCCCTGTATACAATGCAGGCGAAAGATCTAGCAGCAGAGTAGCCCCGCAAGAAAACAATGGAGGGCCAGTGGACAAAAGTGTCCTTACGACGTTCAATGATCATGTAGCCTATGCAATTTGGCATCGAACACTGGTAATTACCTGTTATTTTTGTATGATATAGCCAAAAGCATTATTATTGTCAGTTCATAGGGTTTGAATAATTTAACTGCGAATGCAGGAGGAGGGAAATTGTAAAAAATTGCACACAATGTGCCACTGGTTGAAGTTAAAATCCTGGGATTTGTCGAACAAGGTTGAGGGGGTACAACAAAGAGTGAGGAATAGCGGTTTATTACTGTTGATTGAGCACAATTACCGCTGCATCGACTATATTGCTATCACGGCGTTTGTTGAGAGATGGCAACTAGACACAAACACGTTCTACCTCCCATTCGGCGAGATGACGATCATGTTAGACAATGTGAACTTCATACTTGGTGTTTCGGTGGTGGGGTCATGTTTTAGTGGTTGTTGAGGAGGAAAAAAAATTAGGTACAAAAATGCTATAGAATTGACAAAAGAGGGATTGAATATTAATGAGGCAGAGGTAGTGAATGAGTGTGACAAGGCTTTTTCACTAAGGCTATGATGGATAAAGGAAATGTGCCAGGGGCGTGCTACAAGCACTTCAATCGAAGTAGAATTGGATCAATGTGCCCGGGCCTATTTTCTCTACGTGCTAGGATGCGTAGCTTTTCCTAATAAGACAAAAACGAGAGTTTTATGTTATTACTTAGAAGCTTTGAAAGACCTACCAAAGGTGGGGGAAATCGCATATGGAATGGAAATCCTTGCGCACATATATCGACAATTAGGCCTTGCGTCTAGAGCCGGCGTGAAGACCATTAGCGAATGCTTAACACTCGTAGCGATACATTTTTTTTCCCAATTTTTAACTTTTACATTGTTTAACTTATTCATCTTTTCTTACTCATGTCAACTTTAATAATGAATACATGCATATATATTTGAGCATTTCGCCAATTGCATACGCCCGGTACCTAATACGGGATACAAAGAGAATTTGTCGAGTAACATGTGGGGTGAACATTTGCCATTTACTCTCCTTATGTGAGGAGAGTAAATGTAATAATTAATGTCGTTCAAAGTGGGGAGACTGGCTTGGAAATCCATTAAAAAATTTTAAAGTTAAACTCTCCTCATGTGGGGAGAACATATGTTATTTACTCTCCTGATGTGAGGAGAGTAAATATAATAAATTCAGCCAAAGTGGAGAGACTGACTTGAAAACCCACAAAAAAATTTAAAAGTTAAACTCTCCAGATGTAGGGTGAGTGGACATTTTTCACCAATGCTCTTGATGTATTATTGATTCATTCATTCATTGACAATAACACAATGAATTAAATATAACAGGATATAGCAATAATATAATAAATTAAATAACAAAAAAGATTACAAATGAGAGATTTATAATTATATTAAACCCATATCCTTTACAAAAAATAACAAAAGTCAAAGCAATCATTAATCAGTCAATTATGATTGGTGAGTCTTTTGTTGTAGGGCCAATTATCCATCTGTAATCAGTTCTCTCACAAAAAATTACAATTACATTAAACACCAACCTTTATAAAAAAAATACCTATTCGACATGTACACACGCATCAACAAAAAAGAACACAAGTCTGAACAATCATTAATCAGTTGACTATGATTGGCGAGTCTTTTGTTTTAGGAACAATCAAGTATCATTCTCTATAAAATTGAAGTCTCTCGGCGAAAATTTCTTGCCAAGCAATTGCCTCAGGAGTTCGAAGTACGTTCCACATAGTAGCAACAGTGGGGAGCGGGGAATTATCCTTCAAGGTGATGCATACAAAGTGGTCATTGAAAACAAGCGTCACACAAATGACACGAATTTCACTTCCTTCCACCAGTGGCCCAGTATGGGGTAAAAAAGTCAGATTTTGCATGGGTGAAAAGAATACAACTACACAGTTGTAAGCTGACGCTGCGATGAAACCCGCATCAGTCATACACATCCAATGGTCTGGATTGGCAGTGGGATGAAATAATCAAGTCTGGCTCAATTGTCATTGCAAAACCAATCTCCCTACACGGAGTCATATATATCTTTATGTGTTTCAAAGTCAGCTAATAAGTAATATCTCACCATCTTCCAATCTTGATCATCATTTTGCCCACCCATTTGTTTTGCAATGCACCAAAAGTCACAATGGCCGTCACCGGGTACGTTAATTATATCCGAGATGAATGGATGCATGATGGTGGGGATGTAGTGTAGAAAATGTGTGAATTCCCACTTTATCGTTTTATCAAGCTCAAAAATCTTCTTCTTCGTTGCAACTTGTGAAAATTTATCTGTGATCAGTGGAAGTTCATCACCTAACTTCGCGTACTCAAAACCCGACGGATCCCGTTTCGTTGATGATGCATGCTTCTTGTCTTTTTGGCTTAATTTTCTTTTAGACATTCGACCCTTGGCAATGATAGGAGTTGGTTCTTTAAGTGACGCCATGTATGGCGTGGCAATATCCTTTATTTTTCGCAATATCGCTTTCTTCTCATCCTCCGTCGCTTGATCAAACAATTTTTTCAATAAAATCATCTCAGCCTTTCTGAAAATATCATCTTCATAGGCAATTTTTTGTAAGATCGTGAGCTTTTGCCAATGTTCATCAATGGCCTCCAAGAGTATAGGCCTCCTCGCGCGACTGTATTGTAAAAGCTCGTGTGCACAAGGCAACCTGTAAATCGTACGAACAACATGATCATATAGAGATGGATCTAAACCGATTTCATATGATCTATCTTTCTCCGTCTTAATTACGTCTAAAGCCAACAACCAAACGTTCCCTCTATGCTCTTTGAAAGCCTCACCGTGGTGTTTTGTATTGACGGACATAAGATTCTTCTCAAAAGAGGCTTCGATTTGAGTAAGTTGTAGTTGCAATATATTCGTCATAGCCGCAAAAACAGTTGAAAAAGATCATTGGCTAGACTCAAGATGTCTCTTTAACTTACCATGCGACCCTTCGACTCTATCTGTTGTTCTATTACCACGGTGTCTTATCTCGTTAGTCCATGCTACTACGAATGCCTCTCTTTGAACATACCAATTATTGACTAAGTACTCCAAAGCCTTTGGGAACTCTTTCCAATTTTCATTAAAATCTTTCCATCGAGCAAAAAATTCTTCTTTCGTTGTTGCCATCATACAATTACTCCAATCACGGAGAAAAAGTGCCCAAATGGACCCACTTTTAAAAAGCTTCTTACAATGTTGTTCTACATTTTTTAAAATATAAAATGTACATAACATACGACGGGTGTCGGAAAAGACTTGACGGATGGCATTAATACATGCTAACTCTTTATCCGTTAGAAAGACACTTGGGAGATCATGAGCGTCAAACAACATCATTAGCTTTAAAAGAGCCCAAACATAATTATCTTCCAACTCCTTGTATAGAAAACAATGGGCAATCGAGAATGTCTTTCCAGTCAAAGTAATTCTAACCATGGCAAACAAAGGCATCTTATATTTGTTTATTTTATACATACAATCAAGAATAACCATGGAGGAAAAACGCTTCGCCAACAAAATACAATTAGGTTCTGCCCAAAACAAGTCTAATACCTCATCGGTTAATTCTTTGCATCTATGCCAATACACATAATGTCTTTCTACGAGAATCTTCATTAATTGTTGAACGACACTCATCCCCTCTATCGCATGCATTATCATCTTCAACTTAACATTGTAAATTGTTTTCATTGTAGAGCAATTCTCTTTACTACGTTGTTTGAGCCCACAAAGAACATCTTTCAGTTTCACCCCAGCAATGGTCATATCTGCAACAAATTGTTTTTCCTCTTTAGCCAACCTTCCCTCGTATGGATGTCCAATTAAGGTATTCGGTAAGTCATGATTATGAATTCCGCATGATACTCTTAACTTTCATTTATTCACATCGATATTCAAACCATGTAGTGCAAATGGGTAATTACACTTCTTCGTGGCACTATCTCTCTTCCTAAGTGCATTTTTTTTCGTGCGGTTATCGTGAGGTTCTCACCCTTTTCACAACCCAAAACTATCTGTGGCTTCTTTGTACTAGTACCTTGGTCAGACTTCCAAGTGACCACTATAGTTTTAATCATTCTTCCTTTTTGTTGAGCCCAATCAACTAAACTTTCTCGATAATCAAACACCTACAAAATATACGCAATAAATATTAGTTGTTATTATGTTGATATTAAATGGTTCCGAAATAGTAATGAAGTCTTATGTACTTACTTCCTCCATCATAAAAATGTGACTTACGTCAATTTCTTTTCCTTGATAATTAGGAGGCTCGTCATCATTACTAACCTCTCCTTTATTGGCATGCTTAAAAATTGCGTTTCCACCATTGGAATTAAAATCAACGCAATTTCTTTGAGAAATAGGCTCTATTAGTATAGGATCTTCTTCAACATCATTAAGCTTGTGGTTGAGATCAATTGGATAAATTTTTTCAATAATGTGTTCGATATCATGAAAATTACGATCCAATTTAGAAGTTTCTTCTTTTTGAATTGCCGTCAAATCAATATTTTCAAACATTTATATCTCTCCCCAAATGCTCGATTCAAGTGTTAGTAATTAGGGCAGTAATTATGCATCACATACTTAATTTACGCACTAATCTATAAACCCTAGGATCTATGTTGTTCAATGAAATCGACAGAAGACATACCTTATATGTGATTTGATGTTACTAAAACGAACAGGATGGATCAGATCCTTCTGTTGTTATCGTCCTTAGCGTATAAATTACGACGCCTCTACGGTATGCACACACGAACGAGGTGAGATCCTTGCTTGGTGTACTAGCGCCTTCTAGGGTTCTCTCAATTATTTCGACTCTCTAGCCTCTCTGAGTTTCCTTGACGGCCAAGATGAATAAAGGTTCTCATTTATAAGGGAATCCTAGTGAGAACCCTAAGCAACAAACGAACTGGGCCCAAGTCCAACTTAGCCCGTTTTAATTCGTTTTGATCCAACTCGTTTTGGTGTGCAACCCTGTAGGTTTTACACTCTTTGGCAGTATAATTAAAAGCTCGTTTTATTATACGAATAGTAAGCGGTCTCTAGTAAAATATTACTATTATCCAAAGGGTATAAAGGTCAAAAATGACACAACCTTAAATTGATATTCCACATATTAACTCCTTTTGTCAATCGATATCTAGATTGAACACAAGACTAAGCAAGTGTCATTCTTGTATAGTTCAATCTTTATTTCCTTATCTCTAAGTATAATTAATCTAAAACAAATGACATCTCATTTGTGCATGGCCATGCAAATATTAATTACACTTATCAAGGGGCCCAACGATATCTCTCTCAATATATGAGAGTAACAAATCCCATCTTGATCAACCACATACCTCTACATAGTTCATAGTATGCTCGGTCATCATCTTTATAATTACTCGATCAAGAGCAACGTTTTATAATGCCTGACATGCTAATCCTTATGTTGGTAACCATGGCGATCTCAGGTCTGAGGATAATACGATATCACAAATGGGGAACATCACTGATGATATTATGTAACACTCCTCGCAGTGTCCCCAAAGCGGGTCGGTCCGATACTTTGTTCCCTAACAAGTATCAGTATGTTCAGCTTGATATCTCCATATCCATGACTTGTGGAACATAGCCATCAGCTGACTCATACTCTAATCATTGTATCAATGTGATCCTAGGTTATTGACACATGATCAGGGACATCTAAACAATATTATTATAACATTACTAGCATCCCACAATCTAGTCACGTACTTGATGAACTAGAATTAATAAATATTATTTACAAGAGAATATAAAGTAAAATGAAATAAACTTTATTTATGACAATAAGCATAAGATATCCAAGTACAAATCATAATATATGAATAGTCCTAGGACATATTTCTTTCAGTTAAAAATCCTATAATTATATACAATTATATATAATGTTAGTTGTATATTCGTTCACTTAGTTAAGAATGGCGAGTATGCAATTTTATCCAATCGGATTGATAAAGAATGATAACTAATTCGGTTTACATGGAGAGAATAAATGACATTTTCTCATCTCACATAGAGAGAATATTTGATCATTTATCGGCTCACATGGGGAAGGTAAATAGTCATTTACTCTCTCCACATAAAGTGAGTAAATGATTATTTACCCTCCCCATGTGAGCCGAGTATAGTCTGGACAGATAATAAAAAGTACTATGTTTTGTGGGTTTCATTCATCTTCTTCATTCTAAATAAATGTAAGATCATATATGAGAGATTTAATCCATCTTAATACTCCAAAAAACATGTACATACCTCTTTTGTTTCATCATTCTTTGGAATGTCATCATTATCACTACATTTTTTCTTTCTTCACCATCACCAAGTTCTTTCTTCTTTTATTCAAAACCTTTACTTAATGTTCAAACTACCAACCAATAATGCTTGCACTTGGATTTAATGTAGAAAATTTGATTTTTGGAACCAAAATGGTAAAGAACCGAGTTTGAATCCAATACTCGGTTTGCTTGGAAAAAGGGTTTGTGCAGAGTGTAAATGGGGTTTGGAGGGGAATGGTGAATAAATTATGTGGGGGTGGGGGGTGTTAGTGAGATATAAGGGGAGTGTTTTAAAGTGTGTGATTAATTTATTACCCATGCATAAATTGATAGATTAATTTTTTTACCATAGAGTAAATATATTAATTGAGGGGGTGTTTTTGAGATATAAGAAGAGTGTTTAAAAGTGTATCTATTCAAAATTAAGTGAAGGAAAAATGTTAATGAGATAAATGAAAATTGTAAATAGTTTCAAATTATTTTAATATTACATACGTTTTACGAGTTGCATATGCATCTTCTGTTAAAAAACAAAATTAATTGTATAGACAACCAACAGTGACTTTTGTTGTTAACGCTCACCATTTAACTCTTTTTTTTTTTTTTTTCAAACACGTATAGATAACAATTGACGTGCATCATACGTGCAGATACATGCACCCAAAAAATAATATTCACATTTATTGCACATACTTTAATGTCTAATTATATAGAAAGCCATCAAGATCTTTTGCGTTTAAGGGATAATTATGGCACTTCAAATGCTGAACTTCATTTACGCTCCTACAGGTATCTCTATAACAAATACTATGCAATTTTATTTGTTTGTTCTTACACTTTATATTTAATAAGTTTAGTTTTATTCAAACGTAATTATAATTACAAAGTGTCCTATTTGCACGTGCATGGCATGTGTAATCCGATATTATAATATTTCAACATAAAATGTTAGGGTCAAAAATTTATAATTTGAACGATTTTGTGAATAGTGACAAGAATTGTCAACCATCTTATAATAATAAACTATTTGGCCTCTAACGTTCCTTTAATTTATTTTCCTTTTTTCTTGAAATTTTAATTTTTTATTTTATATCTATAAGTAAACCCCATAGATATATTAAACAAAAAAAAATTATATTGAAGGTATGCAGAATAGGATGTAGATTTAAATGTCCTTCTCCTTGCTTTGTTTTCTGGAGAGCCTTTTGCTTCACGAATTCCATATGAAAAATGGACTTATTTGCTTACGCCCTAGTATTTTCTTATAAAGTGACAAAAACTGAGAAGAAAAAGGCCAAGAAAAAATAGGAAAAGGATAACGAAAGGCAAAAAGTAAATTACTTGTGAATAAATTAGTAAATGGAGATTTTAGCTCTAGGATTTTAAATCACATTGGATTCGGTACACGAACCATTGCCAAGACTAGGGCAATTCTGTATCATTAACCACAACTTGTTCTTAAAATCTTCTAGTCTTAAATTTATTCTATGCGAGTTGAATATGCATTTTGTATGCTGAAAACATTAATCATATAGAAGACAAATATGGTCTTAATTATGTATTTAACTAGCATGCAACTCATGCAATGCACGAGCAGTTTATTAATTATTTTATAAAAAATACAAATACACTACATCTAGTTTTGTTTATATGTGTCCGTCAATTGTAATAAACTAATAATTTATCAATCCAAAGCAATTACAATATCTTTTTCCATAAAGAATCGAAGTAGCAAATTAAAGTAAAACACTTAATTAACTTATGTAATTTATTAATCTTTAAATAACTTGTATGTTTGTTTTCTTTTGTAAATAATAAAATAGATATATAAATAAATTGTATGAGTAATGTGTAAACCCTACATGCAAAACATAGAAAACAAACTGGCAAACAATAAATTGACAATAATAACTGGATTATTTTAAAATAATTTAACACAGCTCTAGAAAAATTATTTATCATGTAAATAGGTGTGTAACATGGTGACATTTATATAAGATTTATAAAATTATTTAGTATTCGTAGATAAGAATAAATATATAAACTTGATAAATTGAGAATTTGCAATACACTAAAACATGACATTTTGTCAACATGTTTATTTGCTATAATTTAGATAAGACATTAATAAATAATTCATACAAATAACAAAATAAAAACATCATCTTTGTTGATTGTAACACATTAGCAACTAACATTTGAAAAAAATGAAAAAAATGGGAAAAAGTGAGAAACATTAAAAGTGTAAGATAAAAAAAAGAAAAAAAAGGTAGAGTGAGCCATCTAGTTTATATAATTCACCCTTGCAAAATCTTGGGAATAAAATAATTAAAAGAAAACTGAAAAGCTTGAAAATATAAAAATTTCATTAGAGATAAACAACAACCATAAGCAATTTTAAAAAACGATCGAAGTCAAGAAGAACAAATAATTAAAGCTAAGATCGATATTAGGATATCAATGGCCATAGACGAATCAAATATATACACACATCTCATATGCTCGAAACTCATAAATTACACTCAAACCCTTTATATATATATTTAACAATTAGATCCTTGAAAATAAACAAAGACATGAATACTGTGAAATTGACCTGAAGAGGCTGGGAGAAAATATATATATATATACATGCTTAAAGGGAAATACAATTAAAGTGAGAAAATGAAAATTTTATACACAATTATTGGGTAGTCAAGTGAGAGAATTAAAAAAGGGTAAAATAATTATTTCAATTATTGGGGTAATCAAGTGAGAGAATTAAAAAAGGGTAAAATAATTATTTCTAATTCGGTAATTCCACACAGAAGAGGAAACATATATGTGGGAACTAATTTTATTGGGCTAATTGGACGGAGATTGTTGGGCCCATGGCCGAGTCATCTTTGCTCTTCGCCTTGATAGAGGCCCAAGCCTCTCCAGGAAGGACCCTCAAGAGTCAAGACACTGCCAACTAAGCTACTTCACGGCCGACTGAAACATATTGGGGCCAATCTGGTTGTGTTCACATGCGCTCTCAGGCAACCTTACGGGACACCGAGTAGATCGTGCGTGTGCCGATGTGGTATTCTCTGTTAGACACCTACATTTGGCCATTGATCGAGCGTTGTGCTAACTTGCTCATTACAACCAGCGAGAGTAGGATAACTGTAAAGTGTTAATTTGGACAATTGTAAATAAGGCTTGATTTACCTGTAAAGTGTTACAGTATGACTCATATTTTACTCTTCATAGTTTTTTTACTAGTTATCCTAATAAGGCATTGTAACCCTAATTCTATGAATATAAATATAAATGGAGATCTCATAAAAGGGGGATCCAGTCTTTAGGGTAAATAATCATAAAGAGAAAAAAAATTGGTAGCCCATAATCTTGTTCTAAAGTCATCATCATATTAATATCAAAGACATTTAAAAAAGAGGATGTACTGCCAATAGATGAAAAAGTCATTGTACGAAACCTACCTATAAACTCACACAAATCTGTTATCTTTACCTCTTTATTTTTTGTCAGTGCATCCATTGTGCCAAGAATTTCATCTTGTGGGCCCGTCTGAATTTTTGGTCACCCACAATATACCATTAAAATAAAGACATTTTGAGAATTGAAAGTACTCTTGATAACTAAAAACACACAATTAACATATATAGGCTTCAAATGCGTTAACCGTCTTTACTTAAAGGCTCCATTAATACTCCACATTCTAGTGTCACTAGGTTCTTGATAATTAACTATTAGTTAGGTTCAAAATCATTCTTAGGTAAGCATCTATCATTGTAGAATTCAAGCAACTATGTATGCATCATCATATTATATCATAGAAAAGAAAAGAAAACAAGGTCGTACACAATTGATTCAGTTTGGTTTTGGTTTTTTCAAGTTCGGTTCAGTAATTTAATTGGTTTAATTTCAGACCGATTTGTCACAACACCCCTAATCATCTATATTGGTATATATACACACTAAGTGATAATATTTGATACAGTTATCTCATTAGAAATATGAGATGGATACGGCTCAACTCTGCAATACCTTCTTCTTCACCTCAACGTTTTTTAATTGTTTCATTATTTTATTTTGATTCTCATTATTATTGTCACTCGTCTTCAAATTATTGCTCTCATTAACAATTTTGTCATCAACATTATCTTTGTATTTGGGCGGCTTTGTCTTCTATGCATCTACAAGAAACCCTAGCTAGAAGTAACGCTTCTTAAGAAATTAGCTAGAGCGGTTAGAGTGATCAACATTAATTAAGCTCACCCAAGGCATGCTCAGAGCAAATCCTAGATTCTCTAGTTCACACTAAGTTGTTTAGAAAACATGCTTCTTCAAGATCAAGCCACGTGTTAAGAAAACTTATCGCGTTGCGTAAAGTTACATATGAGTAACTTGCAATAAAAAAATGAAAAAAATGGGTGGGTACGTGTTATGGGGAGGCTTGAACTATACTAGACCCCTCTCACTCAATTACTAAAATTCACACAAGCCTTCAACTAGCTAATTAAGCTACCACATCTAATCATAGTAATTATAGTAATTTGCTTGTTTAATGTATTTATCCATTCGGTAATAACTATAATACAAATCAAGGTTATTACTGCTCATCGATATGACCACTGTCTATTTTAATCCAAAGGCTACAATTTTATGTGTCAAAATCTAAGGCTCATTTTTTTTGTTATTAGAAAAATCTAAAATCAATAAATAAAAAAAAATACTCTCATTCAAAAAATTACTCCTCGCTTCTCTCACCTACTCCTACTCCCACTCCCACTCTCACTCTCACTCTCCCTCTCCCTCTCACTCTTACTCTTACTCTTACTCTTAGACTCTCATTCTCTCTCTATAATCCACAAACTTTTTCTCCTTCTCTCAACGACACCGACCTCTCTCAACGCCGATGGGCGAACGCCGACTGCTCAACACCAGCCTCTCTCAACGCCGACCGGCCTCTCTCATCGCCGACCGCCAACCGCCGAACGCGCTCAAGTATATATCCCTTCTTTATTCTCTTCTCTCCATTGTAAACATTGTAAACAGAGAAGAGAAAATAAATTTGCTATTTTTGCTATTTTGGGTACAAATTTTTGCTATTTTCTTGCTGCTTACTGTTGCCATTGAATTGGGGGATGGGGGAAGAGAGATATATATAGTTGTGTGTATATGCGTGTGTGCCACGTTGCCGGTGAACGGTGTTCGACGCCGGCACGTTTCTGTATATGGGGAAATTGTGAGAGAGAAAGAGAGAGATGGGGTGATGTATCCATTGTAAACATTGTAAACAGAGAATAGAAAAGAAATTTGCTATTTTTGCTATTTTGGATGCTGCTTACTGTTGCCATTGAATTGGGGGATGGGTGTGAGAATCCGCAAATGCGACCCTCGGGTCTCGTCCCCGTTCGGTGGGAGTCCGAAACATTGGAAAGGATTCCTTTGTTCCATTTGCTTCTATATGTTGATAATTCATATCGGGTGTCCCTCTATCCTATTTCTAGATGCAAGAGGGTTCGTTCAGAGTCGCCAGTACGTTTTACGAGAAAACGGACAAAATAATTGTGTAAGAGGGAAGGCTACAGATAAGCATTTCTTTACACGTTTGTCTACGAAACCAGGATTCTATAGGGTTCGGGAACTATATTACGGTTTGGGAAGGTGTTAAGCACCCATTCCGCCCTTTCGGTCTCTAGTGGTCTTATATGTTTATTCTATGTTGGAAAACTTGGATGCTTTTACTGATATCTTACTGCTTTCTGGAAAAAACCTGCTTTTCGAGCGCGTTTGGAATCTACCACAACTATGTCGCCACTTCGCTTACTAGGACGGGGATCGACCTGCCCGGTCAGGTCGCGGGGTACGGGGCAGCGCCCCATTAGAAAAATTGAGTTTTAAACAAGTCTACAATAAAACTAATATACAAATATCTTATTTAATTACTATAAGAGACTTTAGTTACCTTCCCGGTGATAATAATAAGAATAAGAGAGAAAATATAATACAGCAGAGAAGACCTCTGACGAATATCAGCTTTCCTCTTAAAGATATTTCCGGCGGTCTGACTCTAGAAGGTGGCACTCCGGGTGCAAAGATTAGATCCGAGACTCTTGCGGAAATAAATGTTATCACATATGCTTTCGAAAAAGGCTTAAAGATTACAAAATATGAGAGAGAATAAGGCGTTTTGGTGTAGAAACTGTGGCGAGAAGTTGCCGTCTAGAACCCATGGGGGTGTTGGCCTATTTATAGTACTCGGGAGAGTTTGTCGCGCGACATTCCCCAACTTTATCTGTTTGTCGCGCGACGTATCTGTTTCACTGTACCTAATTGTCGCGCGACATATCTATTTGTCGCGCGACAAACGGCTGAAGTGATGGGTTCTGACACTGTAATGTGTCAGAAAGTGGATGGTCGAGTGCAGAGGAGTTTGTCGCGCGACATAAGAGTGATTGTCGCGCTACATACCAGTATGTCGTGCGACAATCCCACTTAAAAACAGGTTTGTTGGCCAACAACCCTTTCGGGGTAGTTTCGGGTGTTCGGATGGGTCCCGGACTCCAAAAACAGTAGTTCTCAAAGGTCGTTAGGGTTCTTGCGGGGGTCACGGATCGGGGTATCTACAATGGGGAAAAAGAGATATATATATAGTTGTGTGTATGCGTGCGTGTGCGACGGTGCCGGTGTTCGATGCCGGCATGTTTCTGTATTTGGGAAAATTGAGAGAGAAAGAGAGAGAGAGATGGGGGTGATGTATGTAGTACTAGGGTGATGGGAAAATGTGTAGGTATGCGTGCGTGCAGGTATTTCCTTTGTCAGTGTAAAAAATCAAAAGGAACGGAACACGCATAAATAAATGATAAACAATAGATAATAAAAAAAATTATGTAAATTTATGTCTTACATATATAAGGTTGTTTTCGGGAAGAGAAAAGAGAGAGATTTGCATATCTTAATTAATTGGCTAGCACAGTACATATATTTATTAATTGGCTACAAGACTTTATTTGTTTTCCCATTACATATAACTTCCACGAAATGGTTTCAATATTGTGCACTTTTAAACAATAGTTTTTCAAAAAAATTTAAATAATTTTTTTAGGACTTTCCAAATAAAAAAGTCATATCTTAATTGGTTTGGGGCACACATTCGGAGAAAAGTAAGAATTTGATCTCTGCCATTTTTACCACTAGGGTAATGCCCGTGCCCAAAAATTACTTTATAATAATTTTGATCAAAATTCCTTGATTTGTATGTTTGTAAAAGCAACTATATATATTTTGAAATATTTTTAATTGATAAATTATAAGAATATGATTTTAAATTATAAGAATGTGATTTTAAAATGTCATGTTTTTTAATTTAGGTGTTCTTTAAAAAAATTAAGATTTTTCTTAAGTATTTTATAGATTATCAAAATATAATAATTGTGGTGGCTAAAATATAAACACCAAATTGAGACAATATTTAGGGTGTATTTTTTTTATTTTAATTTTTTATTATATATTTTGATGAAAGAGGCAGCTTCTAAGAACTATTAGAGTTTGCCACATTTGCCAAAAAGTATCTAGAAAATGCCATGAAGTACATACTCCAACTAAGAGCCCAATTGTTCTGTTTTGTTTTATCTTATTTAATCTCAATATAATTTTTTTAAGAAAATACTATACTTATTTAACCTCAATATAATTTTTATTTGAATGATGTTGTAACTAAAGAATTGTATAGATGTATTATAGATTTGGGGCCCTATGTTACTAAGCACTCACGCCTATACCCAAACTATGAGGTGCAAATACTAGGAGGAAAAAAATAGTCATTAAAAAAATGAACGAAAAAAGTGTTGTTTTCTTTTGGCAGCATGTAACAAAAGGTTTAGAGAAATCCAAGAGTCCACTTTTTTTTTTTAGATTTTTTTTTGTAGTTGCTATTTTACTTATTCTTTTGGTTTTGTCCATCTTTTATATATTTGGGTAACTTTTGGTCTCTATCACACTCTTACTCAGTTCCATGGAAAACAACTCTTTTAACCGGCCCTCAACCATTGCGGAACCTCCGTCGCAGTCATTGCGCCGCTGTAGGTCTACTGTCCAGGTCAATCACAGTCCAACTCCAGCCATGCCGCCACTGCCGCTACCAAACCCAAGAGTCCAGCAGCGGCGCATCCTCTCCGACTCCACCAACACAAAGACAACGCCCTTCCCCTCGACTAAGCAACGACCCAACATCGCCTCAACGTCAGGCACTAAATCAATAGCAGGTTATTTCATTTTCATCCTATTTCATTTTCGAAATTGATAATTTATAATTTAGAATCTTTTTTTAATCTTAAGGTATGAATAGCATGAATATGGTGTAATGGAGCACCGATGCAATTATCAGTATCATATTTTTACCTTCTTTTTACTAGAGTTTGCCACAATTTATGTATTTCTGATTATGTTGCTTCTTAAATTGTTGTATTAGTGCAAAGCTCTACAAGTGTGATGCCTACAAATCTGACAATATATGGTCATGTAAGATACTTTATTATCCACTTCAAATCATATTTTATCCACTTCAAATCTGACAATATATATAATGCATGTACCAAAGGTTGACCAACAACTTGATAGTACCATCCGCACTCTTCGCAAGCAGAATGTTGGCATTGTCATTCACGACGAAGCAGAAATGTACCGTATTCTCCAAGAGGTTAGGGAAATACAATTGTTGATAAACTATTTTTATGATAAAATTTTTGTATTATTATTTCTTTTAGAGGCATATCATTTTTATCATAAATTTTATACTATTATTGTAGTAAAAAAAATGGAAGCTCGAAGCATTGACTACTTACAACGAGAAAGGAAAGAGGAAAAGGAAGGGCAAAGAAAATCAAGATGCATCTACACATGTGGTTAGTATTCACCGCGTCTTATTAGTATGAATCATGTGCATTAGTGGTGCAAATTATTGATCCTATAACAATCATAAACTTTACCTATAATTCGTTAATCCTATAATTGTTTTTAAAATTCCTTTACTTTTTTTGGTTTGAGGTCATCCCATGGGTTTTTTGGGCCAGTTTTTGCATACCTCAAAAAGATGTCCTAAAATATCTATAAAAAAAACGCTCTAAAGATGAATTTGGAGTATTATAATACTTTTATGAAGTGCTGATATCATAACTCTTTTATTATCAATAAACTATGTATTGCCCGTGCTATTCGGCACTAGCGAGATAGTAATAGCATAATAAAATCACAGATCTCCAAATGGCCCTAAAAGTCAGAGAAAAGTTATATCCAATTAACAAATTAGAAGAAATCAATTTTCCATAAGGTGTCAGCAGGGGCGGAGCCAGAAATTATATTTAGGATGAGCCAAATTAATAAGTTTTTAAGAATTTAAGAGTTGTAAAAAAATTAAAAATTATAAAAAATAAAACTAAAAGAACCAAAAATAGAGACCATACAACAAAAGGCAAACAACCCAAATATAAAAACAGAACCACTGTAAATATAGAATAATGTGTTTTTATCCTTCTAATTGATCAATCAACTAAAATTACAAACCTCCACCCTGACTTTTAAGTCTTATTATTATTACACATACCCCCTTCTGCCGTAGTCCATGTACCCATCTTGAAAATACAGAGCCTCTTAACTTACACAAACAATCACTCCCGCCCCTGAACTTAGCATACCTAGCAAGAAGATCCAAAATCCTAGGTGGGGCAGTGGGCACCCCAAATCCCACGTGCCTCCGCCTTTGGGTGTCAGGATTGGATGGATCTATTTGGTATTTTTCCAGTTTTCTAGAACATTAAGGACACCATCAAGATTGGACAAAGTCCACAAATACCACTAAGGGTTATTGTGACCCCCAAAGTCCACCAATACCACCAACCTTCATATTATTTTTAGAGAGGTTTACTGAGACCCCCAAACTATGTGTTATTGTTAGTGACAACTATACTATTGGTGGTGAATTCTTGAACCTATGCTTAATTCCTTATTATATAGGGAGACAAGGGTAATTCTGCGATGAGATCTGTCCTCGCCCAACGTGCACGACGAGGAAACGAAAGGATTGAGCGAGCGCTTACAAATACTACACAAAGTTTACGACCTAAGTTCTTTCCTGGTTTGAATCCTAGATGTTCCCAATATTGTAATGTTCAACATGATAGAAAAAGGGCCAGGTTCTCCCAAGATGTCTCATTTTCCCTACCAACGAATTATCAGTTTTTACCACTTCTTCAAAAATGTCATTCAAATGATTCGGGATTGCATACCTTAGCAGTAATTTGTTTGAAGCTGTCTTTAGGCTTGATCATCATACCAACTTGCCAGAAAATTTAGTGCAACCATCTATTGAAACAGAAGATATGCGCTCTCATATTCAATCTTTGCCTGAGTATGTACGGCCCCAGCACACACCGAATCCAATCGTTCATCCAAACACACACACAACTGGGTAATCCTCTAACTTTTTATATTTAAAAATATTATAAATGTTCTACAAGTATTATATAATAAAATATTTGATCTGTAGGTCAATTTCAACACATTCTTTATTTCCTGAACCTGCATTGCTCGAACCTGTACATGAAAATGCAGCGAGTTCTCCTGATTTAAATTCATGTCGACATAACCTTAATTTAATGAACGTGGAATGCCCACATTGTTCAGCCTTACATTGGATGGAGGAAAAGCTTCAAAAGTCAAGTAATGAACGTCCTCTTTTTGGAACATATTGTTTACAAGGAAAAATTCGGTTGCCATCACTCATTACTCCACCAGAAGAAATACAAGCTTTGTATGACAATGATGACGCACAGTCAAGGTCATTTCAACGTCACATTCAGTAGTACAATGCCGCTAATGCATTTACCAGCCTGGGAGCTCAAATGGATGATAGATTACTTGCAGGTTCAGGTCCCACTTCATTCACTATTCACGGTGAGTTACGTCATCTAACTGGTTCATTATTCCCTGAGACTGGTCAAGAACCCGTATATGCCCAGTTATATATATATGACCCCGAACCAGCTTTAGATCTTCGTAGCAATCGAAATCCTCAATTGAGAAGGGATGTCTTAGGAGTCATTCAAGATAGCATGAAACAACACAATCATTTTTATTACAAGTATCGAGAGGCAGCTGCAGTGTTACAGCAGTTAGATCATAGACACCAAGAATTGCCTGCTTACCTCCATTACTCTTCAGCAATGGACCACCGAAGATATAATCTACCCACAACAGACCAAGTCGCTGTAATATTGCCAGGGGATGGGACTCAAGTTAGTGGGGCCAGAGATATTATTATTCGTTTGAAAGGAAGTAATCAATTGATGCAAATCAATGAATGCCATCTATCTAATCTGCCTTTACACTATGTATTGTTTTTTCCATATGGTGAACTTGGCTGGGAGCCCGAAATGGAGCAATGGGATGTATTAACTGGAGAGCACAATGGAATCAGGTTAACCCAATTACAATTTTTTTGTTTTCATCTTTTTCAACGATCTCGCGAGTACTCAGCAATACTTCGAGGGAGAAAATTGTTTCAAGAATTTATTGTAGACGCATGGGCTGCAATCGAGCAAAATCGTTTATCATACTTCAGATTTAATCAAGGGAAATTACGTGCTGAGATTTATCGTGGCCTTACAGATGTTGTCGCTGATGGTTGTGCCCCAAATGATGTTGGAAAACAATTTGTACTACCTTCTTCGTTTGTTGGTGGACCAAGGCATATGTTTGAGATTTTTCAAGATTCAATGGCCATCACACGGTTCAACCAACATCTTGACATCTTTTTGACAATGACTGCGAACCCTAAGTGGCCAGAAATAACGTCTGCTCTGCTACCAAATCAGAATGCTACTGACAGACCTGATTTGGTTGCTAGGGTATTTGAATTGAAGAGGAAGGCTTTGATGAAGGATATAGATGGTGGCGGAGTTTTTGGCGAAAAAGTTGCACATGTTTTTACAATTGAATTTCAGAAACGAGGACTACCGCATATGCACCTCCTTATCTTTCTTAAGGGTCAAGATAAAATAAAGACATGCGCTCAAGTCAATAGAGTTGTATCGGCCGAATTTCCAGATGCAGTACAAGATCCAGCCCTTTATGATACAATAAAGAATTGTATGATACATGGCCCATGTGGTGCTCGAAATCCATTTGCACCATGTATGGACAAGTGTAAATGCACTAAGGGTTATCCAAAATAGTTCGTAGAAGAAACAACAATGGGGGAAGATGGGTATCCTATTTATCGATGACGTGACGATGGTCGATGCCATGTTAACAATAAGGGCCAACCAGTTGACAATAGGGATGTTGTACCATATAATGAGTACCTATCGAGAAAATTTAACTGCCACATCAATGTTGAAGTTTGTGCCGGTTTAAGAGCAGTTAAGTATATCCATAAGTATATTTACAAAGGTTATAATCGGACAACAATGGTGTTAGGATGGACCGATGAGATTAAACAGTACTTAGATGCAAGGTATATTGGACTGCCGGAAGTTGCGTGGCGGATATTTAGTCATCCTATGCATGAAGAGATACCAAATGTCCAAAGATTGGCACTGCACTTGGAAGGAATGCATAATGTTGTCTTTAATCCTTCAGATACAATGGAGGTTATTGTTGCTAGAGGTGCACTCCAAATGACAACGCTGTCTGCTTTCTTTAAATGTTGCACAGAGAATGAATCAGCACGACAACTTACATATCAAGAAATGCCGCAAAGTTAGGTTTGGCAGAAGGGTGCAAAGGTGTGGACACCAAGAAAGCAAGGACGCGCAATAGGGAGAATGTATTTTGCTAGCCCGAATGAAGAAGAAAGATTCTATTTACGTCTACTACTAACTGTTGTCAAAGGACCTCGGTCATTTCGAGACTTAAGGACGATTAATAATATTGAGTACTCTTCTTATAAGGCAGCATGTGTTGCAAAGGGCCTTTTAGAAGATGATGACGAGTGGATACAATGTTTATCAGAAGCTGCCATTATGAGAACAGGATTCCAACTTAGGCGATTATTTTGTGTTATTTTAACGCAATGCTTTCCGCAACAACCAAAATTGTTATGGGATCGTTTTTGGGTACATATATGTGATGATCTTCCTCACAAGTTACGTACGATTTACGATATCCCGTGCCCTACTGCCTCTCAAATTGAAGATTATGGGTTGTACCTTCTAAATGTGTTGCTTCAAGAATCTAGAAAGAATTTAATTGATTTCCCGCCTATGCCCTTGCCAACTAGCGATTGGAGCACAACAACGGGAAATAGACTTATTTTAGAGCATCGACAACTTGAGACTGAAGCGATTCAAAAAAATATTGACACTGATGTTGGTCTACTCAATGATGGGCAACGAACTGCTTATGATGCAATCCTTTTATCAGTTCTTAACAATGAAGGAACATCTTTCTTTCTTAATGGGGGTGCGGGAACCGGAAAAACGTTTTTGTATAATACAGTGGCTACGAAATGTAGAAGCCTTGGGCATATTGTGGTATCTGTTGCCTTATCTGGTATTGCATCTCAGTTGTTGATTGGGGTCGAACTGCTCATTCAACCTTTTGTATTCCTTTAGATATCCAAGAAAATTATGTATGTGCGTTCAATAAGCAATCCTTTCATGCCGATTTGTTTAGGCAGACTAAGTTAATAATTTGGGATGAGGTGCCAATGCAGCATAGATACTGTGTTGAAGTTGTGGATCGGACGTTGCAAGATATCTGCAATAACCGAAAGCCTTTTGGGGGTATTACAGTTATTTTAGGAAGTGATTTCAGACAAGTCTTACCTGTGGTACCTAAAGGTTCCCGTGAGCAAATTGTTGCTGTTTCTCTTCGACGCTCATATCTCTGGATAATGTTAAAAGTTTTAATGTTGGATGTGAACATGCGATTGGATAGAGCTGAACTAGGACAAGCCAACTGGGCGAATTTCTTAGTACAGGTATTATGAAAATATAATTGTAATTTGCTAGATCGGGTCAACCCAGCAAGATATAATAAAACTACCACCAACAATAAGAAAGTGTCGTCGCTTTAACGAGCTAATATCTGCTGTGTATCCCTGCCTTGATGAACCAGATAGGGCGACGCCAACTTACTTAAATGAGCGAACCATACTTGCTGCACGGAATGATGATGTTAGTGCTATCAATAGCGAAACTTTAAATATTTTTCCTGGTGAAACTATTACATACTTGGCTGCTGACAAAATGTCTGAGGACGAGGCTATTGATCGTAATATGACAAATCGGTATCCTAATGAATTCTTGAACTCTCTCAACCCAACAGGGTCACCGCCATTTAAGCTCGACCTCAAAGTGGGTTGTCCAGTTATGTTGTTGAGGAATATTGCGCCAAAAGACGGTCTTTGTAATGGAACCCGATTGGTCATTGTCAAATGTGCCGATTTTGTAATTGAGGCTCGAATATTAACGGGGGATAAGCATGGCAAACTGGTCTTCATTCCCAGAATTTCACTAGCGCCTTCGTCTTCCGAATTGGTTATTAAAATGACTAGGCGTCAATTCCCTATTCGGCTTGCATATGCTATGACCATTAATAAATCTCAAGGTCAGTCCGTGAGATTTGTCGGGCTTGATTTGCGTACACCTGTATTCAGTCACGGTCAACCTTACGTGGCTCTCTCTAGATGTACAAGTTCCGATCGCATTTTTACCCTTCTCCCACCAGATAGTGTTGATTCAACTATAAATATTGTTTATCCCGAGGTGTTGTTATGATTGATTCAATACATGGTTAGTCATTTTCTCATGTATGAATTTTTAAATTTATGCTTATGTAAATCTTGCACAGTACATAAATAAAGTTTTGAGTTATTTTATTTTATTATCTTTTGTAGAACTGGGATGATGCAGTTGTTGAGTATAACAAAATTCACCGTACGGACAGAAGAGGCTGGCGAATGAACAATCGGGTATTGATCAGTGTGCCAATAGTTATTTTATTTAAATGTATTGTTATTTTTAATGCTTATTCAATGTTGTGTTTCTATGTCACAGATATATGTTCGTACTGGTCTTAGGTGGCCTGCGTATCTTGATATAGATTCCTCGACATTTTGCCGGCTGATGTTGAGGATGTTTAAGGCCGTTAGAGATGACCGTGGATGATTAGTCTTTTGGGCAATTACTATTTTGTCTACATTTATGGTCCTTTTGTATATAGGAGACTGTTATTTTGTCTCTACTTATGATATTTTGATATTTTTTTGACATATGGTATTGGCTTCTTTAATTTTTTTCCAACCAATGTCTTTCACATTATAGTTAACACATATATCTTTTGTAACTATTGCTCAAGCAATTAAAAACAAATTGTTTTCTTAGTACAGTCAATATTTCTTAAGTTATCAATACGTGTTAACCCTAAACTTATGTTATTTTAATGTTGTAACCTCAAATGTATTACATAACGCATTTTTTATGTGTTATCTTGAAGTTGTACATTTATCAACATGTTATAAGTTTTAGCAGGGTATAGTTTCTCGGCAGCCTCTTCTTGACAAGGTTACAACTTTGTTTTATTTACTTTAGTTCATTATATCAAATTGTTTTACATTTTATTTTTCTTACTTTGTTCACTTCATTTGGATATTTTTTTACTCAAGAACATGGTGGATTAATGAGACTTTTGCAATGTTTTACGACTTATATACACCAACCCAAAAAAAGGAGGTAAAAAACTATGTGCATTATTTTTTTAAATTTGAGTTCCTTATTCATTTTTTAATTCTTTTTTTTTAATAGTGCCTTCGGGCACGGACATACCCTAGTATAACTACATATAAAAGCAAATATTTGAGTGGGGGTAGGTGCCTCCACTGGACCCCATTTGCATTGGCCAATGATTTTAGTTTTGTTGTTCTTGCATATTATTTTAATAATTTTAATATCGTTCACGTGTACATAATTATAAATATAAGGTATCCTATTTGCACGCACTGCATAGCCATATTTATATTAATTATTTCAATCCTTAAGATATTAGAGTCAATAAATTTATATTTTGACAGATTTTTCGAATAGTGACAATAATTATTAATCATCTTGCAAAACCACCTTTTGAGAATAAACCATCTCGACTTTAATGTTGCTTTGATTTTTTATTTTCTTCTTGAAATTTTAATTTCTAACAGGATGTCTTTTATTTTTAAATAATGTCCATGTGTGTTTTGATTCTTTGTTTTTATTTTCCAATTTTAATATATAACTGCGTGTAGGCCTATCAAATGACTTGATTTCAGTCATAAAGAAATTATTCACATTCGAATTTGTTCAAATCAAATTCAAACTATACGCAATATATTTATAATGCGAAATGTTTGCTAATTAAATGAATATCATCTAATGAGTTAAGATTTAAAATTGTAGTAAAGTTTAGATTTTTCTTCTAAACACAAATATCATATATATAGGAAGCAATATTGCAATTACATAAAAATAGGCGTGATAATTTTATTTTTTATCCAAAGAATTGTTGTTTGTTGTGTCCCAAGCAAATTTTAAAGGGTTTTAATTTATTTTATTTTTTTATGAGAGCACTTTTTCTCGTGTTTTTTATTTAGAAGATTTTAAAAAAGAAAAGAAAAGAAAGAAAGTGTTCATGATACGTGGTAAATGACATTCACTCTTGAACTGAAAATTCAGTGTTTTAAGTTCTAAAAGTTACAATTGGAGCATATATCTTCTTTCCCTTGTGTAATAAGTAAAGTTTACTCAAAAATAATATTTTAAATGAGATAATTGTCAAGTAAAATAAAGAATAAAATGTGATTGTGATGTTGAAGATATGAATTTACTCAAAAATTGTGATTTCTTCTCCTTGCCCTCATGAAAAATAGGGCATACTTGAGATTTCTTCTCCTTGTATATGCTTACGAGTAAAAATACACTATTTTATAATTAATTCTAAACACTTATTTCAAAATCATTTTAAACGTCATTTTTCCAAATATATATTACTAAAAGGGCATATTTATTGGCACTCCAAGTCATTCAAAATAAAGTGGAATGTCTAAAAAGCCTCCATCAAGGCAAGCCATTTAATTTTAGAGTGCTTAAAGAGATAACGGGCTTGAGAAACTTTTAAGTCATTTCCACTTTGATACCAATTACACAAATATGAAAAAAATCATCAAACTTTTTATTTATATGATATTAATAATATTGATATATTACAGAGTTGTTTTTAAGAGAAGAGAATATTTTACAACACTCAATCGATGATCTAATACATCTACTTGCTTCTCCTTTTATAATGGAGAAAGCTAATTCTAGACAAATTAAGACAATTATTATGGGCAACAATTTTCAACAACATTCTGACAACAAATAACAACTTTTCTAACATTACTATTCATAAAGTGTTTGAATAGTAACTTACCATTCACTGATAAGGATATAAAGTAATTATATAGTGACTCTTTAAATTTCGTCTCCAGTTGTTTACTATCTTTTATAAACTTATTTATTCATATTCTCTAAGAATATTAGGAGAGTGCTAATCTTTATACTCATAAGAGCATCTCCAACAAACCTTTATATCTTTGCTTTGTGTAAAATTTACACAATTTGTAAAAAAAAAAATATTTCCAATAGTCTTTTAAAATAAAAGTTAGTGTAAAATACACTATCATTTTACAATATCACATCAGCCTTCTCTCTCTTTTCATTTCTTAAACAAAATTAGAAAATGTAGTAACTTATAATATAAAATATAGATTTTAATATAAACTATATATTTGAAATCTACTCATCAATACCTATAAATCAAGATCCATCGTGACTGTAAAATAATTTATAGAAAAATTCAACAAAAAATAATAATAAATTATTTAAATGAATAGTTAACATATGTTGCAATCTTATTGGTTATTTCAAAATTTACACAAAACCTTACAAAAGTACCATTTGGGCATTTCTTTTGAAATGTTCAAACTTTTTTGTAAAAGTTGATTGACATATATAATTTATAAGTTTATTTTTACGCTACTAAGAGATGTTCTGATATCATTAAATTAAGAGAGTCAAAAATGACTTAATTTTATAAAAACATAGTATCAAACTCATGAATTAAAAAAGTGTAAACTTCAAATATGTATAGTTTATTTATTTTTGAACAAATAAAAGAATTACATTATATATTATATAATAAAGGTGCATTTAAAAAGAAGAAAGTCCTCCGGCTAATGAGGAAGATATTTAAACCAGGTCTTAAACTCATACACACAATATACCAGAGCACATCTGATGCGTGTGACCTCATATTTTCATTACACGTGTATCTAATTTAAAATGAGAAAAATTAAAACAAAGAATAGCATGGTTCAATGGGTAACACTTTGATTTCAAACCCAGAGCTTGCGAGTTTAAATAACACGACTTTGCATATTTTATAATTATTAAGAATTAATAAAATTGGACATGTATTAATTGGGTGATATTATATGCACTCCTATTTTGTAGCCAAAACACCACATAATTAAGGTGTTGTGGTTACATAATTAGAGGATATTTGATTCAGTGGCAAGTTGCCGATTTGAAGGTTCACATTAGGTGACAGTTTACCGAATCAAATGTTCAATTTCGGTGATAAGTTGCCGTTTAGGTCAAGTCGGTGAAACGTTACCGAATCAAATGTTCAATTTCGGCAATGAGTCACCGACTAGGTGTTTAAATTTTGAGTGTCATTTGTAGTGTCTTGGCTATAAAATAGGGGTACATATAACATCACCCCATTAATTTGGAGTTCTACCTCTTCTAAAAAATAGGGAGGAGAGTTTGCTTTCCATATACTAGACACACAAGCGATGCGTGTGCATGCCAAATAATTAAAATAAAAGAATAGACAAAGACAAAAATCTTAATGGTTAACAACATATATATGAAGTTTTGAAGTTACCAAAAAGTTGTGAGAATCGAATCCATGGTTCTGAAGAAGACACTCAGATTAATTCCACTATTATAACGCAATTCCAAATAAAATATCACATTAAACTAATACAAAAGATAAAATAACTCAATATCCTTCCTTGATATTAGTCCTGGCAACTTCTTTAAGGTACAGGTTCATATCTATAAATTCTCTCTTGAAATTAGTCCCTGTAACTTTAATTCTCTTAGTTGTTTTAGGACCTTTTGGAGCCAGATATACCTAACACACACGTATATGTAATATTTATATATAAAGTATTGACGAAATAAGTAGTAGACGTATAGAATAGATACCATTAATCTTATAGATCCAAAAAGAAATATTCTTTTAGTCTCAAATCAATTGATCTACTTTCTTTTATAATATGTCTTAAATTTTTTTATTTTTTTTAGGAAGACATGATCAATGTATTCAATTTCACAATAATAAATTAGTGCTTTTAAAAAAAAATCAAATTGATGTATTTTTAACAATCTATGTTATAATACAAATAAACAAAAAGCAAGTAAGATAGTTACATCTCATTAATTCATTTAATATATGTATAATCTGTATTATTATAATAGCATACTCATCTTGGCTCCAAATATTAAAGTACTTAATACAACTATATAGCATTCACACATAATAATAATAATAATAATAATAATAATAATACTTTTAACACACAATAATACTTTTAACTCACCCCCTTCCCTCCTCTATTTTTACCTTTATCAAATTTAAGTAATCATATATCATAATGAAGAGATCCAAACTTAAGTTCAAGTGAATGAAAGTTTAAGTTCAAATCCATTGCCCTTTCTCTATTATCAAATTAACTACATCTATTCTATGTATTATAAAGTTAAGATCAATTTCAACAGCGAAATTTTGCTTGTAGTAGGGATCAAATTTCAATCCTATACAACACAAGAAAAAATTTTCCTTCAAAGTATATATATGTGAGTCGCACACATATATCGCATATGCAAGGTAATATAGTAGATAAATGCTAAACACGAAAAACAAAAAACAAAAAAATTCACAAATAGACTTGGCATTCATTTGGATAAAGTGATGTAACCGGTGGTAGATCTCAAATCAATACATCAATTCCAAGTGTGATTATGAAATAAATTTTTGTGAATTTTTTTGCATGTAACATTTCTCATTTACGATGTAACTACATATGTATTTTTTTATTTTTCATTTGTTTTTAAAGGAACACTTTAAGTAAACCTAGCAGAATTATAAGTTACATGATAACAGGATACGGATCGACACGAAATTATACGTTATTGAGTAGGACCCTTAACAAATTCAGGTGATTATCGGGTGCTGTGAGAATCCGCAAATGCGGCCCCCCGGGTCTCGTCCCCGTTGGTGGTGGGGGTCATGGGACGTCGGAACTGATTCCGTCGTTCCATTTGCTGGAGCGTTTTCGTTGATTCATATCAAGTGTCCCTACGTTCTATTTCTAGATGCAAGGGGGTTCATTCAGAGTCGCCAGTACGTTTTACGAGAAAACGGACAAAAAAGGTCGTGTAAGAGGAAAGGCTATAGACAAGCCTTTCTTTACACGTTTGTCTGCGAAACCGGGATTCTTATAGGGTTCGGAAACTATATTACGGTTTGGGAAGGTGTTAAGCACCCATTCCGCCCTTTCGGTCTCTAGTGGTCTTATATGTTTATTATATGTTGAAAAACTTGGATGCTTTTACCGACAGTCTACTACTTTCTGAATAAATAATAAAAAAAAACCCTAATTTGGGAAAACGGGGAAAGGAATGAAAACCTTTGTGTTCCGAGATCCGATGTTTTTATATTTAAAAGATGTAATGACAAATGACAAAAACCTTTTATTTTTGAAAGAGTATTCCGTATTATTTCCTCAGATAATGACGGTTTTCTCGAGTTGTGATTATTTTGAAAAAGGTTCGGATCTTTATGTCGGGACTAATTCAATATGGAATTTGAACTCTTTGAGGAGAGTTTATCAGACACGTCGCAGTCTATGGAAAAGACAAGATATGTGGATTTTAATTCCTAGATAAGTCTTTATCGGTCCGGGGTTTGAAAACAGGGTTTATCCGGACGATAATGTACTTACTCTTCTGGTTTTGAAAGTAGTTTTATCAGGGTCTTTTGTTTTGAAAACGGTAGACTATTGGTAACTTGACAATAAGTTTATTCAAATAAAACGTGGACAGAATAACAGAAGTAAAACAAGTACACAGATATCTAATCTTAAATACTAGAAGGGACTTTCTTTACCTTCCCGACGAGAATAATAATAAGAAAGAAAATATAATACGGCAGAGGGATCTCCGGCGATAATAATCTTCTCTTTCTTTAGATATTTCCGAGAAATCGATTCCGGAGACGGGACACGTCGAGTGTCGAGGATAGATTCGATAATTCTTCAGAAATAAGATAATAGTAGAAAAGTGCTTGATAAAAATCAAATCTAAAGCTCCAAATTCTCAGATTCCCATTGCTGCCCTTGAACCCTTGGGGGTGTTGGCCTATTTATACTGCTCGGGAGAGATTGTCGCGCGACATTTCCTTAAAAAAGGAGAATGTCGCGCGACAAACGGCTGAAGTGATGGTTCTGACAGATTGATGTGTCAGAAAGTGGTTGGTCTGGTGCAGAGGGGGAATGTCGTGCGACATAGTGGAATTGTCGCGCGACATATCAGGGATTGTCGCGCGACAATGTGATATGTCGTGCGACAATCTCTCTAAAGAACAAGTTTGTCGGGCGACAAACCCTCCTAGTGTAGTACCGGGTCCTCGGGTGGGTCCCGGACCCAAAATAGTAGTTCTCGGAGGTCGTTAGGGTTCTTGCGGGGGTCACGGATCGGGTGTCTACAGACCCTCTCGACTCAAGCTCCTTGCTTGCAAGGAATTGAGGCGACTGGAAGAGACCTTGATCCATGGCTCCCGCAGGAACTCTAAGAAAGTGTATGCGTATAGACGTACTTGTGAGTGCCTCCGGAGAGGGCTTGGCGATTGGTTTGCCTCCGCAGAGGGCTCGTGTTACCTCATTGCCCCTTTCGAGGACTTTCATTTGTTCCACTTTGCGCCTCAGATGGGAGGACTACCGTATGCCTCTCTAGGAGGGCTTCGCCTCAGGTGGGAGGACTACCGTTCGTGCCTCTCTGGGAGGGCTTCGCCTCAGGTGGGAGGACTACCGTTGCTACACCGTGCCTCTCTGGGAGGGCTTTTTAGATCTTCTCGCCTCATGTGGGAGGACTACCATTGTGCCTCTCTGGGAGGGCTTCGCCTCAGGTGGGAGGACTACCGTTCGTGCCTCTCTGGGAGGGCTTCGCCTCAGGTGGGAGGACTACCGTTCGTGCCTCTCTGGGAGGGCTTCGCCTTCAGGTGGGAGGACTACCATTGTGCCTCTCTGGGAAGGCTTCGCCTCAGGTGGGAGGACTACCGTGGTGCCTCTTTGGGAGGGCTTCGCCTCAGGTGGGAGGACTACCGTTGTGCCTCTCTGGGAGGGCTTCGCCTCAGGTGGGAGGACTACCGTTGTGCCTCTCTGGGAGGGCTTCTAGATCTGAAAAGAAGAAGGAAAAAAATGCCTCTGGGAGGACTTTCATGAGTAACTTTTGCCTCTGGAGAGGGCTTGTGATTTTGTGTATTGCCTCCGGAGAGGGCTTGTGTTGGTGAATTGCCCCTCTTAGACTGCTAGAGTGAAAGAGAGTAGATTTTGCGAAGGTAAAAAGAACTTCTCAGGGTCTATTCGGGATGTCCGTTTCCCTGCATCTTTCTGAACTTTACTCTCATGTTTTCCTCGAGTGAAGATGTTTCACTCAGAAGGCAGTTTTCGGATTTCTTTGCTCTCCGCAGAGTGATGGTCCGAGGTTTTCCAAATCATCTCTTCTGTATCGTGCTGAAAAGAAAATTTGTTTGAAAGTTCAATCTCTGATCTTTATTCTTTTTTTAGTTTTCTCTTTTGGTGGGCCCACATCGTATTCTGTTTTTTCGATGCCCTTATTTCTCCCTCTTTTGGGAAAGACTTTTCCTGGCCCTCTCTGTTTTTGACCAGGAGTCCTTTTGTCCCTTTGTCGTGATCAGGAGCCTTACTCACCCAAAACGAAGCCCTGAGCCGGTCTTGGCCTAGCTGTCACTTTTGGTGTGGCTCTCCCTGTCACTCTGCATTTCTGTTTCTCTCGCTCGCTTTGGGCGTTCATACGGGTTATTTCTCTTTTCTACTCTTTCAATTTTTTCTATTCCCGTCTTATATCGCTATTCTGCTTTTTATTTGACGGTCTCGGTCCTTCTGTAAGATCAGAGACTACTTTTAATCGCGGCATTCTGTTTTCGCATTTTTTCGGAGAGATGATTTGGAAGTTTTCTCTTTGAACTTTTTATCATGGGTGTGCGGTTTTTAGCAATTTTCCGAAAACTGCTTCTCCGAAGTGCCTCTGCAGAAGATAAAATGAGACAGAGGTCAAAAAATCAGGGAGGAGGGGGGATTGTCGCGCGACATTTCGGTGCCTGGCTCTTTGTCGCGCGACAATGTGGCCATTTGTCGCGCGACAAACTGACCCACCATATAAACCCCTTGCTGAGCTCATTCCACCTCATTCTCTCCTTTCTCTTTCTCTCTCTAGCTCTCTTTTCCTCTCTTTTCTTCTCTCCCAAGCGCGGAAGCTCTGCCGTGTTTTTGACTTTTCCGACCTTTTCACACATATTCTACCTATATCGATGGACCCTGCTCATCTCGACCGATTGGAGGGTGACCAGGAGGAGGTCACCTTTACTGACGCTCAGGGCGTTCTTCGCTGCAGCCCTCATCACGACGACTGGGCGGACTTGAACTGGTATGATGAGGATGGGATAGACCGCGGTCGGGCGGTGGTCTATCGGGATGCTATCCGAGCTGCTCCGGTCCCGGACGTCCCGTGGCTTTTGATGGAGCCCGTTTCTCACGAGATTCGTCGTCGATCTCTGGTATGTCTTCTTTCGTGCATTTATTTGTTCTGCTTCTTGTCGTTTCCTGTATTCGTTTTAGATAATGTTAGTATGCATGTCTGACTAGGAATAACGCCCGATTTTTAGCGAACACATACTTTTACCTGTGATACCTCTTAGTTTAGAAAATTACATAATGTACCCCCATAACTCTATAACTCTCATAATTACACCAAAGTACCCTCAGGTTTTGAAAATTACATAATTTACCCTTATAACCCCTATAACTCTCATAATTACACCAAAGTACCCTCAGGTTTTGGAAATTACATATTTTACCCTTATAACCCTATAACTCTCATAATTACACCAAAGTACCCTCAGGTTTTGAAAATTACATAATTTACCCTTATAACCCCTATAACTCTCATAATTGCACCAAAGTACCCTCAGGTTTTGGAAATTACATAATTTACCCTTATAACCCCATAACTCTCATAATTGCACCAAAGTACCCTCGGGTTTTGGAAATTACATAATTTACCCTTATAACCCCATAACTCTCATAATTACACCAAAGTACCCTCAGGTTTTTGGAAATTACATAATTTACCCTTATAACCCTATAACTCTCATAATTACACCAAAGTACCCTCAGGTTTTTGGAAATTACATAATTTACCCTTATAACCCTATAACTCTCATAATTACACCAAAGTACCCTCAGGTTTTTGAAAATTACATAATTTACCCTTATAACCCCATAACTCTCATAATTACACCAAAGTACCCTCAGGTTTTGAAAATTACATAATTTACCCTTATAACCCCTATAACTCTCATAATTGCACCAAAGTACCCTCAGGTTTTGGAAATTACATAATTTACCCTTATAACCCCTATAACTCTCATAATTGCACCAAAGTACCCTCAGGTTTTGGAAATTACATAATTTACCCTTATAACCCTATAACTCTCATAATTGCACCAAAGTACCCTCAGGTTTTGGAAATTACATAATTTACCCTTATAACCCTATAACTCTCATAATTATACCGAAGTACCCTCATAACCCCATACTCGTTCCTTTGTCTGCAGTGGGTTGGCCGCGGTTGGGGTTCCCCCAACGCTATATCTTCGGAGTGGCGACGGGCACCGGCCCCTGTCCAGGAGTTGATTCTCGCGACTCCTTTTGGCTCCCTCTTCGACGCCCTCCCAGAGCGAGTATCTAGGGCGACAGTTTTAGTATCGGCTCTGGCTTGCCACTGGTGGGACACCACCCATACCTTTCACTGGAGCTGGGGGGAGATGACGATGACCCCCCTCGATTTGTTTGCTTTGACCGGGATCCCTTCAGGGGGGGTCCCCATCCAGATCGACGTCCCCTTGCGTCTGACAGCCGAGGGCATTGTTAGTTCATTAGGATGGTTTCCGGAGCGACGGAGTTCCGGCGACACGATTCCTCGGGGCGTCTTGGTTACGCGGTTAGCCACAGAGAGGGCTCGACTAGCTGCTTCAGGGGTTCCTATGACCTGTCAGGAGGCGCGCCAGTATGCCCGCGTCCTCCTTCTACTGACACTTCATGATCTATTCGAGGCTCGTGGTGGGGACACGGCTCATCTTTGGTGGTTGCCCTATCTTCGGGACTTCAGCCTCATGTTTGACTACGACTGGGGAGGTTTCATTCTTGCAGTCCTTTACGATGCCATGGACCAGGTCTCTCGTCATTTAGCCCTGAACCTCAAGGGCTTTTCTTTGCTGTGGGAGGTACATTTTTTAGTCTTTCTGTCTTTGCTTCAGTTCTTTGCTCATTACTTGTTGATCATTGTTGATTTCTTCTATCTTTCCTTTTCAGAGCTGGTTTGTAGCTTATACCCGTCTGGGTCGCGCCCAGGTGGATCTCCTCGTTGAGAACGAGGACCAGTTCCCTTTTCTCCGCCGATTCATCGCGGGGAACTATAGGGCTCCCTATGTATACCGGACTCGGGAGACCGGAGCTGCTGCTGTCCATGACCTGCGGGAGGAGCAGGTAAAATATTTTTAGTCTTCTTGCTTTTCAATAGTCAGATAGAGTAGAATATATAAAATATTGAAATAAAATCTTATTCTCTTTTCAGATTGAGTGGGCCCCTTGGGGTGATCTGGGTCCTCATCATGGGTATGGTCGTGCTCTGACCGCCTCGAGGACCAGGCGGCTTATCCGGGATGAGTACGGCCTTCTCTTCTACTTGGGTGAGAGGGTCATTCGTCAGCACACGCCATCCCAGTGGCCTCGTGTTCCATTGTTCCCTCCTGTTCTGATGAGGCGGACGGGCGAGATCGACCCGGTGACGGTGCAGGCTTTGGTTGACGGACTCGGCTTCCAGACGTTCGTCGAGGAGGGAGACTATGCTATTTTTGCTGCCCGTTACCTGATGAGGGAGCCGAAGGGGACTCGGGGACGGGTCTTCTATGAGAGGTATCGGGCATTGGGGGGTGATCCTCATTATATACGGGGACAGACCCATTTAGCTAGGGTGGTTCCGGGTCATCTGCCACCTGTCCCCGATCAGAGGGACAACATTCCGGATTCTGAGGATGAGGATCCTGAGGGAGAGAGGGATGTTCCTGCTGCGGCTGAGGGCGGCGGTCGGCCAGAGGGCGAGGGAGGTGATGCGACAGCCGTTCCGGAGCCGTCACCTCAGGCGACACCTGCGGGGGAGCAGCGCGCTGAGGGCTTCGAGTTTCCCACCGGCCCTTCCGTGTCTCCGGGGGGCCTTTTTGCTGCTGCTGAGGCTGCTGAGGGGAGAGCGGGATTTTCTGAGAGGTCCTGGGAGCCCGCGGACCTTGGGGCAGATTTTGATCAGTTTGGGCGGACTCCTCCCGCGGCAGCGACTACTCCTTCTAGTGGGGTACCTCCTTTGGGGGCGACGGCCATGGTGGATCCTCCGGGGGTCCGAACATACGCTACGTTGACCCCTCTACCGGCGACTGTCATGGGGCCTCCCGCCCGATCTCCGGGCTTTGGTGGCTCATCCTCTCGTCCACCCTTGTTCCCCATTCGTGAGGAGGGAGGGTCTTCTTCTGCAGCTGCTCCTGCGGGGTCATCTATTTCGTGGGTAGATCTACCTCCACTCCCCAGAGATATTTCTTATGTCGGCGCGGGCCTATGTCGATATTCTGTCCCGGAGTATCCTCTTCCCGAGGATACTTTTGATTTCTTGGGTGGTCGCTCTGATGATGAGGTATCTTCTTCAACTTCTCCTGATACTTTCATGTTTATATCTATTTATTTTGACTGTGCTGATTCTCCTTTTATTGTATGTCTTTTTTACAGAGAGTGGGTGTACGGGTGGCAGATCTTCGGGCTTGGTATGCCCAGTATTTCTACAGCTGGAACCTGCTCCAGTACGTCGGTCGAGACCCTCCAGCCTACATGCGTGACTATCAGAGGGCTATCGACATCTCTTTACGGCCGGACGACCCCCTGACTTCCTCCCATGCCCGGACGGATTCTCGGAGGAGCAGTAGTCGGACTTCCAGGCGTTCCCGATCGTCGGTGATCCGTCCTACGGCACCGGTTCAGTCTACGGGGCCTTCTCAGGCGGCAGTTCCTCCTGTTCCCGGCGTCCCAGTTGTTGATCTTACCCCTAAGGAGGGTTCGGGAGATAGTGGGAGCGTGTCGAAACGCGCCCGAGTAGATTAGTTTTCCCTTTCTGCACTAAGTCGTTAGTTTTGGACAGATGTGCTTAGACAGATATTTAAAACTGTTCTTTTATTGGTTTTATAAAATATCTTTATCTGTGTTTGATTTATACTTTTATTATCTGTCTGTGCAAGATATATACATATATATATAAGAGTCGGTAATTTAAAAGTCGTACCTTCTAGTGTAGTGATACTTATGTTTCCTGCAAAAAAGAACAAAGTGAGAACAGAAAAGCATCCAGAAGTGATTCTTTTGGCAAAGATGACCATTATGTATAAGAAAAAAGTAGGGTGCCCCCCAGATGGGTTTGTCGCGCGACAATCCCTCCTGGTCATGGGTTTGTCGCGCGACACTTCCCCCTGAAAATGGGTTTGTCGCGCGACAAACAGGTACAGGACCCTCTTTTTTGCTATAAATACACCCATCTTCCTTCCTTCATCCCCACACCTCTCCAAAATGTCTTCCTACCGTACCAACTCTGATTTTTCTTATGTTAAAGCTCGAGATGCTCTGATATCTTCGGAAAATGGTTTGAACTTTGGTGCATTCAGTCCTTTGGCGGGCTGGTGCCATCGTCCTGTAGATTTCTCCTTTCTGTTAGGTGCTTTGTATTTCTGGAGTCCTGCGGACCATCTCTTCCGTTTTGGACTAGATGAGCTCTGCCCGACCTATGAGGAGTTCTCCTGGCTGTTACGTTCTGACGTTCGTCTCCCGATGGCAGTTCCTATAGAAGGAATCGGTCCCCGCGACATGCTAATTGCTCTGTTAGCCATTCCCCAAGCGGCCTGCGATGGTTTCATTGTCGACGGGCTCCTTGACCTCCACAAAATGGTGAGGTTCTTTCATCGTTATGAAGATAGGGCCTCTTACGGCGTGGGGCGTACTGCAGCGGCCCTGATTTGCCTGGTTTCTGATATGCTGCTGGTGACGGGTTCTTCTCGTGTTGATCCGACTATCTTGAGTCTGATTTACCAGGCTAGAAATGGGGAGTCTATAGTGCCGATCATTCTTGCAGAGACCCTGAATGGTCTTGATGATGTTCAACGGGGGGCCTCGCCCTTCTTTCGGGGGAGCCCGCGTCTGCTATACATGTGGCTGCTAGAGCGCTTTCGATCGGTGGGTTTCAGCGGAGTTCGGCTCGACAATCCGACTCATTTCTTCCATCGGCCTCTCTTTGGTGCTTTGACCATGTCTTCCTCTGATTGGACGGTGTGGTTTTCGGAGAACTTTCGGGCTATCCGGTGGAACATTCCTTGGTGGAAGCTGAGGAAGATGGTACTTAGTACTGGGGGTCAGAACTACGTTCGGCTCCGCGGGCTCTGGTTTACTTCCTTTTATCTCCCTGGGCGTCTTCTTCGACAGTTTAACATTCCTCAGGAGGTTCCCCTTGGTCTGAACAACTTCTCTTCTGAGTCTAAATTTGTGACCCCACATGTTTCTTTATCGGTAGAGAGGATGTGGCGTGCTCGACTGACTCGTCAGTTTAACTATGCTCGTTTCGGTATTTCCAGGCCTCTCCGGGCTGACATTATCCGCTCTTGCTGGCAATCTCTAGAAGGAGAGCTGATTGATGACCCCTTTCAAATGGAGTGGTTCCGATTCATGGATTCTGAGCCTACAGAGGATGGCATTGTCTTTGCGTACCAGATTTTGGATGAGGCTCGAATTGATTTGGCCGCTGAGGACCCAGTGTGGCCAACCCCTAGGGATTAGTTTCTTCTTTGTATGCTGTACTTCCTTTGTAACTCTTGGTGTTCTGAACCACCTCTTTAATAATATATGAAGGGACTTTTTATGAGAAATAAATTTCTTTACAAAGCTTTAAACCGGGCCTGAAGTCACTTCTCAGGTTGCCTACGTTCCCCCCTTTTTGATTTTTCCAGAAAATACGATATTCGAGTTGGGGCTCAGGTTTACGTAGTTCTTATACACGTCGTGCTTATTGATAATACTTCTTCAGTCGGTCCATGTTGACTGGTGAATGTAGTAACTGCCCGTCTAGGTCAGTGAGTATAGCGGCGCCTCCTGTATTGATTTCTTTGACGATATACGGCCCTGTCCACTTCTGCCCGAACTTTCCCCTCGGATCTCTGGCTGGCTCTCGAATTTCTTTCAACACGATGTCATTTTCATTGATACCCCGAGTCCTCACTCTCTGGTTAAATGCTCGAGCGATTCTCTTCTGATACCCTTGATGGTGGTATGCGGCTTTCAATCTTTTCTCGTCTAGTAAGGCTAGCTCGTTATAACGTGCCTGGACCCACTCCAGTTCATTGACCTGATTCTCTAGCATTACTCTGAGGGAAGGGACCTCTAACTCGACAGGGAGGACTGCCTCCATCCCGTATGTAAGCGAGAACGGGGTTGCCCCGGTAGAGACCCTTTCGGTGGTGCGGTATCCCCACAATGCATATGGTAATTTCTCCGGCCAGTCCCGGCAGGTGTCGGTCATCTTGCTTAGGATATTCTTCAAATTCTTGTTGGCGGCTTCAACTGCCCCATTGGTTTGCGGTCTATATGGCGAAGATTTGTGTCGGGTGATACCGTATTCCTCCATGACTGTATTAGCTTCTCCTTCGAAGTGGGTGCCGTTATCTGAGATGATCTCGTGTGGGACCCCATATCGGCAGACAATATTCCTTTTGATGAATCGGGCAACTTTCCTGGCATCCAGGGTTTGGTAAGATTCGGCTTCCACCCATTTGGTGAAGTAGTCGATGGCTACTAGTATGAATTCATGGCCGTTGCTGGCTTTGGGTGAGACTTTCCCAATGACGTCAATTCCCCAGGCTGAAAAAGGCCAGGGAGCAGTCATGTTGTACAACTCTTTTGGAGGAAGCTTCTGGGACTTAGCATAAATTTGGCATTTGTGACAACGGCGTACATGATCAGCGCAGTCAGTTTGTAGGGTAGACCAGAAATACCCTTGCCTGATGATCTTGCGGGCAAGCGTATGCCCGCTCATATGAGGTCCGCAATCGCCCCCATGTATCTGATCCATCATTCTAACCGATTCTTCTTCGGTGAGACATTGAAGATGAGTCCCGTCGTAGTTCCTTTTATACAATCTTCCGGCACAGAGTATGAATCCTGATGCTAGTCTCCTGAGTGTGACCCGCGTTCTCTTGTCTGCTTTCTCGGGATACTGATGGTTCTTCAGCAGGTTCCAGATATCATAAAACCAAACGGTTGAGTCACCGTCTTTTTCAATTTCCACCTCAAGGGTCATGCAGTGGGCGGGTCCTGATTTCTTTTGTACCGTGAGGGTTATTTCTTCCATCCCCTCCGGAATATTGATCATAGATGCCAGGGTTGCCAATGCGTCAGCAAAACTGTTCTGGGACCTGGGGATATAGTAAAACTCCACACGCTCGAACCTTCCTGCGACTTCTTCTAGTCGGGCGAGGTAAGGGACTAATTTCTCATCTCTGATCTTCCATTCCTTCAGAACTTGATGGACCACTAGTGCTGAATCTCCGTATACCTGTATTCTCTTTATACCCCTTTGAAGAGCGATCTCTAACCCGAGTATGCAGGCTTCATATTCGGCCATATTGTTGGTGCAGAAGAAGTCCAGTCGATATGATACCGGGGAGTGAGTTTGGTCTGGAGAGACTAACAGGATGCCTATCCCGTTTCCGTTCCGATTGGCGGCTCCGTCAAAGTACAACCTCCAGTCTTCATTGATCTCGACGTTCATGATGGTTTCGTCCGGGAATTCGGCTTCTTCTATCATGTCTCCCAATATCGGATTGTGGGCCAGGTAATCAGCTATGATCTTGCCTTTGACTGCCTTCTGGGTCATGTAGGTGATGTCGAATTCGGAGAGTAGAAATAACCATTTTGCCATTCGATTCGAGAGAGCCGGTTTCTCGAAGAGGTATTTCAACGGATCAATCCGTGATGCCAGGATGACTGGAAAAACTAGCATGTAGTGCCGTAGTTTCTGTGTTACCCAGACGAGAGCGGTACACGATTTTTCCAATGGTGTGTAGTTTATCTCAAATGGGGATAGCTTTTTGCTGAGGAAATAGATGGCCTGCTCCTTCCGGGTATCGGTGAGGTGTTGGGCTAGCATTGCTCCCGCGGCTGAATTAGTGACGGTTAGGTATAGAATTAGTGGTAGTCCGGTCTGAGGCGGGGCTAGCACTGGGGGCTTGGAGAGGTAATCTTTGATTTTGTCAAAAGCCTCCTGGCATTGATCGTTCCATTCTCCTGTTGAAGACTTCCTCAGGAGTTTGAAGATGGGTTCGCACTTTTGAGTGAGCTGAGAGATAAACCTACTGATGTACTGCAGATTACCCAAAAAACCCCGGATTTCTCTCTCGGTACGAGGCTCGGGCATGTCTTGGATAGCTTGAACTTTAGCGGGGTCCACCTCGATTCCTTTCTTACTGACGACATATCCCAGGAGTTTTCCTTTGGTTACCCCGAACACACATTTCTGCGGGTTGAGTCTCATCTGATACTGGCGGAGCCGATCAAAGAAGGCTCGCAAGGCTGGTACGTGGCCTTCCCTCTCTTTTGACTTGATTATCATGTCGTCTACATACACCTCTACTTCTTTGTGAATCATGTCGTGAAAGATAGCCGTAGCTGCCCTCTGATATGTTGCCCCGGCGTTCTTCAGCCCAAACGGCATAACGGTGTAGCAGTATGTTCCCCACGGTGTGATAAATGCTGTTTTCTCCTGGTGATCCGGGTGCATCTTGATCTGGTTATATCCGGCAAAACCATCCACAAATGACTTCAGGGCGTGGTTGGCAGTATTATCTACTATCAAATCGATGTTGGGCAATGGAAAATCGTCCTTTGGACAAGCTTTATTGAGATCCCGGTAATCCACACACATGCGGACTTTCCCATTAGCCTTTGGAACAGGCACGATGTTGGCTAACCACGAGGGGTACTCGATCACCCGTAAGAATCCCACACTCAGTTGTTTCATTACTTCTTCTTTCACTTTCAAGGACCATTCTGGCGTAAGTTTCCTCAGCTTCTGTTTGACGGGCCTAAGTTCTGGATTGGTGTGTATTTCGTGCATGACTATCTGACTGTTCAAACCCGGCATATCTACATAAGACCAGGCGAAGACATCCACATACTCTTTCAGAGTTTGTGTGAATTCTTCTCTCTCTGTCCCACTTAGGCTTGCCCCAATGCGGACCTCTTTTCTTTCCTCCTCTGTTCCGAGGTTAATCACAAGAGTGTCTCCTTCCTCGCTTTGTATACGTTGCTCCTCCCGTTCAGGGTGTTCGTTCATTCTTTCCAATTCCATATAAGCAATTACAGAATTAAAAATAACAGGATAACGCAAAATAGACTCTTCTTTATTGATACTAGTATTTACAGGTACAAGTTTAAAAAGTTCATTTAGGAGTGACTCCTTCCTATCCTTATCCTCACTCTTATCTCTCACCCTTACAATTTCGCTCTTTTCCCTTTCCCCTTGGTAGTCTGGATCAGCGTATATCAAGTGTACAGGGTCGTCTCCTGGCTCATCATCTCCCAGAGCCATGATGTCGAAGAGATCTCCGATCATTTCTTCCTCTTCGCCTTTCATGTCTTCACTTTCTTCCTTCGGCCCGATTGTCAACTTGGTAGCGAAGCTGTGTACGGTGTTTTCTTTGATATATAGGTCCTCTTCATAGAAGATTTCCCACCCAGGAAGGTTCTCTCCGTCGCTGTTTCTCCAAGGCTCCTGGAAGCCGCAAAAGGGGAAGTCCTCTCCTTCTTTGACAAAGAACCCGTTCAGAGAGCTGAAATTCGGATACTGATGCCCTCGACCCCTTTTTTGTTGATCGTCCTCTTCAGTGTGTTGGTACCCCAAACCTTCCCTCTCGTACCTTGCTACTGGTTCCAATGCTTGAAGTAGTCCTGGTTGTCCCATTCCCAGACCGGCTCCAGGCAAGTATTTCATCATTCTCAACATATTTGTAATCTTGGTGCTGAGACCGGGGATATTGTCAGGGGGAAGATACCTGATTGTCTGGGTGCTAAGAGTTTGCACTTGAGGCTCGTAAGAAAAGCCTCCTAACTGTATGCTCTGGCTCCCGATTCCCAAAACTGGTAACTCCATATCCGCCAAGGTCCTTTCAGGATCTCCTTGGATGGTAATTATGTTCCCTTCAAACGGTATCTTGATTTTTTGGTGCAAGGAGGAGGGGAGTGCTCCTATGTCGTGTAGCCATGCTCTTCCCAACAGTAGGTTAAAACTGGAAGGAATGTCTATGATTTGAAAGTCGGCCGGGAAGCTTCCGGGACCAACCATGAGATCAAGTTTCAGAGACCCCAGAACGGCCCTCCTGGTATTATCATAGGCCCTGACGGTTACAGCGGATGGTGAGAGCTCTGAATCTGAGATACCCAAGCATCTGGCAGTCTTTAGGGGGCAGACATTTATGGTCGACCCATTGTCGATGAGAACTTGTGGCAAGATCTTCCCTCGGGTTCGGACGGTGATATGGAGAGCCAGGCTGTGTTTTCTCCCCAACGGAGACAAGTCTTCATCTGAAAATGACAGACTTCTTTGGACTGTGAGTGACCCGATCATGTTTGGCAGTTGTTCGGGCGTGGAGTCCGGCGATATGACAGCCTCATCCAGGAGTTTAATGAAAGCGGTCCTGTGAGGTTTGGAGGCAACCAAGAGGCCCCAAATGGTGATGTGTGCCTGGGTTTTCTTCAACTGTTCCAGTACTCGGTCTTCTCCTACTTCTTTTGGAGGCGGTGATTTTTCGGCATCCATCGGTGGTGGCTGGTATACCTTTCCTGAGCGGGTAATCTGTTGTATCCAAAGGGATGTTGGGTCTGATCCCTCTGAAGTTTCTGACGACTCTGGTTCTGCCGACCAACTAAAAGTCCCGGGGGAGGTTTCTGTCATACAGATTGTCTCCTTATGAGGGGGGCGGGGTTTCCATGGTTGTTTTTTCTTGTCCTGGGTCCATCCTATCCCAGCTTTCCCAGGATTGGTTTTGATGGTGAGTGGTTGCGAGATCCCCTGATTTGTCTTTCCTAAGCCCTGCCCAGGTAGGAAGTTCATCTTGGCCATCCATTGGTCAATTATTGGGTTGAGGCCTGGGGCAACTTGTGCTTTTGCCGATAGCATAACGGGTGCCTTATAGGCTGGATCGTCCCGAATGCGTCCTACGGGATCGAAGCCTTCGTCAGTGGTTAAGGCGTTAATTCCTGCAGGTGGAGCATGATTGGGGAGGGGGTTGTTGGTAACATTGGGCCCGCCGGGTGCGGGGATGGTTCCGGCTTCAATGAGGTCCTGGATACGATGGCGGAGAGCTAAACAACGTTCCGTGTCATGGCCTGTCCGCCTGATGGTACGCACAGTTCTCATTCATTCTCCAAGTGTGTTGGGGATAGGATTTGGTGGAGGGCGTGGGTTGAGTGGGGTGACTAGTCCGGCCTTTTGGAGTAGTTCCAGGCTTTTGACCAGAGTAGTGGGGAGGGTGCAGAAATTTCTCCTTTTCTTGACCTCGGTGTTTGAAGAGTCTCCCTGCGTAGGCCAACTCATTGGGGGGACTTGCGGTGACTGCTGAAATGGGTTTTGTTGATATGGGTACGAGCTTAGTTGGTTTACGGCTGGAGTGGCCGTCTTTCTTCCAGTGTAAGAGGCCTTCTTGGTATCCGTGTCTGCCTTTCTGGTCAATTCTTCCTCTACCTGTGACCCCATACTCAACAGGGCTCTGAAGTGTGGGAATACATGCTTTCCCATGCAGTTCAATACAGCTGGAGTAAAATTCTTCTGTATGATTTCTAACTGCTCTTCTTCGTCGGGCCGTTTGGACATTTGGGATGCCATTTCCCTCCAGCGGGTGACAAAGTCGCTGAAGCTTTCTTTCTCGCCTTGCTTGGCCATTTCCAGGTGTTTACGGGTAATTTCCAAATTCTCGTTGGACCCGTACTTGGTCATGAATTCTTTGACGATATCCCCCCAAGTTTTCGTGTGGTGTTTCTCTAGGTCGAAGAACCATCTCAGGGCTGCCCCCGTGAGAGTCATGTGAAAAGCCTGAGCCAGCTCCGGCTCTCCACAGCCGGACACTTGCATGGATCTGATGTAGGATTGGAGATGGGTTTTGGGGGGTGTAGTACCAGTGAATTTGGTGATAGAGGGGAGCTTAAATCCTTGAGGTAGTCTGGCTTCTGGGTAGAGGGAAAAGGCGTTCATGTCTGTGATCTCGTCTGCCCCTTTCATCAGAGAAACACCTCTTTGCAGAACCTTCATCTGCTCTTTCAATTTCTTCATTTCTTCGCTCTCTCTTGACACCTCATCGGGCTGTTCCCGGGCTATCATCGATTCTGCGTATACTGCCCGGAGTCGGTTGATGTCTGGGTACTCATTGGGAGGGGCTATTGGGGCTGGTGGAATAGGTCTTGCGGGGACTTGTGGCCATGGTTGATATTGGGGATCGAGGCCTTGCTGAGGTTGTGGCCAGACGATGGGTGGCTCTTGTTGTTGGTATGTGGGGCCTGAATCCGGGGCCCATTGGTTCTGATTGTTGGGGTCGGTTTGAACGGGACCGGCCATGTTGGGGCCCGTTTGGGGTGGATTAGTTCCTTGGATTGGGGGAAGTACTTGTGAAGACTGTCCTTGGTTCGGATCACGATTCGGTGGTAGTCGATCAAACCCCGGTGGTGCAGTTCGTTCGGCTGACAATTCTTCTATTCGGATTCGAGTACCCTGTTGCTCGTTCGTGAGATTTGCCAGATCCCTGCTGACGGTCATGAGTAAACGGTGCATTTCGGCTAGGGTTGGCTGAGCTGATGATGCCTCGGCTCGGCTCTGATCTGTCTCTCGATTCTCGCGTTCATCGGCCATTTCAGGTGTGCTTGGTCTTACTAGTCTTCCGGTGTGATCACGGCCGGCCCAACCTTCCAGTCTGTTGTTGCTTCACGACTGTAGACGAAAATCACGTGGCGAAGATGAAGGAAGACTGTGATGCGACTCGATTTTTGCCAAAAGAACCACTAAAAATTGCCGAGAAGAGCCTCAAATTTTAAAAAGGGTGTCGAAAAGTAAGCCGTAAAGTGGTACATCCTCTATGGCTGTTTGACAAGTGTTTTAACTGACTCAATCTTAGATGCAGCGCAGGTGTTCGAATGGTTAAGGCTTCAGGCTCCCTCCTTTTTGGCAAGACCTTGCGATATACCCCAAGGGCGGGTACGTGCAAGAATCTTTTGATATACTTCCCGGGTACGTGAGTGTTCTCGTCACTCGATATACCTCGGGGGCGTACTTGGCCAAGGAGAGTGGAAGTAAATGCTTTCGGTTTATGTTGGCCCAAGCAAGCCAACTCCCTACTCACTTATAATACTTCCGAGGGTTTGGGGTAAATTCACACTCGTAGAACCAATGCATGATTTGTGATAGTGCGTGTAAAGTTCGAAAGGTTGGTTTCACAAATATCATTATCTTTATTACGTCTTTTCGAAAAACTCCCATTTTTTAGAAAAAGGTTTCTTCTCAATCAATTAACATGAGTAGGGAAAGCAGTAAAAGCAAGTTTTTCAACAGATAAACAAAGGTCCACATATAAGAGTCTAGTTTTCTAATGGTGTCCCCAGCAGAGTCGCCACTGTGAGAATCCGCAAATGCGGCCCCCCGGGTCTCGTCCCCGTTGGTGGTGGGGGTCATGGGACGTCGGAACTGATTCCGTCGTTCCATTTGCTGGAGCGTTTTCGTTGATTCATATCAAGTGTCCCTACGTTCTATTTCTAGATGCAAGGGGGTTCATTCAGAGTCGCCAGTACGTTTTACGAGAAAACGGACAAAAAAGGTCGTGTAAGAGGAAAGGCTATAGACAAGCCTTTCTTTACACGTTTGTCTGCGAAACCGGGATTCTTATAGGGTTCGGAAACTATATTACGGTTTGGGAAGGTGTTAAGCACCCATTCCGCCCTTTCGGTCTCTAGTGGTCTTATATGTTTATTCTATGTTGAAAAACTTGGATGCTTTTACCGACAGTCTACTACTTTCTAAATAAATAATAAAAAAAAACCCTAATTTGGGAAAACGGGGAAAGGAATGAAAACCTTTGTGTTCCGAGATCCGATGTTTTTATATTTAAAAGATGTAATGACAAATGACAAAAACCTTTTATTTTTGAAAGAGTATTCCGTATTATTTCCTCAGATAATGACGGTTTTCTCGAGTTGTGATTATTTTGAAAAAGGTTCGGATCTTTATGTCGGGACTAATTCAATATGGAATTTGAACTCTTTGAGGAGAGTTTATCAGACACGTCGCAGTCTATGGAAAAGACAAGATATGTGGATTTTAATTCCTAGATAAGTCTTTATCGGTCCGGGGTTTGAAAACAGGGTTTATCCGGACGATAATGTACTTACTCTTCTGGTTTTGAAAGTAGTTTTATCAGGGTCTTTTGTTTTGAAAACGGTAGACTATTGGTAACTTGACAATAAGTTTATTCAAATAAAACGTGGACAGAATAACAGAAGTAAAACAAGTACACAGATATCTAATCTTAAATACTAGAAGGGACTTTCTTTACCTTCCCGACGAGAATAATAATAAGAAAGAAAATATAATACGGCAGAGGGATCTCCGGCGATAATAATCTTCTCTTTCTTTAGATATTTCCGAGAAATCGATTCCGGAGACGGGACACGTCGAGTGTCGAGGATAGATTCGATAATTCTTCAGAAATAAGATAATAGTAGAAAAGTGCTTGATAAAAATCAAATCTAAAGCTCCAAATTCTCAGATTCCCATTGCTGCCCCTTGAACCCTTGGGGGTGTTGGCCTATTTATACTGCTCGGGAGAGATTGTCGCGCGACATTTCCTTAAAAAAGGAGAATGTCGCGCGACATTGTGATATGTCGCGCGACATACGGGAATGTCGCGCGACAAACGGCTGAAGTGATGGTTCTGACAGATTGATGTGTCAGAAAGTGGTTGGTCTGGTGCAGAGGGGGAATGTCGTGCGACATAGTGGAATTGTCGCGCGACATATCAGGGATTGTCGCGCGACAATGTGATATGTCGTGCGACAATCTCTCTAAAGAACAAGTTTGTCGGGCGACAAACCCTCCTAGTGTAGTACCGGGTCCTCGGGTGGGTCCCGGACCCAAAATAGTAGTTCTCGGAGGTCGTTAGGGTTCTTGCGGGGGTCACGGATCGGGGTGTCTACAGGTGCACTTACTTGACACAAAATGATAACTAATCGATTAGAACTTTACCATTAACGAATTCGGGTGACCCTTTTTTTTTCTAAAATAAAAATAAAGTTAATTAAATTAAGAAAAAAATTGTATCTATTTTAGGATTCATAAATGTTTATCCTTATTTTTTTTAGTAATTCTAATTATTAACTCATTTTACTGTAGTAATTTTTTTTAGTAATTCTAATTATTAACTAGCAAGTCCATTTCTTTTTGAGAAATATGTGCTTTCCAATTTTTCGGGTCATATAAATCATATACATTAACATTCTCATTCCCATTTTCACCATCAATATTCACATTCCAATTCCCATTTTTACCATCAACATTTACATTTTCATAATTTACATTCTCATTCTCATTTTCATTATTTAATTCTTATTCACATTTTCAATATCAGCATTTACATTCTCATCTAAAGAATTCACATATTCATCATTCACATCCATATCCATATCCACATTCACATTATCTTCATTTGAAAGTGAGGGATTAATTAGGTTTTTTTTTTAACACACCTATCCATAAAATCTATAATAGATTGTATGACCAACTCTCTTTTTTAATTTTTCTCCTTTTACTTCTAAAGTCATGTATCCGCTTGCCGTCATTGTTAGAGTTAATCAAAAAAAATTTGTAACAACCAACAAATAAGCAAGACTAGTACAAGTATACAAAATTACAAATAATCAATTAATCAATAAATACACCTAATATTAGACAACTAATCAAGAATAAAACTAATATTTAACAACTAAAAAGCTAATAATATAAAATTAGGGCTTTTGTCTTTTGACTTAAAACACCAAATATATTCAACAAATCAACAATCAACATTCAACAAGACAACAACTCATCAATATTTCAAGAAATATACTTCATATCATGTTATTGATCATTAATCAAGAAATATGCAAAAAATATACTCCATAAGTTCATAAATAATCAAAAATTAGGGCTTAAGATTTAAGAAGTAGTAACCACTTAACCTTGGTTGGTGTTCAGAGGTGAGGATGGTGGAGCTGTGGTCGGCTGGAGTGCTCTTTGTTTCACTGGTCGTTGAGAGGGTGGGAGGAGAGGTCACATAGAGGTGGAGGGGGAAAGAAATTCGAGTAAGAAAATGGCAAAGTGCACTCTCATCTCTTTCTCCCGACTTTAATTTCAATGTGCATGTTTCAATTTTTAAAGGGCCCATCAACTTTTTTTTCTTACGATTAGATACATTTAATTATAAATTTTTACATGTAAGTCCTTAATTTTTATTTTTTAGTGTCCTATCTTAAAGTGGGGTTCTAAGCAAATGCCTAAGTTGCCTCTCCCTCTAGCCGGCTCTAAATCTATATTATTATAATAGCATACTCATCGTGGCTCCAAATATTAAAGTACTTAATACAACTATATAGCATCCATTAGTAATAATAATAATAATAATAATAATAATAATACTTTTAACTCACCCCTTCCCTCCTCTATATCTACCTTTATCAAATTTAAATAATCATATATCGTAGTGAATAGATCCAAACTTAAGTTCAATCGAATGAAAGTTTATGTATATAAGATGCCTTGATTTAAGTCATTTCATTGCCTCCCTTTTCTTTTAAAAAAGAAATAAAAAATAAAATAAATTCTCAAACTACATCTATAATATGTATTATAAAGTAAAAATCAATTTCAACGGCAAAAATTTGCTTGTAGTAGGGATCAAATTTTAATCCTATACAATATAAGGCAAGTTTTTCTTTCAAATTATATATATGTGAGTCGCACACATACATAGCATATACAAGGTAATATAGTAGAGAAATGCTAAACATGAAAAAAAAAATCCACAAAAAATTATTTCACAAATAAACTTGGCATTCATTTGGGTAAAGTGATGTAATTGGTGGTGGATCTCAAATCCATACATCAATGCTAAGTGTGTTTATGAAATAAATTTTTGTGATTTTTTTTGTGTGTGTAACATTTATCATTTACTATGTATCTACACATGTATTTTTTTTTGTCATTTTTTTTAATGGAACGTTTCAAGTAGATCTAGCAGAATTATATGTTATATGATAACAATACACGGATCGACATAAAACTATAAACTATTAAGTATGAATCTTAACAAATTCAAGTAATTATCGGGTGCACTTGCTTGATACAAAATGATATCGAATCGATTATGGGTTTACCATTAAGGAATTAGGGTGACCCCCTTTTTTTTTTTAAATAAAACTAAAGTTAATTAAATTTAAAATAAAGAATTTGTATCTATTTTAGGATTCATGAATGTTTATCCTTATTTTTTTTAGTAAATCTAATTATTAACTCATTTTACTGTAGTAAAAAAAATTTCAATTTTTTTTATCTCTGTACAATTGGGTAGCACGAATTCTGAAATATATGAAACAATAGTTATCCGTTCGTATTAATGAAGATGGAAGTAAAACTAATTAGCGCACAAACCAACGAGTTGAGAAGTAAACTTGGAGGGATACAGGCGTAATTTAAATCAGTATCTCGCGATGTTCCTCGAGTGGTAAACGCTAAAGCAAGCACGGGAGAATTATTAAACTGAGAGATGAATAAATTATACTTTTGATCTGTGTAATTAGAGCATAGTAAAATCCAAATTTGAAGAAGAAGAAGAAGAAGATGGATGAGCAAGTAGTCGGAGAAGGGGAATCGCCGGAGCAGAGGCCCGGCATCTTCGTTATCGGTTCCGCGAACGTCGGCAAACGTACCCTCCTCTCTCGTACGTATCTCTCCCTCTCTAAGATTCATTTCATTTCAAGTTGCACCTATACATACATACATACACGTATATATATGTGTGTTTGTTTTTCTTAACCTCTGAATGCTGAACACGAAATATCTTAAACTAAATTAGATCACCGTATACGATCGCACCTATTAAACTGGGGTTAGTAACAATAAAGCTAATTTAGGGTTTCCAGTTGTTTTAAGTAGGAAGGGATTACAACTAGCAGAATGGAGGAACTGATGTTATTAATAATACTACTAGAGTTTTGTGCACACGTAATACATTTGCGATTCAGTTATAATTAATTTGAAGAAATTTATTTTGGAAAACTAATAATATGTAGCATAGTAGTTGAGAGTCCAAGTACGAAAAAAAAAAAAGAAAGACCGCAGTGGCTGGCTACTGTTCTCCGCGAGAAGGGATTACTAGATTAGTCGAGGTGCGTGAAAGCTGGCCCAGGCACCTTGTGGTTACTAGAAAGTATCTAGACAAAAAAAAAGAAAAAAAAAAGAGAGTCCGTGTACAGCGGGTTCGAATTTTATTGCTTATGCTAAAGAAAACTCTTTTTTAATAAAATAAAAGGCTGTAGGGGCAAAATATGAAAACCAAAAACCTGACAAGACTTCATAAATACCAAAATATTTTCTGGATTTATATAATAGTAGATGGTTACAAGGTTGATTGGTGATAATGGAAGCTAGAGATAAAATAAAATAGTGACCAAGAAACTAATGTATCTGCAAGATCGGCAACAATTGAGGATAAGACCAAGAGAAGGAGTTTAAGACGATTTTGTCATTGACAAGGACAACTTCAATTGGTTTCCCTAAGATTATGAGGTGGCATCCTTATCCTTGAAAGAAAAAAGAAACATGGGATACGGATTCTATTGATGGCAATGTGCTCGCCTCTTGAGGTGTTGTATGATGGTTTTTTGGCTTTACTGAAATGGGGATAGGGTGGACACCCTCGGAAGGAGAGAGAAGAGTGGTGGTTGTGGGTTTATGTTGTACTAGTCATTAAGCTCCAGTTAGGCATAGGAGGCCTTTTCGAGGGTTAGTTACCCTTTAAAATGTTCTTGATATGGAAAGAAGCTGTGTTGTGGCAATGCTTATTATTGATGGTTTTGGGAACGGGGGGAAGATGCTCTGTAATTTCTGTTGCATGTGTGAAGAAAATGATACTTGTATGTAAAGCTTAATTCTTCTGATATTTTCTCATGGTATATGTGATCACAATTTATGCATTCTGGAGTACATTACTTCTATTATCCCAGGTTACTAGGGTATCTTTGGAAGGATCTATGGGTTTCTTTTGACAAGGATTACATGGCTTTTGAACCCCAGAAGGATGTTACTATGCTATAAGAAGACCAAGAGATTTGTTAGTTTTGTGCGCTGAAGGGGATCACAATAGTTAGTGGACAATATATCCGTTAGCCATGAATAGATTTTAAATGTGATTTTCTCTGAACTGCACTGGGTTTTTGGTGTCGAGTAGGTAGAGGACGAGAGTTTTGCTTTGTTTTTAGGCGCTGGGATAGAGTTGAAGGATTTCTCCTGCAACTCTTTTCAGAATGGCGTTGGAAAAAGAAGACCAGGTGTGATATGTTGCATGGTTCCCTGTTATATGCAAGCGCAAGGAAAGTTGAAATGGAAGACTTAAAAGAATGTGTTGTATTACAAGGGGTTACGTGAATGCCCTCCTTTGTAGTTCCTTAGAAAAGGTAATATGCAGGGGAAGATGCGACCTAGGTAGCCCCAGCGTATCTCTTCATAAACCTTTTACTATAGACTAATTGTTTAAATGAGGAAAGATAATCTCTGTTAATAGGCAAGTGCAACCCTTTCATAAGCGAGAGGTTGTAGGTTCAAAACCAATGAGGCGGTGTTTCACCTTAAAACCCCATTAACGCCAGTTTTAAATTTCTCTAAGGGACAGTTAACAGAGGACAATTAATCCCATTTGGGTAGTCACTATCTCCATTACCTGATAAAATTTCACTACAGTCCATTACTAGAGTTTAAAAAGAAAAACTTCCCTAGTGGTTTTCTGCTTTAGAGACTGTTGATCAATAATGCTGAATTGTGCATTGGTTTGGAAATTCATTCTGTCTTTGGCGTGTGTCCTAAGGTGTATTTGAAATTTTTGGTAGAATTGCAATAATTATAGTCAAGTAGGATAGGCATGGGTAGCTTCATGGGTGTATGTCTTTGTATGGATATGCCATACCTCTTTTGTTTCTTCTATTTCCTTTTCTTTTATGTATTATTTATATTTTATATACTCGTAATTCTTTGAATTTTCACGCTGACCTTTCCTCTCCTCTTCTCCTTTTTATTCATTTTTATTTATAAATTTATTTCTCCTTAACTACTTTATCGTTTCTTCTAAGTTGAAACTAAAGTAGAAAGACGCTTTGGAGAAATTTTCTTTTAAGCCTCTTCAGCTATTCATAGTGGGTAGATAATTTTAGGATAAACATTCTACGAACGCTGCTATATTATGTTAATATGGCTAGCAAATACCTCTTGATCTTCAGTTGACACGCAATACCATTGTGGGTTTTGTTCTGTGTGGATGCTTGCTTATCAAGTAAATGTGCTATTCTAAACCCCTCACATTGAAAATGTTACTTTTGCTGTTAAGAGAATGATATTCTGAAGTTGATTTGTTGCTTGTTCTTTTATTTGACCTTATTATTTCCCTGTATATCATGTATACAGTCCACCCCCCACAACAAACAAACAAAAAACACACACACACACACAACACCACAAACCCACCCCACCCCAAAGGAGAAGCCATTTTCTGGATAAAATTGAAGGAAAAAAAAACGCGAAAAAGGAGTGGTTGTGTTGATGGTTGACTGGTCCGCGCACACTAATCTATTTTACAATTTGTTTGTTGTAGGGTTACTCTCTGTAGATTTTGAAGATGCTCCTGATTCGTCGTCTGATCTACGTGCCTATGGGTAAGTTGATTATACTTCTACTTTGTGGCATTGGTGCCCAATTCTAGAATAATAGTGTGCGTGTTAGAATTTCCTGATTATTTGTTAATGGTTTATTACTTTATTTTACAGGTGGACTATCAACACAAAGTATTACACAGCTGATGTATCTGTGTGGATGGCTCATCTACATGAAGAGTTTTACATTGAGGCCCTGCCAATTTTTGACCAATTGGCAGCCTTGGTGATGGTTTTCGACATCAACGATGTTAGCCAACTTCTTGCTTCATGTCCATATGTTTATTTCTTGAAGTTTTGGGGTCTGTTTTGTTCAGCATGAAATGTTTTTTTGCCTTAAGGTAAAACAGAAATGGTGAAAAGTACTTTCAGCTATTTTGAATGCTGAATAAGCAAAAATACATGAAAAAATTTGCTGAACAAAACTGAATCCTGAAAACGCGAAATTAATAAGAAGCATGGATATAGATAAAATAACGATACACAGACACGGCTTTCCTAGGAAAAATAGGATACTGATACGTTAAGGATAGGATTATATCACATATTTTTTATCATTTAATGCTTAATTACTTGTGGATATTTAATTATTACATGTATATTTCTTATACCGTACACATCATCTTGATGGCTTCTCTCCCACTCAGATCCCAGCTCGTCTGATATAGTTTTTTCTAGCCCGGCTTCTACTTTGATATAATCTTTAAGTTGATTGTTCGTAATTTTTATACATCTTTGCCTTGCTTCCTAACTCCGTACGCAATTTTTGTTGTTTACAAGTCGCAAGAGTCTTGATTGAGTATCCAGAACCATAGTGGTTGAAAGCGCGCCCAGGCACACGCCTAGGCTCAAGGCGCATCCAGGCACAGGCAAGGGGAATCGCTTCCTCCAAGGCACATCCCATTCAGCTAAGCGCGTGCCTTATGCACCTAGGCTCCAGGCACGGGGTGCTCCAGGCGAGGGATTTTTTGAAGTGAGGCTGATTTGTATTCTTTAATGTGAAAACGTTTTTTTTTTTTTTTCCTTTTTTTGGCCTTTAGTCAATACAGCAATATTTTAGGTCTTATGTGTCTTAAACCCAATGAAACCCTAAAAGGAGAGAGTCGATCAAAAAGTGGCAATGGCGCAACGTGATTTCTCTCACTCGGTCGACGATTTCTCACCTCACAGATTTTTCTTCTCCTTTCTTCTTTCGTCTCTTTCTGTATTTTTCTCTGTTATTAGTTATTACTAGCTTTTGTTCTGCGAACCAAATAACATGGCTTCATTGATTGATTTATTTTTCTAGGATTCTTCTACAGTTCTACTCTTCTTGTTCGATTCTGAAGAAAATACAGTTTTCTTTTTTCTATGTTATTACTAGCTTTTCTATTTTATTTTTTTATTTTTTTTCCTAGTTAAAATTTTCTGATCATCACTAAAAGTTAGGCATAAGTTTGGCAGCCTAATAGTGTATAAAAGTTGGCTTCTCAACAGTTTTATCATCACATAATTATTTGCTCTAGATGATACGACATTAGATTAGTTGGTGTAAATTATGATTAGAAATATATATTTCAAGTTTTTGTATGTGGTGTGCCTCACTTCAAAAAGGCGCACGCCTGCGCTTTGCGCCTTTAGCTTCTGACAACTATGTCCGGAACCAAGAATATATTCATTAAATTATGGATACGTATCCAAGAGTATCCTCAAAGATCGGTAATTAAAGATTTATTCATTAACTATGGATACATAAAAGTAAGTATCTAATATGCATATGCCTCCTTCATAGAAGTATCCGTGCTTCTTAGAGCGAAAATATGTGTCACCATTTTCTAACATGGCTCAAAATATTTCATCCCAAACTAAACGATCCCTTAGTTTTGATTTGCCATACCTTATGCAAACTGCAAGATTATAAGCTCTTTTGTGTGTTTTTATATGCAGCTGAAATCTTTTGTTGCACTCAAGGATTGGGTCTCTCGCACTGATATTCAAAAGTTTGATGTATTGCTATGTATTGGGAACAAAGTGGATCTTCTTCCTGGCCATTCAGCACATGTTGAATATAGAAGGCATCTGCAGAAACTAGATGAATCTTGGGGTAATAATAATAATAATCATTCTCCAGATTTCTCGGGGTATGGAATTTCGGAAACCGAAGGAAGTAGTTTGTTGGGAGACGAAGAATCTCCCTGGGAGATCAAGAATTCTTGTTTGGAATGGTGCATTGAACACAATATTGAATATGTGGAAGCTTGTGCATCCAATGCTGAATTTGACAAATGTGAGTTCTTATTATATCTTCCTTACATCCTATTTTGAATTTTAGCAATTTTATGTTTGTCATTCTCTAAAGTTGCCACGCAGCTTTAGCTATTTCTGGTGTTCTGAACTTGTTGAATTGGATAACTGGACGATACGTCTAGAAATCTTATCTAAATTATTTCAATTCCTCCAACAAAGCACGATATAACACAAATACTTACCCGAGAAAATTGCAAACTATAACCCATTTTCGCTTGACCCTTTGCCCCCCACAATTATTCAAGAAGCTAACTGTTCTGTCCAAAAATGTTAGTGGATTTATATCAAAAGGTGCGTATTTGACAGATTTGTCCAAAGTCTCCTAAAAACCCTTCAAGAATGATGCATATCTAATTAAATTCTGACAAATTTGTTACTGAATATTGTCAAGTTCAATGTAAAAATATAAACGGCTTTTCCATTCACTTTTATAGCTTAAAGGGCAAGCAAAAATCAATTATGATTGAGAGGGTTTACTGTAACTTAACACCCCACCCCGTAAAACTGAAGAAAAGGAAAAAGATATATACATAACCTAGGATTTGAATTGCAAAGGAAAGAAGAAAAACAGCAAAGTAGTTCATTGGAATTTGAACTCGCAACTCTAATTCTGAACACACTAAAAAAAACATTGTACTTCTCATAGACCTGAGTTCCTTTGTATTTCTGAACCCACGGTCCCTTTTGACTCCATTCCTTCTCATTTTTGGACTTCCATTGGTATGCAGCTTGTTGCAACCAATTATAGACCAACCAAAATTCCCAAGATTTGGTTTTTCATGCCTCTCACACCCCCTCACTGTTGGTGGATTCTTGGGTTTTTCATCATCTCTGATGCCTTCCATACCATCACCTTTTGCTCAATGTGTCCAGCTACAGATTCTGATAATTTTTGGCTGCCTGCACTTTTCATGCTCCAGCTGCCTTTTGGATACTGCAGTTCCTCATTTTCTTAGCTCAGTGCTCTTTCAGTTCTACAAGCACTGATTTGCATGAAGTGTGGATGCTTCACTTACGGGTTTTGAAGATGTTTTGTCTGCTGTGTGTTTTCTGCAGCATTTCTCTTTGCAGATTCAATTTCTGCAGTTTTTGTTTTCATAGTATTTTGTTCACCCACATCAACATGTATAGGCATATTATAGGTATTGCTTCATTGGATCCAAGTCTAGGTTCTTAGATCACATTGCAATCCTTTTTACTCTTTTGTTGCTTTATAGCGTTATTTATGGCTTTGTACCCTCTTTTCATTAAGCCTTGAAGGTCGGGTTTTTGTCACCTCCCGCAAATTCCTTTTTTGTTGTTTTAATGATAGCACTCTAATATGCCCTGGTCTGGGATTAGAAGTTTAACAACAACAAAAAAAAATAAAAAATAGTAGTTCATCGGATATATAATCTGCTGTCTATACAGAGAAACGTGTCATTTGTGTCTTTGGGTCAGATTAATCTTTTATCGACATGGGTAACATAAGGGTTAAGGTCAAGGGTGCAAGACATTCTGCTGAAATACAAGCCTCAGTTGATGTTTTTTGGTGGCATATGATAATATGATTAGTTAGTTTAAGTATGATGAATATCGTATTTTCCAACATCAGTTTCTATTTTAGCCTATGTATCTTTAGAAGTTATGAAAAGAACCCAAGTTTTACAAATGCATGAATATTTATTTATATCCATAATGGAAGTTTGGCAACATCAATTGCTGGTTTAGCCTATCAATTTTTTAACATTATGAAAAGAACACAACTTTTTTAAAAGATATGGTTTCCATGTCTCTTTTCAACACTTGATGATATGAGCGAATTTTTTTTATTGGACAGGTTTGTCAGTTGATGGCGATTCACAGGGTGTTGAGCGACTCTACGGGGCCCTTTCTGCTCATATGTGGCACGGAATGACCTTGAAATCTGGCAATAAGATAAATGAACCTTCATTACCTGAAAAACAAGGTTTCACACAGTACCCTTGTTAATTTTGAACTTCTAATATTTTCTGACTTTATTGCATCTTAATGCGAATTTAGACTTGCTCACCCATCAATCAGGAATACCCTTTGAAACAACCCTTATTCTCTCCCAAAATGGGTAGCCCAAGTTATAGGTTCATCGAGCCTACGTATAAGCCAAGGACCTCCCCATTGCAATACCGATATGGAATAGGTGGTTGTGACAACAACTCCTGTTAAAGCCCTGACATCCTTGTCAGGCTGGTGTCATACACAAATGATTTTGGCTCATTGCCGGCCGCCACTAACGATTTTGGCTTATTGGCAGCCTCCCAAACACAACCGACAATATCCACACGTTGACATGGTAGTGGGCCTAGGTCCGCTCTAATACCACATTTAACAACACAAGTTCTCCCCTAAAATGGTTAGCCCAAGTTATAATTTAGGTTTTCAAGTCCACATAGTTTTGACGCTTGGGGGTGGGTTTTTTTTGTGTGGGTGGGTGGGTGGGTGGGGGGGGGGGGTAGTCTAATTTCTCTTTAAGCCTTTTACTTATATCAAGGTGCTGAATATTTTCATCTCCATCGCGCAGAGTTATCTGAAGAAGAATCGGACTATGAAATCGAGTACGAAGTCTTGTCTGCAGGTTCAGCAGAACCATGGGATGACACGTGGGTTACTGCAAATGGTGTTATCTCATCCTCAGACAAAGTGGAATCAGTTGGACAAAATTCTGACAGGCCCGTTGGAGGGGATGCGCACCCATCAACGTCATCATCTCAGTTGCACGAAGAGATTCAAAATGATACGATTCCCAAAGATTTGGACGAAGGCTCGGAACCCGATGAGGGCACCCATTATGAACTCGAGGATCTGGAAAAGTTAATGTCTGAAATTGGGAGTATGCGTGATAGCTTGAGGTTGATGCCTGATTTTCAGAGGAGGGAAATGGCTGGAAAGTTGGCGATGAAAATGGCTGCAATGTTTGGGGACAGTAGTGGCGATGAAGAGGGATTTTGATCGAGGAAAGCATATATTTCTGAATTCCCAAACGGAAATCTTAAAGCTCGTGAAGAGAAATTGATGGGGCATTTGTTTATAGTTGGCGAATGAGATGAGCCTTTGAAGATTGATGGGGTTACAGCGAGGAGATAAGGTCAGTTTTTGGTACTGGATATATTTATGATATTCTCAGGATTGGTTATGGGTGTGTTAGCTAGGTTTATCTGAATATGATGATTCTATTTCTTGGAAAGAGACTTTGCTTTAATCAAAATGATAAAGTTTGGTGCCTTTAAAATGCGAGTATTGCTGCAAAAAATTGTTGTAAATGGTTTATGTGATTGTGGTGGTTAAAAAGGGGATTCTTAGAGAATTTACCTGGTGTTTGATTTAAAAAATGAAAATTGAAACTAAAAAAAATTGTTTGTTTAGTTTTAAAAGCTGTACCTTAAAAAATATAATTTGTTTTAATATAACACATCTGAAAACTAAATTTTTTTAGTGTGACAATTTGTCCTTAAGAGTTAAAAGTAAAGTTAAAGGGTTGCTGGATAATGTGGTAATTTGTTTAAATGTAAAATGAGTATTTTATACTCTTTAAAATTAAGTTTTCAATTTTAAGTGAGAAATTTACCACTTGAAACTTTAGATGAAAATTTTCAGTTTTAAGTGAAAAAAATTAAGTTGGCACTTAATCTTTTTTTGTTAACAAATAACTTTACAACTATTTAAATATGTGTTATCAAATAACACCTTAGGGCGTGTTTGGTTCGAGCTTTTGAGCTTTCCTGGAATTTTAAATTCCATTCCATTAGGATTTTGTCGTTTGGTTGGAGTTTTAGATAGGAATTTAAGATTTCTAAGAAACTTAAATTCCCCTCTTTTGCCAAATTTAATTTCCTTATAAATTGGGAGGAATCCTCTTTTTTTTTCCAGAAAATGAAAAAAATATATTTTCCCCCAAAAATGAAAAAAAAAAAAAAAAATTCAAGAAAATGAAAATATTATTTTTTCCAAAAAATGAAAAAAATTATATTTTTTTCCAGAAAATGAAAAAAACTATATTTTTTCCAGAAAACGAAAATATTATTTTTTTGGGGCAATTAAAAAAAAAAAAGGCTTATTAGAGAAAGATTTTCACACTAAAGCCAAGGAATAATTTTTTTTTAAATAAAGGGCCTATTTTTTATTTTATTGATAATATGACATGTGCTTTTTTTTTTTTCATTATAAAATGACATCTCAACCCTTAAAATAAACTAAAAAAATACCAATATGCATTAAAATATGGACTGCAATATGAACTTTGCAGTCCATATTTCACTACAATGTGAACTTTGCAGTCGATATTTTTAGTGCAAAGTTCATATTGCAGTCCATATTTTACTGCAATGTGAACTTTGCAGTCCATATTTTTAGTGCAAAGTTCATATTGCAGTCCATATTTCACTGCAATATGAACTTTGCAGTTCATATTTTACTGCAATATGAATTTTGCAATCCATATTTTTGTGCAAATTTCATAAAAAGGGGTAATTTAGGTAATACATAACATGTTTTTATTAATTAAATGATATTTAAATGTATTCAAATACATTCATTTAAAATATAAAACAAAATAGGCCTCTTACACTAATTACCAATTAAAAATAGGCCCTTCATTCAAAAAAAATATTATTCATTGGATTTTTGGTAAAAATCAATGTATAATAAGCCCTTCTACCTAATTTCTAGTATTTTTTTCCAGAAAATAAAAAAATTATTTTTTTTGCCTATTTCATTCCTAAAATTCCAACCAAACATGAAACGAGTACTAATAGATTAAAATAAAGGATGCTAGGAATAAAGATTTCCTGACATATAGAATGCTAATTCCATCCTAAAGTTCGAACTAAACGAGCCCTTAGTTTCTTTCTTTGTCTTCGAACTCCTAAAAGCAAAGGGTAGAGGTCTTTGACTGTTATACTTTTTAAGTAACCACTATCATAAATTTAATCAATGGTTAAAAATACAAATTATTTTAATTTTTGTCTCTTAATTTGAGACATTTTTTTTATATGTTAATTTGAGATATTTTGATAAAAAAAAAAAAGAAAAGAAAAACCGAGTGTATTAATATAAGATATTTTGAAAAGGAGAAAAAAAAACATGTGTTAATATGAGACTTGACCCAAAACAATTTACTTACTCTTTTTTGCTTTTTATTATTTCAGTGTAAGTTAAAAATGCCTTTACATCTGATACTATTATGAGAAAGATAGAGATATTTATTTTTTCCATCTGGAATACCAATAGCACCCTTGTATTCTCTTCTCTAGGCACTAGAACTTTTAGAAGCACTTTATCAGCAAGATAATTATCTCTTTTGCTTTTTCCCTCTCTTTTCAGTCTATATCTATCTATATCCGTAGTCAAGTGAAAAGTGGTGGAAGCCAATTACTCGATAAGAAAATGCTTTGGGAGATGTGTAACATCCTTACTAGTCTTGTGTTTTAGGTTCAAAGTAGATTATGTAAGAAAAAGTATTTTAGGAACTATATCAAGGCACTTACTTAGCATGGTGGGCGAGGAATCAAGTTGTGAAAATAACATTAGTGGATCTTTTTCATGGATCTTTTCTTTCATTGTTTATTACTCTTTTATCTGTCTCGAAATTATTGTTTTATTGACTTTCGTACGTTTTGTGGAAAATGCTAATTTTAATTCAATCATCGTCAAGGGTACAAGTTGTTTATTATTGCGGGATTCGGTGTTCCAACACATTAATGAGGCTTTTAAGACGTGCCAAGTAGGAAAGTGAGTCTTCATTTAAAACACATGGTGAACGATTTGTTGTCTATTACAAGCCGGTAAATTGTTACTCCCTCCCTCTTAATTAAGCATCTCACTTTTGTTTTTAAGCCGCCTCAAACTAAATGTCTCAATTCTTTTCTGGGACATGATCAATGTACTAAATATTATTTATTAAATTTAAATGAGTGTTTTCAATGTTTTCTTATAAAAAAGTACAAGAGGGACTCTTAAGACAGAAGTAGGAAGTTGCAAATGAATTGGCCTCTTGAATCTTTCATCATTTGGTTTTTGTGTTTTAGTCGGTGATCAAGTGTCTTTGCTTTAATATGGTACTATGGGAATTCGAAATGGGAATGAAATCCCATGTGTGTAGAAAATGCTAGATTGGAGGTTTTGAGGACACAAGGTTAAGAGGGATGGGAAGAACATAAATAAGTTCGGGAAATATGGTGGTCCTAGCCTCGTTTGGTTTAGGAAAGGAAAATCAATTCTCTTGTCTTTTTCATGGAGGTGGGAAACTAAATTTTCTGTCAAGTTTTCTTTCTTGTGTTTGGTAAAGCATGGAAAATATTTAGGTAAGGGTATTGTCGTTCAAATTTTTTTAATAAATGTTTGAAAATCACATGAGAAAATCAATTTCATGAGTTTTGAGAGGAATTGTTTTGCCCCCTACTTTCCCTTATGTTGGGAAAGTATTTCCGAAATTTGTGCTTACCAAACAAAGGAAAGGAAAGGTTTTTCTTTCTCAAGTCCTCAAATCCGTAAGCCAAACGAGACTTAGTATTTAGCATCAATGGTTTCTTAGAAGAATTTGAGTAAGCAACAAGAGAGTTGGTAAGGATTGTAATACTTTGCTCGTAAAATTTATGTTTAATTCTTACTGCCAATAATCACTCTGGGTCTTAGTAGACGATCTATAAAAATCATTATAGGCGCTCGCTAGTCTTGGATTGAGATAACTTATCCTCGTGTAACCCTTACAAATAACAGGGAGAAGGATTGGAGTCAAATAGTAACACTTAAATTTGAGGGCCTTCTAGATGAGGTTCCAAGGTGGTAATTTAGATATACGGTATCTAGAACACTTAAATAATATTTGATATCCCTTTGTTTTCCTTTTTTTTTCTTTTCTTTTTTTTCTTTTTTTATCTATTTTGTGTCTTTTGTAATTATGTATTCAAGTAACCATTTATCTTGTTTTAAGGTAAGATACATTTCACTTTTTAGCATTTATCTTTGTTTTAAGGTAAGATACATTTCACTTTTTAGGAAGGATTGATTGCGTTAGGCAGGTGAGTGGATTCTTTCCTGATCTTACTAACCCATATAATATACGATAAGATTTGATGTTCTTTGCCCTACGATAAACCAACCTTCATGAGATGCGGAAGTGCGCCGATGAACTGGTGGGGTAATATATTTGATATTAATAATTTGGGATATTTGACATAAAAATTGACATATCAAATGTGAGCATTTGTTATTATCAATTGGTTAAAAAAAATCTTATCAGTTATCACAATCTATTATAATTAACACATTTAAATTTTAGTTTTTTATATCAAATTTTTATTCCCGTGTTGAAGCACTCATTTAATTTGTTTTGCACTTTTATGTGATTAGTGACCCAACTATTTGTATAAAAAAAAAAATTGTACAATTTTCCTCTATGTTTGAATCCCTTTCTGGTATGAACCGGTTCATACGAATTGGTCCGCACTTAAAAATTTATATATATATATTATTATTAAGCCAAACCTTAATTCAACCACCTGAAGTTATGTTAGACTATTGTAGTTTTTTTAAGTCACGCGGTCTTTTTTTTCATTAAAAAAATATATTTATTAAAGGGTTTGAACCTCTAACAAAATATTATGTTGCTTAACTACTAAATCATTTAATATATTTATTTTATATTTTAATTTAAATTAAATATGTTTGAATAGCACATACATTATATATGTAAATAGTCTAGTGTGTATATATATATATGTGTGTGTTGTTTTTATCTTTACAAGTGCCACTCTCTACCCATGGTGACAGGGACCTACTTCTACCCCCAAAATATCCATCTACTTGCCCTACCCATCCACCACTATCATTACCTACCGGGGCAATATTTTTAGTTTTGATGTTGAAACATATTCTTCTTAGGCAAATATAAATATATAAAGAATTAGTAGATTACTTTTATTAATTTATTAAAAAAAATCGAAAAGTGAGTTAACAAAAAAAATTGACATATATGAGTATTTCTAAGTGTTATTGTTAGATTTTTAATTAACTTAGTTTTTCGGTTGATTTTTTTTTATAAAATTTAGTGGAAATGATCTACTAGTTATGGAGTTCATCTCTATCAAATTTTATATATAAAAAATAATCTATTTACTCTCCAAAATTGTCGATCCGTATATATTGTATGTATGTTTGGTATGTATTGAAATTATATATATATATATATATGTTTTATAGAATTGGGTAGTATGTGTTGAATGCAGTTATACATGTAATTCAGAACTAAAAATTAAAAACAAATTACCACTACTTTTATACTAATAAAGACGTATTCATTCTTCGTCGAGGTTTAGGATTGCATATATTACCACTACTTTTATCGAATTTTGGCACACGAAAGAGTATAAATAAAAAATTAAGAATTGGTTTATCATTTCCTAAAATAATATATGTACACACACATAATCTATTATGGATTAGTCTGTATATGGATTCGCTTTTAACGGTGAATTTTCCACACTAGAATTTTCATTGCAGATCTATATATTTTGGCAATGAGAATTCATCACTAAAGGGTGGTTGGTAATAAATCTGCTCCGTATATAATATATGTAAAATATTACTTTTAATTATGATAAAGAAATTTGTGTTCAATAGAATTAGGAATCAAAGGGGTCCTAAAATCTATTTTAATTGTTATTAAGGGCGGAATTAGGGGGCCTGTTCCACTCCCAGTTTCCCTTTCTTTTTATTTTTTTCTAGTGTTAATTAAAATAATGACATAAGAATAGCCCAGCTTAATATAAGATATTAGTTTTAGAGGTGTTTTTGATTTCGACCGGATTAGAAACTAAGGCATCTCAAACCTAAACCAAATGTAAAAATTCGGTTTCGATTTCTAAATCTTCTGAACTCCAATCAAATTTTTCGATTCAGTTTTATTTGGTTTTGACATATGTTCTTTTTTTAAAATGAATTTAACATAACAATGGTATTCTAATAGTAATATAAGATTGATTCAAATTCAAATCAAAGTCATAGTTTTATATAAACAAGAAGCAAACATATATAACCTGATGGTGTAAATTATTAATCCAATTTACCTCATCAACCATGAGCTGACACGTGGCTGTCCCCGTCAGCAATCAAGTCTGCCCCAACAGGAAGAGCTCGGAGGAGCCCTGTTGGGTCACCACAAGAAGCGTAGAGCCCCTCATGAATCGAACTCCCGTTTGAGAGTTAATTATGTCCAGCAAATTGTGGAGCTCGGGCTTCATAACTCTTTCAGCGAGTTCTGGAGCTCCCTTTCGCTTAACCATTCTGCCTGAATGGTTGGCAAAAGCACATACGGTTGCCACCTGCTCTGTAGAACGCGCATAACTCCTCTCACCCTCATTAAATGCATACTAACTACATTTAATGCACCGAAATTCATTGAGAAGCAAGGTCAGAGTGCGTGATGGCCAAGGCATGACTCCAGACTTGCTCGGAGAGCCCCCGCACACGATTCCCTCTGTGTCATATACAGAGAGGGAAAGTGAAGCATTTGCACAAGTTTAACCAATCTAGCAATCAAACAATAACTTCTGAACAACCAAGAACAAAACGAGAATCCAGCATTCAATAGCAAGAAGAAAAAAAAGGAATAGAAACTCAGAGTACTTGGTAGAGCTCCTAGAATAGAGAAGCCAGAACTCGTGCAACTCGAGCATACTCTTATTGTAACATTGTGAGGGTAGAATAATTAGAGAGATTTTCGTGAATTTGTAATAATTGTTTGTTTATCATCAATACAAAGCAAACCGAGCTCCTAGCTCTATTCCACAGAGTAGGACTAACCCGTATCTTCATACAAGGCCAACATCTTCTATACATCTTTAACTCTGTTGGTTTGTTGTAGTTATTATACCAATAATTTGATCTGATCATTTGACTGTATGGTCTAAAATACCCTTCCAATTTTTAGCACCAACAGTTTGGCGCTATCTATGTGAACGACACGTTTTTAAGTCACATACACTCATTTTTCAATAAAAACACATTCCAAAAATCACCATATCTTCTAAACACACTCAGCCAAACCCCTGTTGGCGTTGCAGGAGTAACAAGCTGCTTTCCTGGTCTAAATTGACAGGCTTATAGCCCAAAGGGAAACACCCTCAGTCAGCTCGAAAAATAGGTCGGCCCCAACCTCGGCCTTCGCTTCTACAGCTGCTCTCCGAGTCTTCGCACCCCGTGTCCTAACTAGGTAAAGGCTCAAAGACTGCAGCAGAAAGTCTAAAGAGAGCCGCAACAGAATCGATGAGTTCGAGTTCGAGTTCGGTCAGTCCGGCTCCATGAGGGAATCGTCCTTTGGGGAAGACTCAGTTATAACTCCTCCCTCATCACCGAGGGACCCGCAAGTACATGTGATCCGCGAGAGGCATTCAGATGGAACCTCAAAACATCAGAGCCAAAATAGAGGGGCTAGACCTCATCTTTTTCCAACCCAAGCACCGGATTGATAAATAGATGCCAGACCTCGGGGGTCTGTATTCTATAGGATATCTCACAAAGGGTCTATAAAAGAGGTCAAAAAGAGGTTGATGTCGAAAATGAAAGCTCAAATGGCCGAAATGATGAAGACAATGGGCCATCTGGGATGAAGCTCATCCGCAACTCTGGTGAGGGATTCAAAATCTCCATTCGCCGAGCACATTCAGAGCTGTCAGGTCCCAAAAAGGTTCAAACTCTCAACACTAGAGTCATATAATGGAACCACTGATCATGTGGACCATTGGCAACAATATGGGAACATAATGGGGCTCTAAAATGTCCCAGATGTTATAGTATGCAAAGCTTTTGTCACCACTCTTAAAGGAGCTGTGACACCCCGAATTTCGATATGAGGTTTAGACCTCTAGGACCCAGTTAATCACAGTGCGGTACGTGACGGCGGGTTTAAAGTACATAATTTAAAATTTATTCCATACCAAATTATATATAAAGCCTTATTTAAGAAAATTTTGGCATGTGAAGTTCGTAAGTTTAACAAATCCAAACCTGTAAATTTACAAAATAAATTTGATTCATAGAGTTTAAACTCTACATTTGTAAAGTCTTTAATCAATAAAAGAGATCAAATAATTCATATATCAAACAAATCCTCCAACGAGGTCTTAATCAATCAAATGGTTTTACATATTTATGAATAAAATCGAATACAAGTCTGATTATACAAAATACACAAATTAACTATTTATACAAAAGCTAAATTGTCTACTGACAACTACAATTAGTCTAAGGCTATTAGAGGTGCCTATACTTCATATCCGTGCTGCCCCCGAAGAGAATTTCCTGCAAAACTGATTTGGAAAATGGGAGTGAGCCAAACTCGGGCTTAGTGGGAACTATAAGAGTTTATATACTAAAGTACACGTGTGAAAGCACATGCGACGTGGAGTAATGAAAGTAATTTGAACTATGATTATATACTTATACCATTGTTACATGTATATATATATGTATATGCATAGATAGTTCGCATGTAAATGTACCTCTAAAACTATGTTATATGCTATGCATTTCAAGTGCCATCCTATCCTCGAAAATACAATAAGGATACATCATCAAGATACTGAAATAATATAATAACATAGGATCCTTGAGATCAGGGGATGCGTAGTAATAAAATAGGTATTCTCAAGATATAAGTAAACTATCATAAGAATTTATAATCATAAAACAACTGCAGGCACTAATCTCGTAATCGTCAATCTTATATTCAATTTTTCTCATCTTATATTAAGCATTTAGAATTTATTCAACTGTGTACAGTGATCGCGATCTAAGCCTCCAAGACTAGGGTATGCATCCCCCAAGGCCGGGTCCCCTCGTAGACCACCTAGATGTTCAGGGTATGGTGCCTCGCGCGGTCCCTCTAGCTAAACCATAGAATATGCCGCTTTTAAAGCAGGGTCCCTCTACGCGGATCAGGATATGTAGCCACCAAGGCTAGGTCAATCTCATAGACCATTAGTACTTTACAAAACCGATAAATCAATAGAAAGTATTTTATAAATAATATACTCATACATGTACATATATATATCTCAGTCCACCTCTTCATAATAACTTGTTTACCAAAAAGCGTATCTAATGTACATGTGCCATTTAAGAAGTTAATACTAGCACATGATTATATCCATGAAATGAACACTCTAATAAATGGACTAATAATCCATTCGTAATAAACCATTGGCTTGATAAAATGTCATTCATAGAGAAATTTGTCCATTCAATAGCGGATTACCTTATGGATATAATCATTATGAATTTTAGTATTAGAAGCATATATATATATATATATATATATATCAAACCCACCATTTATAAAATGTATAGCTAAGTTAGAAGACAAAATTATTCTCAAAAGAGTGGGTTTTCACCAAAGTCATGATATTAAGGAATCAATGGCATATGTATATTATTTACATCAAGCAAACCAAACATATATAACTCCATCTCATTTGCCAAGCATATATACATATATTTTTCCATCATCTCTGTATTTGTATATTCATTAAATAATTCCCTTAACAATTTAATAGTATATGTACAAGTAGAAATATGTATAGTTTCTAGAGTTCCAAGTTTGTATCTAGTGCAAGTTCTTATTACTAGATCATAACATATTATATACAACCATAAGCTAAGTATACGTATATGCGCGTTAGCAGATAACAACTAGCCCATTTGTATGCTTGCATTTAATGAAATTCACATATATAAACATGGAATCACTACAATAACATGCATAAATTAAAACAACAAATCATAAATCACAAGTACAATGATACTATCATGTATATGAGTAATCGCAACCCAAAATATGCCTTAAATCTATTAACATATAGGTATATATATTCATATTACAAATTATTATCCACTATTGCATCCGTATGTATGGGTTCATATCAATCTTCAACTACAAAAACAATTGATGGGGGATTCTTATATAATTAACAAGTTGAAGTTGTAAACATTATAAATCCACTAAAATATTCAAAGAAAATCAACCCAAATGTCCATGCAGTAACAAATTCCGAATTGAGAGATGTAACATATAATAAGTTGAAAATGAGTTTAAATATTAATGTTCCCACCTCTATACGGTTAATCCCTCGAAGATTTGCAATTAAATCGAGCCGGAGAAGTGTCGATTTCAAAAACCCCAGTTGAAAGCTAAAAGCCCTAACAATGGTGGAATGAGACGATGAAGGAGATGGAGATGATGAGGAGGAGGATTTAGTGTGAGGTTAAGAACCAAGAATGATCATTCTTCGAAACCCCTCACATGGGAGCTCTCACCTCACTCTAACCTTTCTGATGGTGGGGGTTGAATAAGGAAGGAAGGGAGGAAGATGAATGAACTTAAAGGAAGGAGAAAACCTTAAAAACCCACTGCTCCAAGCTCTGATCGATCAGAGCTAAACTTCTGATCAATTAGAGGAGCACTTTCCTGAAACCTCACTTTTCTCAGACTTTTTCGATCCCTGAAATGATTCCAACTCAACTCGACCTTAAAACGAAACTTGTAGAATGGGAATAGATGAAACTCAGGCCATAAACGGGGACTCATTTGGACTTCGTACGAGAAAGTTATGGCCTATTAAAGTTGGCAAAAGATTCAATTTGGCAAAAGTTTAATTTTTCACCGTTAGACCCCGATTTCAACTGCGACTTCTCGAAATGCGTTTTAACCATGCACACATACTTAATATCATTAAAAATACTTTTTATAGTTATTGGATCAACTATAAAGGCTCCAAAACAAAAATTGACTCGTCCATCAGAGTTTTGGCCTTAAACGGGCATAAGAGAAGAATTGGCTCAGAAATGAAATATAAGGTGTTACAGGAGTAGCCCGAATGTGGTGCAACAACCTACTCCCAGGATTAATCCAAAGCTCACAAGAGCTCGGTAATTTTATTTTCCATTTTCTCAGGGCGCGAAAACAATCCAAGTCCTCCACCTTCATCTTCACCGACAAACAAAGGTCGACAGAGAGCTTGAAGGAATATACCTTCCATTCCAATCAAGACAGCCTTATGATCAAAAACCTAAATGAGGGGGTAGCGGTGGAAACCTTTATGGAAAGGGTTAGCTCCCCCTACTGCCTAATGATTTTGAGTAGGATGGATCCCGAAACCATATCCAAGCTCCTGGATGAGATCAACAAATAGATTGGCATGGAAGAAACTCTACAGGCACAAGACCTGTCAGGCGCCTATCAGCTCTCCTGCCCTTCTCCAAGCACCAAATGGGGCACAGCCCACCCCGCGGTCAAGAGAGTGAGAACAAGAAGGGTAAGAGAGAATCGAATAAGTCTGAACCAAGGAGGAAATAGCTCGCCAGTAGTTCACTCCTCTAACAGTTCTTTTAGATGAAGTCTATGCCCAATTAGAACCAGACTAGTTCCCTAAAGCCCGAAAGATGAAGACTTTTGAAAAGAAAAGAGACACGACCAAGTATTGTTGATACTACAAGCACCACGGACATGAGACCAATGATTACTGGAAGATGAAGGAGGAAATTGAAAAACTCATCCAAAGGGGGCAACTTCGCTAATATATGAACAAGAAGAAGAAAGTTCCCCCCAAAGCCAAAGGAAATGAGCTCGAAAATTAAACCTTCATGATTGAAGGGGGCTCATCCTTTTCAGGTAACAGCAACAGGTCTAGAAAGGCCTACATTAGACAAGCCAAGTCCTCGAGCTCAGAAACAGAGTGCTTCAGCTTCAAGCAAACGAAGATGGTGAAGTATGAAGTCAAAGAGATCACATTCACATACGAGGACATGAATATGGTTGAGTTTTCGCATGATAATCCTTGTTAGCTTATAATATAAACTCATTCATTATAACACAAAGAAGCCCCAACTCCTAGCTTTATTCACGAGAGGAAGACTAACCCATATTTTTATATAGGACGAACCTCCTCTATACATTCTTATCTTTCTTAGTTCAGTTCATTATTTTTCCAATCATTGTATCAATCATTTGACTGTGTGATCGAAATAGATCTGCTCTAGTTTTTCGCACCAACATAGTTCAAATGGTACAGGCACTTAATTATAAAAATGATATTTGAGTTTGAATTATCTTAATTTGCTATATTTTTGTTTAAACACCCCAACCAACCCCCCCTGCCCCCCTTTTTCCATTTTCTTTTCCATTTGTTCTTTATTGGTCTTTTTTTTTCTTTTTTCTTTTTTTTTTCATTTTTTCTATAGCCTTATACCCACTTCTTTTTGTAATAAATTTTTTATATTTGCGACAAAAACTATTCTCAGTCGTTCATCTTTTATTTAAATTTTGGCATATTCTTTTTACATAGCTCAATTATAATCTGCTCTTATTATTATGAGGCAATTGGGTATAAATGCACATTCCAATAATAACATAAGTGTAAATGACAATTATAAATTAGTACAGTAAATTAAGGACAACGCATAAAAAAGACACTAATGCCCCTTCTTTATTTAACTAATAACATAATAACCTTAATATAACAAATTAATTAATAATTGTATGTACGTTAGGAGGCACAAAAAGAGTGTAAAGCTCTCATACATCGTTTTCTTCTCTAAGGATGGGGAGGGGATTGAATTCATTATCACTCCCCAAATAACACACACCAACATATTAAATATATATATATATATATATATGAGAACAGAAGAAAAGCCGCTATACTTTTACACCGCCTTTGTTGCTCAACAATATTTTACAATATTTATTTAGTTTATTCCCCAATTTACTAAGTATTTTTAATTGTTGGACAAAAGACTTCATTAAAATAGCTTGGAAGAAATAAAAGTATATATATATAAATAAGTCTTCATTAAAAAAATATAAACATATTCAATGCAAATTTAGCACCAATTGTCCATAATATAGTAACTATTTACATGGCGCTAAAACAGTTTTAGCACAAATTGTCGAACACTAAAATGGTGCTAAAAAGGTTTTATCACCACAGGTGAACACATGTAACTAAACTAAAGGTGCTAAAACAGATTTAACACACATTAATACTACATATCAAGGTGCTAAAACAGATTTAACACCAATTCTCTAGAACATAATAAATATTTGCATGGTACTAAAACAGATTTAACACCAATAGAAAACAAAGAACAACGAAATTCAAATGTGCTAAAACAAATTTAGCACCAAATTTTGTCCAAAGTAATTAATCACATGGTAATAAAACAGTTTTCTCGCAAATTGTCTAGAATGGAGCTAAAAAGGTTTTTAGCACTACAGGTGAATACATATAATTAAACTGAAAGTGTTAGACAGTTTTAGCACCCCATCCAATTCTATACATCAAGGTGCTAAAACATATTTAGCACCATTTTCATTTAAAGTAATTAATCACATGGTGCTAAAACAGTTTTAGCAGCAATTGTCCAATACTAGAATGGTGCTAAAAGATTTTTAGCACCATAGGTGAATACATATAACTAAACTGAAAGTGCTAAACAATTTTAGCACCCCATCCAATTGTATACATAATGGTGCTAAAACAAATTTAACAATTTTTTTGTCCAAAGTAACTATTCACATAGTGCTAAAATAGTTTTAGCACCAATTTTTCAATACTAGAATGGTACCATATCTTTGATTTAGGGTTCGTCAAAAAAAAAAAAGAGTTGTGATCAGATTTTTTTTTTCCAAATCCCGCTGGGCTGTTGAAACTGATCGATTTCGATTGCAAAAAGACTTCTGATCGTCTTGATTTTTTACGCAATTGAATTAACTTTGTCTTACGAACAACATATCCAAAAATCAGTCCAATTCAACGGTTCGATCAAAAGTTACATATATTTGATTTAGGGTTCATAAAAAAAAGAGTTGCGATTTGATTTTTTTAATCCCGTTAGGTTATTGAAATTGGTCGATTTCGATAGCAAAAAGACATCTGATCGTCTTGATTTTTCGCGTTAGTTTAGTAAATTTGTCTTCCGAATAATATATCCAAAAATTTATCCAATCCAACGGTTCGATCAAAAGTTATATCTGTTTTATGATTGCACCTGCAAACAAAAAAGAGATGAGAACGGCGTTACTCTTTGTGATACGATCGGAGAGTCGGGTGGTGGTGGAAAATGTGAGATCGTTGGTGAGGAAGTCGGAGAAAGAGGTGGTGGACAGATTTAACACCAATAAAGCTAAAATAGGCATAATACAACTATTTAGGAGCTGAGAGAGAGGGGCACTGTTTAGGATATTTTTGTCTAATTTATTATTTTTCTTAAAATAAGTTAATATTATAAAAAGTATTTTTATTGTAAAACTAAATTACGAAATTAGTACTACTTCTTTTTATTAAATATAAATTCGTTCTTAAAATTATAAAATATTACGAAGCGAGTCTTTGTAACCCATTATTTCTATTATTATTATTATTATTGTCGCAAAAAGAGAAGCCAGCTTTCTGTATTTCAGTTTTAATTATCTGGTTGAATGGTTCAAAATTAAAAGTTAGTAGCGTTAGAATTGCTTGATGCTCACTTCAAATATCTTCTCAAATTCTTCGAACACCTTTTTACCCTTTTTCGTGTTCTTTCTCCTTTTGCTAAACTTTTACTTTAGCATATTTTAAGGTTCTCGATCCCTATTTTATAAAATAATTAAAGTTTCGTTTGGTTCTTATATAGTTATATTTAGTAATATATAAAAAAGACTTAAATCGTGAAGAGGGTTGGTTTAGTTGGTAAATATTCAAATATTTTATTTGTAAAGTGTATCTCACGTAAATATTATGTTTCAAGAAAAAATGAAAAGATTTTAACATTTTTTTTGTCATATTTATTATTCTTAAATGATATCCAAAATTAAAAGTTACCAAACATTTTTGCGATCTGTGTGAAAAAATCATTTTAACTTATATCTTTGAATTTAAATATTTTTAAGATGTGGTTCATAATTATTTTCTTTTCGAAAAATATATATTTATATCCTTCTAATAATACGCTTAGGCTTCGTTTGATTCAGGTATTAGGATCAGTGGGATTAATAATACCAGTATTAATAGTACTGGATTATTAATCCTGGTATTAATTTAATACAAATACCCTGTTTGATTCATGCAGTATTAATACTCAGATATCTCATGCTGATGTTAATACCATATTTGATTCTATAACTCGTATACGAGATTATATTTTGGACTAAAAAAAATTATTTTAAAAAAAATTTAAATGTGAAAAAAAAATTTAACAAAAAATTAAAAAAAAAAATTATTTTTTTTAAATAAATTAAAATAATAATAATGTAGTAGTAGTAGTGGCATTTTTAAAAATATATGGTTCCTTTTTCTGAATCTTGTATAAATAATATCACCTCCCCCCTGGTATTAAATTATAGCACAAAGAGTGGTATTAAGTTAGTACTGGTATTAGTAATTCCAGCACATTTGTGCGAATCAAACAAGGTAATATAAAAAAAGTGGTATAAATAATCTCATCTCACTTTTTAATACCCGAATCAAACGAGGTATTAGTTTCTAAATACCGGTGTGGCATAAACATTATTATTTAGACGTGTGTAGAAAATTGAAAAAATCGACAAACTAACACGAACTGAATTGAGTTAGTTGGTTTTTCAAGGTTTTCGGCCCGATTCGGTTAATAAATATGAAAAGTGAAAGGGGTCGGTTCGGTTGTTGATTGCCAGAGTTTCAAAACTAGTGAAAACCGAACTAAATTGATAATACACGTCTTGCTCCTATTGGTCAAGTATTGAAGTTTATTTCTTTTTAGAAAATATATAAGATAAAAACATAAATATATATATATATATAAGTAAAAATAACCCAAGTCCCTGAACCATAATTCCTAAACACACTGTCCATTTTTATGTTGTTTATAATCATGTGTATATATATCTATTTAGGTTCATTTTTTATATTGTTTATAATCATGTGTGTGTATATATATATTTATCTATTTAGGTTTAATTACTCAACGTTGGTATATATATATATATATATCTGTGGTGTGAGTTAGGTTTAGGGTTTTGATGGCCCAGATATGGCGAAAATCGATTGAATTGCATTTGAATCTGTGATTTTGATATAGCCTGGGTTTGTTCATTTGGTTATGCTACAATTGAGTCACTTTTTATTGTTTGCAAGTAATAATTGTTTTTTTCCTATTTAAACAATGGCTCAACAATATAAAATTTTTTATTTTTTGTCAAAAATGATTCAAATCTTTTGCTTTTTTATATAAAAATAATTTTTAAGCAATAGTTCAACAATATAAAATAGGTCCAAGCCTAAAATCGACAAAAATCGATTAACTGAACCGACAATAATTAAACATACTCCAACTAGTTCTGGGTGGTTTAGGTGGTCAACGGTTTAACTCAATTACCCATTATCGTAAAACGAACAAGTCGATTCGATTATCACTTAAACTACAAAGTTTAATTAACCAAATCGTGTATACTTTTATTATTATTTTGTTTTAACTAGAAATAATTGTAAGTGTGTTATAGTAGAATCAAAATGAGATTCTCTTTTGAGTGACCAACATATGTGAGGTGGATACTTTCCCGAGAATTACAATATTTTATTTTATTTAAAAAAAAAAGTGTGCAACCCCGTCTTTTAAATTTTAATCTTAGGAATTGGATTCAAAAAGGCTTCTTTTTTCAAACATAATTAATGTAATAAATTTACAATAAAAAATAAATTGTATTTCTTACCCCGAGTAAGTTGAAATTACTATCTTAAGGGGGGAAAATAACTTTCTCAAAAGGAAATATATATGTATATATTTTTATTTTTTTAATTTAAGATATAATCAATGTAGTCAATTAATTTGTATTCTTGATTATTGTAGGTTTAAATTATTAGTGTTTTCTTAAAATAAGGAAGGGCGAGATAAGATTATCTTGTGAAAGAAACTATCAAGATATGCTTAACCATAATTTGTCCCTAGCTTGAAAACAAATAATAAAAAAAAAAAGTCCCTAGCTGGCATATTCTAATTGCACTTTCTAGATCTTAAAACAACTTTAATAAATATCTTTTGCTTTATCAATTTCTTCGTTCACTAAAAAATTACTCATATAAAATAAATATGCATTTTCAGAAAAGAAGGAGAAATTCGACATTATCATATTTTTACAAATTTAAAAAACCAAGTAGTACTACTTTTATGTACTTTGGGCAATTTCCTCTATTGAAGAAAAAAAAAGGCAAAATAAAGTAAAAATTGAGGGGTGGGGGAAATCCTCCACATCCTCTGTTAAACTACAAGACAAATTCATAAAAGCACAAAACCGTCACATGGAATCTCGCGACGCGTACAGCGCGTCTAGTTCACCGGCCGCGCGTCTCAAGGCAAAAATCCACTCGAGGCAGCAGCGACGTCTTGTCTCGCCTTCAGCTCCGCCTCCGTCGGAGCTCCGGCTATCTCCGGATACTCGCCGCACTTCCGGCACCGGCTAACCACTAGGATCTGTCGGCACGACGGACACGATGAGTGCGATCCGAGCCACATGTCGATGCACGCCACGTGGAATCCGTGGCCGCACTGAGGCAGAACTCGGATCTCGTCGCCGTCGGAATATTCCGTCAGGCAAATCGCACAATCGCCGGCCAAATTTCCGGCGGCAACATTTCCGCTCGATTCGGACTTGTAGGTGAACTTCGGGAGTGATTTGAGGACTTTCTTCTTCATGCCTTTGTTCGCCGCCGGATGCGTTGTTTGCCGACTGTTAGCGCTGGCGACTGTGGAGCGGCGGAGCCAGGCGCATCGAGCGACGGCCACGAGTCCGACGACGCAGATTAGGGCACAGAGGAGTGCGGCGAGAATTACGACGAAGTCAGATTCGACGGCGACGGCTTCCGGCGGTTCGGCGGATTCCGGTAACGAAGTAGAGGAGTTGGTGCCGGAGAGAAATCTAAAAGAACGAGCCATAGCTCATCAAGTATATATATATATATGTGTGTGTGTGAATTATGTAGAAAGAGAAAGAGAGAGAATGGGGAAGGGTTTTGGAATAGAATAAATAGAAGAGAGGAATTGAGGTTGAAGTAGCAAAAAGGGGTACTTGTTTCTCTACGAACATGATAAGTGCATTTTGCTTAAATACAATTTACAACCCTAAAGTTCCTTATTCTTGGCATTTTAGGTCCTCTAACTTTTAATGTGACTGGATAAGGAATTAAGTAACTCTCTCGTCTTAATTTAAGACTCGTTTCGCTAAAAAAAATTAATAATTTCAGTTGACTTGATTATTAAAGTTAAGTGAAAAATTAGTTGAGCGATTTTGCTAGTGAGACGTTGTCTTACTTTTTAATTTTTTTTTTATGGAAAAACAATTTTTTGAGTAAGAGCATCCATATTGGATGGACTAAAATTTAGGACAAATTTACCAATTATTTACTAAGTTTCAAAGCCTGCACACACAACGAAAATGGCAAAAAATTTACTCATACAGGTGTCCCACACTCGTATGGTTTTTTTCTTCTTTATTAAAAAAAAAAACTTACGAAGCTACCACTCTCGTATGAGTTTAAAAAAAATAAAAAATTAACCATACGATCAAGGCACCCTCATATGGGTTGTTTTGACAATATTTTTTTAATGGTCTGTCACTCATATGAGTTAAAACAATAAGAAATTAAGCATACGTTCAAGGAAGCCTCGTATGGTGGTTTTTTCTTGCCAAAAATTAAGAAATAAATGAAGAAATAGCCATACGTAGTTGCCACCCTCGTATGGTCTTTTTTTTTTTTGTTCATACGAGTGAGGAATGAGTAAAATTTAGTGATATAGTAAATTTACTCGTTCTCTATCCTACATACTTAAATTTTACCCTACTAATTTGTCCGCTGTGAAGATGGGTACGGTAAATTTATCATTTTACCCTACACAATGGAGATGCTAAAAATATTCACAAAAAATAAAAAAGAGTAAATACAACCTATGGTTACTAAACTATTAGCAAATTTTATCCGTGCCCATTATACTTCAATTTGTTACCTTTGAACTATAAAACTTTTAAAATATACGGCCAGTGGCCATTCCTGACAAATATCCCCGTTAATTTTTTGTGAGAACTATGTCATATGATATATTAGGGGTATGTAAGTCTTTTTGCTCATCTTTTCCTTTTTCTTCTTCTTCCCCAATCTTCTCGATCCCTCTTTCCTCAAAACCCTAATTTTCAAACTAACTTAAACAAATAGACCAAACAATTTCTTCTTCCACATCTTTCCTCTTCTATTATTCACTATTTCCTTTACCACGTCTTTAGCGAAGTTCGGTCGGCTACTCGATAGCTGTCGCTTAAGGTAGCATATCCTCATTATCTCTCTACAAAAATCATTGAAAAATTCGAATAAATACTAAATTTCTCTTTCTAACACCATTAAAACCACCCAAAACTCGTCAATACCGATGACAATAATGACTAGATTAGAAACAAAATCGAAGTAATTGGGGAGATCTAGTGGTATGGAGGCGACGAACTTGTTTGGAGATAATAGTGAGAATATTAGAGAAAGATAAAAGCTTTTGAGCCTCAGAAGTGGATAGGATAGCGAAGAAGCCATGGAAAACGATGTTGTAAGTGTGAAGGATACAAGTATCGGAGGAAGGGGTGGAGATGGAGGTTTTTAATGGTTTTAGAGAGAGAAATTCAGGTGATGTTTGGTTGATGTTTTGAGTTCAGTTTTTAAGTTGAGTTTTTAAAATATAGTGTTTGGTAGAATTTGGAAGTATGTTGAAAAGTGAATTTGGTTTTTGTTTGAATTTTTTTCAACCAACTAAAAAATCTCATAATTTTTTTTTTTAAAAATAGTCACAATTGATCTTATTTTATAGATCTCGACCAGCGTGTTTCAAATATATATATTTTTTTTTAATTTTGATTTTTTAATTTAAAATTATGGTGTTTTAAAAAAAAATTATAAAGAGAAAGTAAAGTGAAATAAATTTTGGGAAGTGTAAAAGTAAAGTTCATTTTGAGTTGAGTTTTTAAAATTTGAAAAAAAAAAAAAAACCCCCACCAAGCAAGCCAACTATTTTTGTGGATTGTGAGGATTGGGGAAGAAGAAGAAGAAAAAAGAAAAGGGAAAAAATGAGCAAACAGACTTAAATGCCCTTAACATATCACATGATAGTCACATGACATGGTTCTCGGCCAAAAATTAAACAAAATATTTGACGGAGTGGTTACCGACAATACTTTTTAAAAGTTTAATGGGTAGGGTGTAACAAATTAAAATATAGTGACTAGTAGTAGAATTTGCCAATAATTTAATAACCAATAGGGGTATTTACTCAAATAGAAAATGATAAACGATACCTACTTATAAAAATAAGTATGACGAATTTTTGCTATCATTTTCAAACTTGTTGTCAAGCAGAGACTAAGGCTCCGTTTGATAATAACATAAACAATGATTAAAGAAAATCATTTTTTTTTTGTGGAAGTTAGAAAAAATTAAGACATGTGGTAAGACTCTTGATCTCATACTTATTTTTATGAGTATATGTTCTACATCATTTGTTATTTTTTGTGTAAAAACTTTCTTCCTCACCTCCTAGAAAAAAAATCATTGAAAAAGTCAAAGAGTAAGAGTTAATTTTGTCATATACTTAACTTATTTTCCAACCTCTTATACAAATTAATTGTTTTTCCTACTATTTTCTATGTTACTATCAAACTAAGTTTAAGTGATTATATTTGAATTTCATTCTCTAAAATGATGATATTGTATTCGGATTAACTTTTGTTTTTTATTTTTATTTTTTAAATACATTACTTAATTCTTTTATTTTTTTTAGTTCTTTTATATTGTATTCGGATTAACTTTTGTATATCTTAATTAATCTCTATTAGTGCAAAAATTCAACTTAAAATCAACTTTTAAATCACAAAGGGAATATGTCATAGGTGAGTGACTATTTTTCAAAATTTTAAAAACTCAACTTAAAATCAACTTTACTTTTACACTTTTTAAAATTTATTTTACTTTATTTTCTCTCTCTAAAAAAACTTTTAAAATACCGTAACTTTAAATCCAAAAATCAAAATTAAATAAAAAATATATATTTAAAATCTACTCGTCGAGATCTATAACATAAGATCCATTGTGACTATTTTTGGAAATTTTTTTATAAGATTTTTTTAGTTGGTTGAAAAAAATTCAAATAAAAACCAAATTCACTTTTCAACATAATTCAAAATTCTACCAAACACCAAATTTTAAAAACTCAACTCCAAACATCAACCAAATATTACCTAAGGGCTTTTGCAGTTGTCAAATATTCAAATTAGAGAGGTTCCAGTCAAATCTAAAACTGATTCCAGTGTGGCTATCCTTTGAACCACTTGTGATAGTTATAGCATTACTAAAATATATTTTAGAATTTTAAAGCAACTTTTATGATGAGTTGCCGATACTGTAGTAGAACTAGTTGCTTGAAAACTCTGTAATAAAGTTTTCTTTCCCCCCTTTTTCCAGCACTGATTTAAAACATTTCACAAATTTATATAGTTTTGCAAATAATAATAAATAATGTAAGCAAAAATTATTTTAAAGTGATAAAATACTTACTTCTAATGCTAGCATACGGCCCAAAAATATTAATTTTTTCCTTTCATTTTTCATTTTTCATTTTTCATTTTTCATTTTTCATTTTTCATTTTTCATTTTTCATTTCACTGTATCTTGTTTCCTACTCTTCATGCTTTCTTCTTTCTTAAGCTGAAAAATGGATTTTACCACAACTACCCTTAACTTCAAATCATTGAGATTCCTACCTAATTCAACTACCCTAACTAACTCCCAAGTCCTTCTCTTTATTTATTTAAATAAAAAATGAAGTGTTTTTGGAAAAAAAATTTAACAAAATTGTCACTATTTGCTATGACACTTTTTTCCCGTTTCGGCAAAATACATTTTCCTACACTTACTTTTAAAAATTATGTTGATACACTCAAACAAAACTTATGTAAAGAAATTTGCTAATTTGAAATAACTCTTGTTAAGAAATTTAAAATAATTATGAAAGTATAAGAATAAAAACATAATATGATTTAAAAGATGACATAAATTGATCTTAGTTATTGTGGTTTTTTTTTTCAATGGCAAATTTTGTCTGAGCTCGCGTACGCAAACTAATCCCTCCTCGGGCGATTTTAAGAGCGGACTCCCCTACATTAACTTAATACATTTAGAAGTTTATAACCTCTTGTAGTGATGGCTCCAAAAGAATTGTTACCCAATGAATTCGAATTTGATACTTGTTGCTTCGTGAGAGCATCAATTATGAAGCCTTTAGTTATTGGTACAACCATTTGGGTTGTTCCTAGTTATTGTAAGTAGCTTTTACAATTCTACTTGTGAATAATTTTGTTTTTCACCAAAAATAATATATATATATATAGAAAGAGAAAATTCAATTTACACCGATATAAAATTAAGAAATTTTACACTCATCCATAACTTTTTCATAAATTTCACCGTTAAATAACCTATTTTTATTGTATTTATTAAGAATACAAAATTTTCAATTAACCCCCGATATTTGTAACCATATAATGTGTTATAATGAGGGACTTATACACTCCGATTACTTTAACGATATTATGATTAACTAATTTAACGACGATGTTAAACCCTCCCCATATTATGTAATTGAGATATGAATTATGATCGGATAGGATTGCCCTTTTTAATTTTGATTATTATTTGCACGAGCATTATATCCGCTCGGTCCTCTTTTTAAAATATTTAATCAACTTTTTTTTATGTAAATGATTAAACTGAAAGTACTAATTTTGTTTTTACCTAAAAATTCCTGTTATAAATTATTGCCAACAGATTGCCTCCAAAACCATGTGATATTTCTGGATGTTCGGCCGACTCAAAAGAATCTACTTTCATTGTTTTAGTAGTAAGATGGTTTAAATCTTATTCTTTATGTTAAGATAATAATTTTTTTTATGAAATTAAAAATATGAATAGGCAAATCGCAAAATTAAAATTTTGACACGGTTTCAATAATAAATAAATTATCTTTCGTCTTTATATAATAATAGATATAAATATTGTTAGTTTATAAATTTTACTTTTTGAATATCAGATTATAAATATTGCTAAATCTCTTAATTTAACTACGCTTGATGTGTCTCTTAACAACATAGAAAATAGACTTAATCTAGTGCATGGAAACTGTTTAAAAATACCTCGGTTAGATTGTTTATGTGCTTTAACAAATTCAAAGTCAAATAGGGCCGTTCCGAAATCAAACTCAATACTGTTTTGTTTCACATGTGGATAAATTAACTTACATCAAATTATCAGTTCATAACCAAATTTATGTCGAAAATAATTTGAATCTACCCCACAATTACTAATATGGTCTACAATTATCATTCTAACTTTAAAGAAGATTTTGTCTTTGTCCCAAAAGGGAATAATTAAATAAATCAAACATTGAAAAATATAAAGAAACAGGGAACGCAGAGCCAGAAGGAAATACCTTGTGTGAATTCTTTTTGCATAGTGAATTTTGTCCCGCATAATTAATCATTGTTACTCATTTTTTTTGCACCAATTTAGCAGCTTAATCCGTTAATGATGTGAACCTGTTAAAAGTAAATAATTTTTTTTTTCTTATTTGTGTCATGCCAAGGGTGGATTCAGTCCCAGCGTCTATTTGTTATGGTATTTATTGTTTGTGTACCATTTTAGATGGAATTCGTTAGTTGACTGGTCAAACCTTTAAGTGTCATTAATTTATACATAAACCGTCCAAAATGTTCATGTTTACTGTTTTCATTTCATTTGGGTCAAAAACATTAGTTGGACAAGTTGTGATGCATGTGCAATAAACATAATTTTTGGAGATAATTTTTACGTTCAATTGAAGTGATGAGATAATATAGTATAGTTTTCTTCATTTTGGAAATAACTTTTACATTCAATTGAAGTGTAGAGATAATATAAAATAATCTTTTTGATATATGCGATGGGTAGATATAGGTGTTCGGATGGAAGGGGAGCGGGATGGGATGGGATCGAACTTGGGTTGCCTACACGGATAACACATTCTCATACCATTTGGGGGGAACCCCTTGTATTTGCTTATAACTCAATTTAAAAAAAATATATAGATATATAATGGGATTAAAGATAATTATTGGAATAACATTTTTAGTGTTTTGTTAGGGATTTTTTTTTTATACACGTAATGTTTGTCCTTCTTGTCCAATTGATTGCTTGTGACCAAAGGGAGATGAAAACAATAAACAAGAGCATTTTGGTAGGTTTAGATACAAATTAATGACACTTAACGGTTTAACTAGTCAACTAACAGTTTCCATCCAAAATGGCAACCAAACAATATATACTAAAACAAATGAGTGCCAAAGTCTAAATACGAAAAACAAATGGGGTCAAAGTCTAAAACTCCCATCATGCTAAGATCTGTTATCTCAGGTGATAAGGCAGTATGAAAGGCAAGGCAATTGAGATTGAAAAACAAGGGAAACAAAAAACATAAAATGTTTTATTAAATTGGTTCTTGATTTCAATTAATAAAAGTGAAGCTTATCAACTCTCGATCATTTTATTCTTTTGAGTGTTGGACCCTTCATTTAATCACGTGCTCAACAATTTATCTTTGTTTATGTTTCTGTAGTATACTTGTATAATTTTATGATAACTATTGATTTTAAATTCAGATTCAGTCATGTATCGCTCTCAATATACAGTCACCACCGATGATGCCTCATTAAAATGTCCAAGAAAGAGAGAATTTCTCATGGAATGACAACTAAAGATCACACAACAAGACATTTTGTCTTTGTAGATGGCAATTTTGGGCCATACCAAAACATGTGAATCCCTCTGGCAAGTAGGTCCCCCTCTCTCTTGCATTTCTTTTTTTTTTTTTTTTTGATATCCCTCCTCTTCATTTGAGAATCTTTTTTATCCATTTGGAATATAGTTTTTCTCTTTTTTTTTTCTTTTTCTATACGAACTATATCATGTATCTACGTTAAAGGAGGAACGGGTTTGTAAATACGCACTTTAATCCGTTTTTCGTTGTCATTGTAGTTAACAAAAGATCAATACTACATTTATATTGATCGAACTCTTGATCTTCTTATTACAAGGACAAAGATAATGCCAACTGGACACAAATTTAACCTCTCTCCTTTTACCTTCTTTTCTTTATTTATTTTTTTGGCTCATTTACTCCATTAGCAATTGTAGTTAACTAATAAAAATCTAGAGACTTGAACATAAACTACAAGGGGTTGAATCTGTGAGTATTTATAAAAGGCTTCTTGTAACAATATACATTGATTCTATTTTAAAAAGTAATTTTTGTTTTGAAACAAATCCAGCTGGCCTTGCGGCAACATCTCTCTACCCCTCATATTAGTGGCGGATCTAAAATTTTGAATTTGGGGGGCTAAAACACAAGTAAATTTCTTTTTTTGACATAAAAGTAATTAACATAAAAATAAGTTCAAAATAAGCTAATGGAGTTGTTGGATGTTGGTTTTTCACTACTTTGATATTGGTAAATCTCATTCTATGCAATATTAGAGTTTGTATGTATATGTTTAAATCAAAAAAAATATAAATTTTTCTTACAGAAAAAAACTTGAATAGTCCAATGAGTTGTAACATATTTACACATAATAAAATAATAATATTACTACTCAAATTTTCAAAAAACGTAAGGTATCACGAAGGTTTCAAGAAGCTCGGGACTCCCCCCCCCCCCCCCCCCCCCCCCCCCCCCCCCTCTCTTCCATCCACCACTGCCCCAATTATAAATCTTGTGTGACTCCCCTGATGCATAAAGATATTTAGAGCATCATCAAGAGGTACTTTAAATGATAAGTGTAACTAACTTGAATAAGAAAAATGAGCTCTAACACAAATATTCAAAGAGAGTCTTTAATTTGAAGTGCGGCTGCCCACTTTTCAAATGTTACGTTTTATTATTTTATTTAATGTGATTTCACACCAAAGTAATAAATGTCCTCCTTTTTCAAATTAAAAGTTTAGAGAAATATAAAATTATAATTAAATTTGAACATTCTCTTGAAATCACTTGAAAAACTTATTTCAAATGTTACTCTTCAAAATATCATATAAGTTAACAACGTACAAAAGTAAAGATTTAGAGTATCACTAATAAACTCTTTAAGAGTAACTCTTCAAAATTATATGTTGTAGACATATGTAACAATTTGACGAGTACTTTTTCTTCTATAGATAGTTTTTATTCCTGGAAATTCTTTAAATTTTTATATTTGATTATTTTAATTAATTTCAAAAGTTGGAAGAGAGAAGCTGCAGATACTTACGTGCCCATATATAATATTATTAGGGGCGAATTTAACGCCGGACCTGGAAGGTTCAGCACAGTCTAAAATAAAAAAAAAAAAAAAAAATTTGTCTATTTGCTATATATAAATCCCACCCTACTTAAGATTCAGCCCATCCCAAATCCAGCTTCCAACACAACCCGAGCCTAGCATGTAGCCCACTGACAATCATAAAAGAACAAATGGATGCACGTTTTTGACTGAGATATTTAAACCCGAACTAAATATATTCAATTTTAATTTAATTTTAAATGTTTTTGGGTTCCATTTTAACAAATCAGAACGATTTGATCGTTCAGTTTTTTAGTTTGCTACAACAACCCTAGTTAATAGTATTAAAAGAAATAAATTTCATTCTTAATTTATTTATTTATTTTTAAAAAATAGTAGCTATAAATCTCTGCCTCTAAATCAGAAATAACAAAAATTGACCCCAAATTTTCTCTTGGTGAAACTCGAACCTATGATCTCTCCCAAAACTCGAATAAATAATGCCTTTCCAACTAAATTGGCCTACTTGTTCTATGTTATCTCCAAACGTTAGAATAATTTAAATTAGAGATTTAATTTGAATATAAATTTATTTTAACCGATTAAGTCAGTGACTTTTATAGTTAAGTTTATGTGATCTGCTCTTAGTGTTTCGTTTTAAATTTTTATTAAAGTTATTTCTTCATAAACCCAAAATACAAATTTATGTTCTATGAGCGGGTGATTAGCTTTAAAGGTTGAGTTATATATATATATATATATATTGGTCGACCACTCATTTTCCAAAAAATGTAAAACCATACAGATAATTATCAAGCTACCTAAGTTTAGATGATCCGAACAAAATTATGAGATATAGTCCAAGTTCAGGCCACCTCATAAAAAAAAATATTATGAATCGGCTCCTAAATATTATTTCTCATATTTTTCAACAAGCCAACTTCACTATTCATGTTTGAAGAGTCAAAAGTTAATTTTCAATTTGTGGAGTGGTTTTGAAAAGTCTATTAGTGCAAAACAAAAAGATGTTGTGGCTCCACAAAAAAAATAATTTAAAATCGAACCCTTTGAAGAGCTTTGCTGAGATACTCCAACTTTTTTTGAAGAGCCTTGTGAAAATACTCTTAAACTACCTAGTCGAAAAGATTTTTAAAATCATAACAAACCTCTGTTTTTAAAAAGAAAAAAAAATTCCTTCTGTTTTTCTTTTCCATTACCTGGGTAATGGTTAATTATTTCGAAAACTAGTACTTTCAAAACTAAGTTATTTTTAAACAAAAGAGCCGAGAGTGCACATTCTTTTATTCGATCATTTGTCTGAAATTTTGCACTTCTCAATAACTCTCTGAAATTAAGAGTTGCACTTCTTGCGAAGACATCATTACCATTGATTTTATTAAAAATAGTCTGCCATTTGTCACAACTATGAATTTTATGAACATGGAATACACTCAGAACCTATATATGCTAGAAAAAAAGGTAGAAGAAATGTAGCTTTAAAGACTATATTTAAAAACCAGCATCTCATGTACAAGAAAAGCATCTATACATTTAAAGCTGCATTCAAAGCATAAATATATTATATATGTATATACTCACATTAACAAAAAGAATCATAACCCAAAAAATGCCACCGTTATTATCCCTCACTTGGGTGGCGCTGGTTTCACAAATGAGAAGTCATCTTTCTTTGTTTCTTCCCCCGAGTGGGACCCACTCGTCTCAATATCCGTCTCATCGTGATCAATGCGCACAATCAACTGAGTCGTCTGTGATTCATGGGACGATGGGTCCGCCTCCAAATCAGACGTCTCGGGGTCCTCATAGGCAACGGACCGGGTGGAGTGACCGGTAGTTTTGAAGCGGTGAAGTGTGGCTCCGGTTGAGTTCATTGGTGATGACGGCATCGAAGGCGTGGGGCTAATGCCGGTGCCGCCTAGGGTTCGTGTCGGAGACCTACCAGATTTTCCTACTTGCTTCTTCTTCACAGCCATACGCCACTGCTTAAGGGCCTTCGAAGTTTGTTCATCGAATATGGATTTCTTCATGTGTGATCCCATCTGCAGAACCGCAGGCCAAGTTAGTTAATATTTGGACAAAATCAACCTGAGTAACTAGTGCAGCAAAAAGGGTTCATAAAACTTTTGGGACCATGAACCAAAGTTTTGAGCAACCCGGGTCCTCTCCAATATGGTTAGCAAATCTGCTCCGACATCCTCATCGGAGTGAAGCCACACCCACAATGATTTCACAATACCCACACATCTGCATGATAGTGGGCACGGGTCTGCTTTCATACTATATTTAAGAACCTAATCCTCTCCTAAAATGGTTAGCCCAAGTTGTGATTTAGGTTCATTGAACCATACAAACCAAGGACCTCATTACACTACCGATGTGGGATACGTGGGTTGTCACAAAGTTGATAATTTAAGTGTTTAAAAGCTCAAGGTCCTTCGTTAAGTTAATTACTCATATCCTAGCTCGGGACATGTGAATAGGCTTGTTTACAAAACAAGCCAAGCTTGAATAGAATCCAGCTCAGCCCGAGTCAGCCTGTAAATAGGGTTTCATTGTTTAAATGGGATCGACCGGATAAGGCTGGTGAAAGGATGGATTTTGTCTTACAAATGCAAGCCATAATGTGTAAATGAACTAGGCTTAGCTCAATAAAGCTTGTTTATGAATTCAAACCCAAGCTCATTTTGGGCACGTTTTCCTCCCAAAAAGCTTGTTTATGGTCGACCATTTCCCTCTATTTTCCTCTAATTTTGGGAATTTTTTTAATAGAAAGTATATTTGGGAAGGAGATCTCCAATGGTGACCTTTTACGACTCTTCTTAAAAATAACATATTTATCTAACATAAAACACATGTTCCAATCTGGCAATTGCTCATTGGTTGATAATTATGAATTTCACATGGACCCCACATTCTACCCAATAGACGGTAACAACAATAGATATGTAGGTCTTTTACGTCAAATGTGAATGTCCCTCTAGACAAATAGGACATTCACACATCTTAAGAAAAACAAAGGAAACAATGCTCAACTATACTAAGATTTGGTACAACGATTTTAGAAGAGTTGCTCTTTGGGAAGTGTAAAAAAGGAAAGCATGGTTCTTAATTTGGGATATATGTACTAGTTTTAATTAGTAAAATCTTGCCAAAAAGAGCTAAGATATATTGCCATTAGCTTCAAAACAAGAGCATTGTGGTACCTGAGCAATAAGAGCATATAGTGGAAGCGTAATGTAGCTGCATAAAATGAGCACTCCGCCTCTGCAAAACCGCAATGAATTTAATCCCATTAATATCAAGTGTTAATCTAAAGCTCCTGAGGGAAAAAAAACTAGAATAAGTTTGTCAGTCAATCATGGGAAATTTGTGGAACTAAACTTACCCTAAACCAATTTTTGCAATTACAAGCTCAAATCTGTCGTGGAAGCAAGATGTCAACCCAAACTCATACTGCACCAAAAAAGAAAGTATCCGGGTCATTTTAATCAAAGGTGGAATAAAATAACTAATTAACTAATCGAAATTAGAGTGTGAATATGTCAAAAAGCGCATAAACTTACCCATATCCACAAGAAATATGTAATTTGGAATGCATTCTGCAAGAACAAAGTTTAATGTGATTGAACGTTAGCTTCTCATTAGAAAGGGCACAAAAAAAAGGTGGAAAAAGAAATTATCCCACTAGCAAAGCACTGATAAATGGTACTTCCTCCATCTCGAATCAAGTCACTGTTCAAAAGTCAACATCTTCAACAAATGTTGACTATGATGTGATCAATGGCCTAAATTGAGAGAACCCAAAAAATAAAGTGGGGACTCTTCATTTGAGATGGAGAGAAAATACTAATATTACTTGTCTCCATTTTGTTACGGAGGTTATATCAATTAAAACTACCATTCCAGAACGAGGAGGGAGCTTAATACCTGAAATAAAGCGAAGTGGATAAGGTGAAGAACTAATTGAGGCTTGCCAAACCAAAAATATTTGTCTGAGCCTTGAACCAGAGGAATTCCTTGGACCACCGCGTGTCTTTCTGTGATTTCAAGAGCCATCTTCGTCAAAATTGCTTGAAGCTTCGTTCCAACAGCTAAGATTATCTGGAGGGGAAAAAAATAATGATCAGAGTTTTCGTCATTAATCTATTTTTGACTGCAGAAAAATAAGACGGACAAGAAAAATGGTTGCAAGACTTGTTCTGAGACCAATCTGAAGCAATTGAGTTTACTTGGTCTTTTTCTTGACAAACAAACTCGACTCCGCATAACTTGGCCATCTTTTTGGCAAAATAACCGAAATCTTGTCAACTAACAAGTCCTGTTCGTTTTTGAAAAAATTGTTGACTTTTTAAACAATATTTAGTTGTCTGTTAAGAAACCAAAACTGATTCCGGGTCAAGACTAAACGACCAGTTCTTAGTCAAAACCGAGTGTGTGAACCATGAAAAGAAAATTTACTTACAATCAAAGGAATTAAGGACGCCCAAAACAACGCCTGCCATCCTGAAAGAAGTATACATAATGACATAATGTAGCAAATTTAGAATTCACAATCACAAATGTTAATTTAATGTGGAAATGAAAATGTTCTAATTCCTGAGAAAGAGTTGACTTACCGGCAACATTTAGGAGCAAAAAAACAACAAATGATGCCCATAGAACAGGACTGCAATGTTATCAACAAACAGAGTCAAATAACAATGTTATTCTAAAACAAACACAGTCAACTTCGTATTAAAAAACGTCAATAAATTTTGTGGAACTTAGAGAAGGTACAATACCTGACTCCAACAACTACTTGGAAATCATCCTCTAGTGATCTCTTGATATACTTTTGGAAGTTAAATTTGCTTCCGGGAGCTAAATGGACCTATAGAAACAAAATGACAAAAAAAGAAGAAACGTTAAATAAAAGTTACATATATATATATATGTGTTAAAATAATTCAGAGTTATGTGGAAATGAAAACTCACACTAATAAATCCGTTTCGCAAGGTCAAGTAGTCCGACTTATTCACTGACCTCAAAAACTGCCGAAAGAAACACCCCTGCAAAGAGACACAACGAGTTAATCATAAGTTGAACAAATGAGACATATCTATTGTATCAAATAAGTTTCCTTTTTCATGTAAAGAAGAAAATCAAAATGAAGGTAAAAAGTAAATAAGAGAAATATAGTTTACAATGTAAAAGAAGAACGGAATCCTAGTCCAGAAACTCGTGTGTGATCTCACAAAAGATGTCTCGTGAGTGAGCCTGAATCTTGAAGGATCTGCATGTCAACATTATGGGGAAACAATAATCAATTGAACCTATTTTTATGTGCATTAAAAAACAAATTAAATTCAAGATGGAGCAACAAGAACTAGTCCTCTTGTAAGTCTCATAAATATACCATTGGAAAACTCATAGTCATGCGATGAAGTTTCCTGCTCCCATGCTTTCCAGCCACGAATCTACATAAGATAACTTGTTGATTAAATCAGATTCAAGGTAGACCCAGTCCGATATTAAAACCAGTAAGCTATTGTAACAACCCTAGTGTTGTGACCGGGCTGCTGTCTATGCCCCTGATGTGGTTGTAGTAGGTGCTAGCAGCTAAAGACTAGATGTTCATCCCAAATCGCCTGGTGTGAAGAACTAGTGTGTTACACTAATCCTTCCTAGTAATAGGCTTTTTGAGGAAAAGCAAATCCATGTAGGCCTGAGCCAAGACCGATAAATATCTTACTGACCTGGACCGGGACCTAATTCTGACACCTCTGACTTGTTTTGGGGCAGAAACATAATTTTTTCTAGCCAAAAAGAAGTCAAAGGGGACTTTTCTTTAAGTATTGAATCCACTAATAAGTCAAGGAGGCTCAACTTCTACTAGTGAGCTCTCAACCAGTAAGACCCACAGTAGAGTGACATTAAAGCATCAAGTTTTAATGTAATATTAATCAGGTCAAAGCTTAAATGTGATGTTAATTAGCTTAAAGTTTGTAATAAAAATGGCATACTTCAATAAGTCAAGGAGGTCAACTACTACTGGCGTGTCTCAACCAGACTATGACATTCGTATAAAGATGGCATAAAATTTGCAATAGAACAATAAAAAGATTGGCTGTATATGAATGAACGTACCTTTAATCTACCAAGAGCCATAGTAACAGCACTGTATACCACATGGAGGACTGCTAAAAAGAAAATGAGGATGTGTAGTTGATGAAGTCCATCAACGGTTATCAATGGCGCTTTACCCTGTTGAAAAGAAACAGATTGGTTCAGCGAAAACAAATTGCATGCCATCATATTATATAGTAATCTAAAATTATATGTGAAGATCCTTCTAAGAAATTGCGATGAAGAGAATTAGTTTTTTTTTTTTGAGAGAGAACGAAGAGAAATAGTTAGAGAGAGGTAAACTAACTGAAATGATAACAATTTGAAGAAATACTAAAATGCGGAAACTAGAGCTTGAATGTGATTGAGCCAACCCAAGTAGAGCTTGCAAGCTCATGGTGAGCTCGGCTCGAGCTCAATTTTTAGGCTCATCAGTTATGTGAGCCAAGCCTTGACAAAGGTGAGTCCATATCGGCTAAGCTTCAAAACTAGCACAATGTTTACTAAACTGAAAAGTGACCCATTAAGCAGTTCTAGTGAAATGTAACAGAACTGGAGTTAACTATACACCCATTATGGTATTCCCTAAAACTTATTCAGAAGTTCTATCACTTAAGCGTTGGAAGTATCTAATACTGTAAATTGAAAACAGAATTCAACTGCCATGAAGCTGTGTCACATTTCAAATTGCCGATTTTACCCCTGCACTCTTCTATGTCATAAAAAATACTTTTCCAACATGAATCTAACCTTCGAATCCAAGGAAAATGAACATATGTTCAACCAACAGACCACATAGTACTTTTGTATAAATCTTTTATCAAATTTATATATATGTGCGTGTGTGTAACCATACAATTGATGCACCATCATTTGCTTATCAATAAGACAACTACATTAGCAAATGAGGCAAATAATTTTAATACGCAATCTGCAAAATAAATATTCTTACCTCTTTGCAACTAGAACCATAGGCACCTGCTAAAGATCTTCGTTCATACCATAAAAGCCTCCTACGGTTGTTGTCCCCTTCCTCTTTGGCGGCTTTGTAGCCCTTCTTAGGACATGGCAACATAGTGTCGGCAACAGACTCGGGTATACAGATTTTGGCAATATAGTACTGACTAAATGTCAATAATAATGAAATGAAACCGAGAACCATCAACTCTGCAATAATTTCCACACAAATGTCCCATTAAAAAAAATCAAATGTTTCTTATTTGACTTGAAAATAAAAGGGGAAGAACTATGTCTATACCAGCTTTGACCTTCTCCAAAGCTTCAAACAGAGCTTTTTTGTGTCTATCTGTGAAAAACTGTACAAAAATTTGACTCTGTCAGTGACTTTCAATTTATTAAGTTAGGCCTAATTTAAACTACAAGTTGGGGGAAATATTTAAATATTCAGTGAATGAATAATTGTTGAGTGAGAAAAATTGTAAACAAAATATAGCACCAAATTACAAGAGAAGGGTGCCATGAATTTATTTACAAACCCTATAACATAATAATTTCTCTCAATTGAGGTGTGTGTATATCCATACTATATTATAAAGGGAATAGGCAATTCAACTACAGTGAACTATGTCACATTTTTTAAATGCCTATTTTGTTGTTGAAGATTTCTTTTTATAAAGAATTTGCTTGCAACAAGAATTGAACACTGGACCTTAAACAATCTACACTGATAGTTACCATAGGCTATCTTCCACTTTTATTAAATTTTTCTCCAGAAATTGCATAGACGCGAGTAATATATATCATTCATTCGGTGGAGGACTTGTTTATTCATCAAACCATATGAGCACAAAAAAAAAGTATATCTGAATTTCAGTCCACATAAATGAACAACAAGAACTCAACTAAAAAAAAAAGACATAAACAATAACAAACCGATGATGACTTTTATTTATCATTGGGTCCTTAGTCCTGTGTGGTCAATTAACAAGTGAAATGACAAATTAAACAAAAACATCAAAGAAGAGAAACAGAAACAGAAAATTTATTACAAGGACCTACCAAAAACAAACCCAAAAGGCTGAAATTAATAGAGGAGTACCTAAACATGCCAAATTAAGGGGGGGGGGGGGGGGGGGGGGGGGGGGGAAGTAACAGCTGAAGATTTATGTGGGGGTTGAAATAAAATTGTATTAGTACCTTTCCAAATCTGTGAAGAACTTTTTCCAAGGTAATGGAAATGATAATGATAATAGCACAAACACCAGCAACTGCCCATGTTGGTGTTTGATCAAGCTCCCTTGATGTACCACTTGTATCCCCTGCCATTTTCAATTACCAAAAACAATCACACTTATATATACTTATATGTATCTAGAGAGAGAAATAGAGGGGGGAATGAGGAATTGAGGTGAGGGGGGAATGGGGAATGGGGAATTGAGGTTGAGGGGAAATGGGTTTTATAGTTGAAGGTGTTTGGAGAAATGGGTAATGAAGAGAAATGGATTTTATTTGAAGGGGAATTTGGGATTGAAGAGAAGAGGAGGAGGGTGTGAATAAGGCAATTGTCAAAGTCCAGGGCGGGTAGAGAGAGACGTTATTATTATGAACAAGGTTTGGCTCAGCTCCCCTTTCCTAGTTTATGATGTTCAATTTTGGAGGCGGTTTTTATTTTAGTTAATTAATTGCTTACTACTCCCCCGTTAATAAATTGGACAGCCTTTATTACTTTCGACCCAAAAAAATAATAATAGCTTTTATTATTCTCTTCATTAGTTTACATAAATAGTTTCTTTTCCCTTTTAAAATAATTAATGTGTCAAATTTTTCAATATTAAATAAATTTTGTTTATTGACTCACATGATATATTTATAAACATTCATGATTTAACTGCCAAAAACTAATTGAATACTTAATTGAAATTGTTTCCCTCCAATATCTTGGGTGTTTCCTAGGCAAATATTTATTTCATTATTTGACGTTGGGTTCAACTAGGCAAATATTTATGTGGTTAATACTGACGAGTAGATTTACATATTTGTAAGGCAATATTATTTGAAGGTTAAAATGTCACACATATTAGTCATTAAATTTTATGTTGATTTTATTTATAACGTATTTTAATTTATGATTAACTTATTAACCACATACGTCCGCGTACAAGTGGTCAAAATTAAAAAAAGCAAGTAAGAGAAGGAATTAAGGGTAAAACGCGGGTTTTTTTTTTTGGCTAAAAACATGGCTTAATTAATTGAAAGGGTAAACTTTGGATTGAATTATTTTAATAGGTCAAACCTCAAAAGAGTTATTGCAGACAGGGTGGACCTCCACCAGCTGCGCACAACTTGACCAAGACGTCACACGGGTTAGTAGTAGATCTAGAGTGTTACACTCGCATCAAATTCAGGTCTATCTTTTAATTTTTATTTGAATAATTATAATTTTTAAAATATCAAGAACACGTAAATTTACATTTAAGATAATAATATGAAAAATAAAAAATAATTAATTTTTATAAAAAGTTAAAAAATAAATTGAAATATGTGATAATATATTTTCTTACTTTGTAACTTTTTCAATAAAAAATTTTTTTTAGTGGTTGAAGAAGAATTTTTTTGACAAAAAATATTGAAAGATAGAGGAAATATACTCATAAAAATGTGCTTGCGATGGAAAGTATATCATTATATGTCTCAACTTATTTTTCAACTTTTTATACAAATTAAAATCTTTTTTATTATTTTTTATGTTATTATCAAATAGAATCTAAAAACTTATTACAAAATCACATCAAATGGTAACCAACACTCGGATATACCTCTTGATGATATTAGGAACTATGGCAAATTGCAAAGGATATGGATCTTAACCTTGTAAAATATGTCAAGATGGTAAGGATTTTCTTTTTACCCCTTATTATTTAAACGAGTATCATATTTTAGTTTTATTGACGTATTATATTTTACTTTTGACATTGTAATTTTACAAAGAAGCATTGCACTTATACAATTATTTCAGCTCGATTTGAGATGAATGGAGAAGGAGTTGGACTGGGGCTTGAATTTGTAACAATCCATAGAAAACTAGATTACCAATTCAGACCGGTTCATATAAAACTAGATAATAATACCATTTTTTCTGATTTAAGGCCAAATGGAGTCGGGGTTAAATAATAATAATACCAATTTGGACCGGTTCATATAAAACTAGATGGATGATAATAATAATAATAATAATAATAATACTTTTTCTCCGTTTGGATTGAAAGGGAGGGATGGAAAGAAAATAGTTAATTAGGAGGAAAATGAATGGAATAGAATGGAAAGAAATGAGTTTGATTTTAATATTATTTGGATAGCTAAGGATGGAAAAGAATATAATAAAAATAAATTTTGTTTGGATAGAAAGAAGGAAAGAAAGGAAAGGAATGTGATTTAATATATTATTAACAAATTATGGTTAAATTTGAAAAAATGTGAAAAAATTATTAAAAACTTTTCATTTCCCTCTCAATATTGGAAGGAAGCAAAATAAAGGAATAGAGGGGACTGGCATTCCCTCTCAATCCCTCCGTTTCCTCTCCACTCCTTCTTATAAATCCATCCAAACGAGTAAAATGCAATCATTTATCATTTTTTCCTTTCCTTTCCTTCTCATTCCCTCAATCTAAACGGACTGTTAAGGTCAGATGGAATCAAGTCCGGGTAGTTATTATAAATTCATTTTGTGAATTTCTCAGTCTTATGGCCATATTGTGGATGGTATAAAAGAGATTTTATTAGTTTTGGGCCTATAATCCGTCCTTTGTGCAAAATAGTGGCAATGAGGTTGTCCATTGGCTAGTTAAATATAAAAAGTTTGTGTCGAATTTTGTTTTTTTGGATGAAAGAGGCTCTGGTTATTGTTACCTCCCCTCCAATTTGACTCTTATTAAGTTGGTTAGTTTGTGTTTTTTATTAAAAAAATTGTCATTGTATTTACTGGAAAATGTAAAAGTTATTTCATTACATATTAATTACTAACCATTTTGTGACAAAAAAAGAGAAGAAATTATTAACCATTTGGTTGAGAAATTTTAAAGATTTCAACCAAAACGTAATTAAGATGATTTAAAAATAAACAAACATATAAGATAATGTTGATAGTGTAGTTTTCACTCCATCGGGTGGGTGTATTAGATTTTAACTATTCTTTTTTCCACTAGGGATGGATAACTCTTATTTAATTTATTTATTTTAGATTAATTTTAGAGGGATTCAATATTAAAATTTAAAGTAGTGGTTTTGATTATGTGATATATGCCTAATTGATATGTGAAATTAGGACTTGACCCTCCTCCATTTTTCCTCTATTATCACTTTCATCTAATTTTGTTCAATGGATCTAGTTTGAGATCAAAACGGGTAAATTTTTTCACAAAATTTGATGGAGATCATTTCTATAATGAGTAGACAAAATTTCAACAAAAAAAATTCAAACTAGAAGTAGGTGTAAAAAATTTTGATACGTATATTTATTTTTGACCATTAAAATTTTAGATGGTCATTTTTCTCACTTTCGACTTATTTTTTTAATGAAATTTTGTGCAATTGATCTACCTATTATATATGTCATCTCCACTAAATTTTGTAAAAAAAATCATCCATTCAAATCTCAAACTATAACGTACTTGATAAAATTAGATAAAAAAAAATAACGGAAGAATTCTAAAGTATGTGAAATTATGACTTTGATGAAAAAATTCTTCCGTTTAATTATTGAATTAGACCCCTTAGAATAGAAATAAGAGAAAAAGTAATGAAAATGAGACAAGTACTTCATCACTCTAGATATTGAGCATTGCACATATTCAATATGAACAAAAAGGTTTTTGATTACAAAATTTAACAGAATAGGATGCACAAATTCAATCTGAATACAAATGCTTGATTACGAAATTTAACAGAACAGGAGGATGGTTCACTAAACTAGGTCATGTGCAAAATAGAAGATGGGTCCAAAAATATCGAATGTTTGACTTGGCAATTTCAATTATTAGTGCTTAAAAAAAGCGTAACCAGTAGGTCACCTTAAGTTGACTTGATACTAACAAACTAAAACCCTTTTGACCTTTTTTATTAATAATAATTTTATTTTATTTTGGCACAAAAAGCCCAAGCTAAATTTTATTTCCTAGCATTTCGCTAAACTAAGAAATGAGTTGAGTGGTGTGATAAGTTATTTTCTTATTTTTCGCTTTTTTCATAAAACAAAATTCTATGAATGGTTAAAAAGAAAAAAAAAATTATAAAAAAATAAAGAAGAATGAAAGATATTTACTTATAAAATAAGTATGAAATAAAAAGTATCTCAAGGTGTCTCAACTCATGTTTTAACTTCTCACAAAAATTAATTATTTTAATCTTTATTTTTCAATTTTTATATAATTTAATAAGAAACGGAGTGAAATTTTTGTTCGGGGGAAGAGGGATGGATAGGGAAATTATGGTTTAAATGCAAGAGTCACCACCAATCTTAAAGGAAGCCGTCAACAAATCCCAACTCAATGAGTGTAACAACCCGCCTAAATAAGCAAGTGTTAACGAATGTTGTATTAAATTAACAGCGAATAAACAAATAATTTGAACCAATAATATGCACCAAAACATAGAAATCTAACAAAAATTTGGCATGAAGTATTCGTAAATACTAAGAAATCCATCATGTAACAAACTAAAACATCACATGAACATAGAATACTTCACAATCTAATTACAATCCAAATATTAAATAGTCCAACATGATAATACAAATCATAATTCTCCGACAACCGAAATCCAAAGAAAATCCAAGTTCGAAATACAAACTAATACAGCCATAAATATCATGTTGGACTCAGAGCGGGCTATAAGATGAACTCGGGCCTGGTTCACGACCTCTACTCATACCACGAGGTATACCTGAAAGATAAATGAGGGAATAAGTCAAAACTGGCCCAGTGGGAACTATAGGGAAAAGGAAATGCAATACATGGACATGTCGTGGTATGAAGAATTATAAATTTTCATCGTTGACAAAGATTTTCAAATTTATACTAATTAATAGGAAAAGCCATTTATTTTATAACAATTTATGTCAACTTATTGTCCATGTATATCTCACACGATAACTGTATAAACTTCCATATACCTATTCTTCCTCCTCGACTTAATACTGGTACTAGATGGAACACACTATCCACAAACGCATCCCAATTTTTCATAGGTTAGTGTACTGGTAACCAGATTTACGACACCCCATATTCCCATGGGTCTGTGCAATAATATCAACTCAAACATTTCATTACTGGTGCTTATTCGGTTCTAACAACCTCGTCATCTCACAGCGATTAATTATATAATAAAAAGGATGTTTCCAAGGTTGTTTTATATGATTATAACGTCAACCAATTAATAATCAGGATTTAATAAAGCGTGTATCAAAATCATATTACTATTCATTTATAAACATGATTTATACAGTCTCATAAGCCAAATGTTGAGAAGAAATCACTAGAGAATTTAGAATCATCATCAAGCATCTAGTGCATGTCTAATAACAAGTTAAAAGTGAATTAAAAGTGTTTTATATTCTGGAAATTTATTGATTTAAATATAAATAAGAGATATTAGACATACACATGATGTTTCTATCCATTTCGGTACCAAATTCTCGAGTTAGTACATAAATATAGACATGCATGACAATCAGCCCCTAATTTCATCAAATACAACCCATATATTATCAACAAGAAGGCTTAGAAGCTTAATTTATGGATATACAACATGCATGCAAGAGAAATCAACAATTTGGTACTGAAAGTACAGTGTTTTCAACTCAACCAACTCAAATTTCAAAATTTAAGGAGAAGGGGGAAATTCCCACCTGGAAAATAGAAGAACAAGGGGTTAGGTGGCCTGTGGTGACACCAAAAAGCCTCACAATTACACATGCAAGCCCGGAACAGCGTAGAGATGGCGAAGAATATGAGAAATCTAAGTTTTTCAGCTTGAAATGCTTGAGTTTGAGTTATGAAACTTTAATTTTTACACCAAGAACCACCCTCTCTCTCTCTCTAGAACAGTACATAGCTCACCTTGTGTCGAAAATGGACTGAAATGGAGGTGGAAGAGGTTTAAAAAGAGGTCAAAGTTGATCAAGGTGATATAAACGATGTTACAATTTTTATGCTGCGGACCGATTTGGGAAAAGTGAAGACCGGTCCGGCGATAAAGAAATTCCAAACTTCTAGACCGCAGACCGTTCTGCCAAAAGGCCATACCTGTCTAGCGCCAATCTGGACTAGAAGATTAAACTTAGCCGAAAACGTTTCAAACTTACCAAATTTGCACCCGATTACAATGAAACTTCACCGAAGTGCTAAATGTGCCAAAGTAAGGCTAATTACTGAGATTAACTTGATAATAATTAATTAAACGCACGGGGTGTTACGGTGAGGATGCATGGCATACCATGAGTGGACAAGAAATATTAATAAAGATGGTAACTATACCTCCAAAAAAATATTCTAATTAAGGGTCGGCAAAATTAATACTAGTAAAATTATTTTATTCTTTTTTCTCAAATTAAAGGGGCAATTTTTTTTTTAATACAAGTAATACACTAATACATTTGGTCTTCTACCAACTTCCAACCATCAACCAAGGACTTGAATTAGTGAATTTTAAGTTTTAAAAATAATTTAACATTAAAATAAAAAAAATTCCCTCCACCCCTAAGCATAAGCATATAAGGAAGGGACTTGATCCTTCACTATTTGAAAATAACATCCATTCATCTATCAGTGTGACAGATAACCAATTCCTAATTGCTACATTTTCTCTGCATTCAATAGCTAATTATTATGCTCACATCATTCTAGATTCAAATTTCAATCTAACTTTCACACATTTCTAAATTAAGTAAAACATTTTTAGTAAAATTCATGGTTAATAATAAATTTATTTTACAATTTAAAAACAAACATTGACATTGTCTTAAAAAAAGGGTGATTTTATTTCTATCCACCAAGTCTTGCAGTTAATCCACCTTGTTAGGTTAATCCGCATTACATATTAAGTTAATCCGCGAGCGTGGATGAACTAACAAAAAAATATTATGAATTTAATTTTATAAATATTATTTTAAATAATAATTTAATATGAAAATATCTACCAAATTAATAAGTATAACTACTTTAAAAATTTAGATAGGTAAATTTTAATTAATTTTGTAGTAAAATAATAAAAACAAAATTTAACCACTTTCTCCTTACGGTTTTAACGAATTAACTTTGCAGTAAAATAATAAAAACAAAATTTAACCCCTTTCCCCTTACGGTTTTAACGATTCTCCCAGTGTCTCTTCTTCTTCTTCTTCTTCTTCTTCTTCTTCTTCTTCTTCACTATCACTCTTCCTCCAGCCTTCTTCTTCTTCACTCTTTCCCCACCGTCTCTTCTTCTTCGTCTTCATCTTTTTCATCATATCACAAACCCTAGATTAGTTTCATATTCTTTAAATCACTAAATATGTATTCCAACCTTAGAAACCCACACCCATAATTTCAAAAATCTTGAACTAATTTGGTTTTTGTATTATGTAAGTCTAACTAATAATACGGAAGATTAAAAATTTAAACTATACTAAGTTTCTTATATCATGTCTAACTTTCAGACTAAATAATTATATTATTAATTATAATGTTGGAGGTTCCAAAAGATTAATGAATAAAAAAATTATAAATTACTAGACAATGTCTATTTGCAACGCAAGCTGAAAAAGTTGGTCATCCTCTCTTATATATATATATATATATACACACTATATATACTTGGTCATTCTTTCACTCTATTTTCGTGTGCGTGTGCGTGTGCGTGTGCGTGTGCGTGTGCGTGTGCGTGTGTGTGTGTGTGTGAGAGAGAGAGAGAGAGAGAATGGTATCTATTCGATCAACACAAGTGCAGAAGTAATCATAAACTGTTCAAACTTTTTTAAACGTAAAGATGAAGTTAATTAAAAGGAATTATATTTAGATTAGGAATGTTAATAAAAAAGGAATCTAAAGTTATACAATTATAATTTAATTAAAATTTGTGGATATACTAATCAATTTTAAAAAGGGTAATTTTGTGAAACTTCATTTAAAATTTTCATAATTTAAGGGTAGATTAACTGCAAGATTTGGTGGATAGAAACAAAATCACCTTAAAAAAAGCTGCACTCCTTATTTGAGATATCTTTATTTGAAGGGATAATGGGAGAGAAATTCCTTATATGATCATATTTCTACAAAAAGCATAAGATAAGATATTTTAATACAATAATGACACATTTTATTATCATTAATAATATCAAACACAAAATTAAAACTAATTTCATGAGATTTGACATATGTACCAATATCAATATATAAATATAAATACAAATTGTTTCCTATCATAACTTACTTCCTAAATTACAAATTACATTTTTGTTTATCTTGATTATATTTTCATTAGGTAACAGCAAATTTCTTTACAAAATAATGAGTTTTTTTAAAAAAATTTGTTACAAAACTTTAAATAAAGTTTACAAATTTCACTGCAAATTTTGACGTGAAATTTACAAATTTCACTGTAAATTTGCAAAAAAAATTAAAAATTGCCAAAAAAAAAAATATATGTCAGAATTTAGAAGTTTACTACAAGTTTTTCAAAAATGTCGTAGTAAAATTTACAATTTTAACAGGAAAAATATGAATTGCGGTGAAAATTTCGAGCTTGATGCAAAAATATGAATATATGGAAAATAGTGTAGTCAATTATTTCCTAATTTGTATTTATATATATCTTAATTGTAAATTTATAAATGTTCAAGTCCTCTAAAAAATATTTGTTTGTAATATTGTAGGTAATTTTTTTTAATTAAATAAGGGTGTAATAAATATTACCTTATTGGATTTCAAATTTTAAAAATTTAAAATAACACTAAATAGGTATGTTTGTCCATAATAATATAAATTTGAGAAGAAAAAAAATTTATATTATATCATTCTCATCTAAATCCATACAGATTAAAAATTTATCGTTATTTAAAACGGAAGGAACACGTAACAAAACAAAGTTTAATTGAAAAATCTTATTTTAAGAATGAATTTTGTAGAATCGTGATAAAGATCGATCCCCAATTGGTATTTATACACATTATATTTATTATTACTTTAAGAAAATAAGGATTGTGATCAAATCTGACTTGTTTAATATTAAAATACTAAATTTAATTTTTGATAATAACATTTGCTCATTGATCAGAAAAAGGAAAATCAAGGCATATATAAGTGGACATTCCTCATTTCCTATGTATTTGGACCAATGTTAAAAAGACAAAAGTGGTTAACTAGGAAATGTTATGGCTGAGGAAAGGATTGCATCAGCATTTGTAATTATATTATTAATAATATAATCCAAATGCTGACCCCTATCTTATTTGTTATTAATATTTCTTAATATAAGCAGTACATTTTCGGATAGGTACGTGTTTCAATTTTTATTTTTTTTAACACATATGTTTCAAGTTGAAACTGATGTTAATGAAATAATTTCACATTATTAATCTTTTTATGTGAGCACACGAGATGTGTGTAAAAATCAAATGTAGTAAAACTATTATAGTGAATATTAATTATTAATCAACATAAAAAGTTGATTTAGTAAAATTTTGTCTTTATGTAACTAAATATGTCATACACGTGGTGTGGTGCGTGTGCACAGTTTTCAGTTTTTATTTATGCATGCACATTATCTAATATTAAGAGATCAATGGTTCAAGCCCTTCTAAATGATGTAGTTGCTCAATGATAAAAGATTAATTTCTCTAATCTAGAGGTTAAGGGTGAAAATTCTCTTAGCTATTTTTTTATTTAAGAATAATATAAATACAAAAATAAAATTAATTAAAAGCACTAAATTTAGTATAATAACCGTCAAGACGTACTGTTTCGAACTTTTATATATATATACAACTTGGATATATTAAATCAAATAAATAATGAAGACTTGGTTTATTATAATAACAACTTGAATCCCTCTCGAAAGGAGTTGCTCTTTATGACCCTGTAATCCATACTAAAATAATGGGCAAAAGAAAAGTTCAACTCATTGTTGAAGTTGCGTGACAGAACATGCAATAAACATGTATAATTAACTTGTCATGAATGGCATACTAATGAAATTAAATTTAATGATTCCAATAATATTTTAATATACAACAAAAAATGAACGAGTAAAATAATTGCCATTATAAAGTTGTTTCAGAATATAAATAATGGATGGAATCATAATTTAATTTTGCGCTTTTATTGGGGATAATGATTACGTCAATGGAAGTATCGCGCGAGGCCCAAGGGTCAATATGAATCATATGATACCTACATAATAATTCACACAAAACTTATTATATTTTGTTTTTTTTTGGGTTAATTACAAAAATATACAATGTACTTCCACCCATTTTACACTTTGGTCATTGTACAAATTTTTCGACAAAACTAATAATGTACTTTGTGTTTGTTTTCATTTTGGTCTTCCGTCTATCAGAGTTAGTAACTTTAACATTAGTTGGCAAACGGCGAGCTATTTATAACGGTCTTACGTGGCAACGTGGCATTTATATCAGATTATTAAATCTATTTAAAAAATAAAAAAAAATGAAAAGTTCTTCTCTTCCGGTGAGTCTTCCAGTCACCGGAAATAGAGAGAGAAAACATTATATATACACAAACAGTTTTTTTTTTTCCTCAAATGTTTAGTCTGATTGTCGGTACAAAATTTCAAACAAAACCATCAAATCTAATAAGACTATCACAAGTCAAGATGACTTCCGATGGTTCCAATCAAAGAGGAGGAGAACAATATAAAATAATCATATTTTTCTCTAATTCAAGAACCACAGCAGCACCAAACCAACTCACATGGGTCAAAATCCGTCTTTGTTTTCCCTAATTTCTCTATTAAGAACCAGCAAAGCAAAGTTACGAAGAGGAGAGAGAAGAGAGGAGAGGGCAACTTAAAATCGAAGCTTGATTTCGGATTTTTCAGAGAGAGAGAGCGCGAGCCCGTCGAAAATGGAAATGGAGAGGGAGTGGAGCCCGTCGAAAATGGAAATAGAGAGAGAGGGAGTCCGTCGGAAGGAGAATGGAAGGGAGGAAGGAGCTCCCTTTTTCATTTTTCATTTTATTTTTAATTTTTATATAAAAATAATTTGATATAAATACATATAAACCGTTAGTGATGCGCCGTTTGCCAATAGCGCGCCGTTAACGGAGTTACTAACTCCGATAGACGGAATGACCAAAATGAAAACAAACACAAATTACACTATTAGTTTTGTCGAAAAATTTAAATGAAAGATAGTGGAAATAATTTTGATTAACCTTTTTTTTTGGGAACTCATTTCTAACTTTCATTACTATTTATAAAAAAGAACTAGTTAGAAGTATTATAATTTTTTTTTCCTCAAACTATTACAAAATTGGTTGACATAAGAATATAGATCACATCGTACATTAATTTAAAATCTTGTTTTCTTTTTAGTATATTAATTTTATTTCATATAAACAATGAATAAATGCCTGTGATTTAAGAAAGATAAAATAAGATGGGGACGAGACTAGGACTCGAACTTAAGCACTAATTGTACGTGAATATTCACACTAGCTTTCAATCATTTAAACATAAAATCGGATAATTCCTCTTTTGATCTAGACACCGGTAAAATTAACATTTTTTTCTTACTATTCAACTTTTATATATATATATATATATGTATATCAAGTCTAGTAACTAACATTATCCTAAAACTTTATAAATGAGACAATGATGAAATTAGGGTTTTTTTTTTGAAATATTTGACTTTTAAAAAGATATTCTTAATTTAATAGGTGGGAGCATTATTTTCTGTTTTAAATTTCATTCTCAATATTATACTCAGTCTTCCAAGTTAATTAAGCGTTCAATTTAACTTTTATAACTTTTGAAAGATTTATAAATGTCAGTAATTTCATTAATGTAAAATTTTATACATCGATTATATTACGACAGAAGTAGAGTTTTTAATAGAGAATTAGGATTAACCCAATATCGTGAATGTGTAAAAAGTCAGACCCAACTCGTTTCAGAAATTAGGAAATAACCCAAACTTTTATTTTTGACTCAAACGTTTTTCTTTTGGCCCACATGTAATATATATATTTTTTTCTATTTGTACCATAAAAACCCATCAATTAGACAAATCTACCCATTCTAATGAATTTGGTTAGTTACGTATATTACTTAATGTGTTAATGCCTCCAATTGTTGATATTTGAATTGAATTTATATTTTGTAACTTCATAATTTATCATAGTAAGATATTTTGACCTTCTCCTTGTATCTCTCTCCTTTCTCAAACGCCTAAATAGAGCTCCAAGGCCTCATCCCTAGCATTCTTTACAACTCAAACACATTGGAAGGCTTCAAGGCCTTTGATGAAGGGTGAAGCAAAAAAGGAAGTTTTTTTCTAACATATGACCCTAGAATACCTTTTCTTCAATGGTCCCCATATTAAAAAATCTATATATTTTGAAAAATGCAAACTCATCATTTGATGGATCATTGAAACAGCCTATCAAATTGATTTGATGTTTTTTGAATCATTATTATATTGAAGCATGGGTAGATAAACTAAATAGAATCAAAGATGTGTTTGTAGAAGAAAAAAATTTCCTTCGTGGAGGAGGAATTTAAAAGATTATGAGAAGAATTGCAGCTTGTTCTACGAGAATAATTTAAGATGCATTAGGTAAATTTTCATTTTATTTGTTTAACCCTTAAATGCTTTTATACTAGATATATTATTACTTTTGTTTTTAAATATTATTGTTGAGTGTTTACAAAAATTGTCGGTTCATATACATGTGTGAATTATTCTATTCAATTATCTTTGTATTCTATTCACATATGTTACTATACATATATTTACCTTATTTACGCATTAATATGTCTACACATAAAACATGTTTTATCTCATAACATATCTACCGGATTACGTGTTAATATATATGTCTATATATATCTACATGTTTTACCTCACAATATATTTACTGTATAATTTATTTAATTTTTATATTATAAATCTATAATATATCTTTTAATTTTCATAAAAATATATTGTAATATATAAGGTATTTTAAATATTCCCTTGATTTTCGAAATCATAAATTCTAGGTGGTTATTAATTTTGAATTAAAAAGTCAACTAAGGTTAATCTAGGAAATAAAAAAACAATTAATCAAAAACTGAAAAAAAAAATGAAAAAATATTAAATTGATAATTTGCACTCATTTGAGCTAATTTTTAATTGCCAAAATAGAGTGAGTTAAATGCAGAACAATTTTAAAAAATGGGATAAAGAAATTGTATATAGCGTATGGCACCTTGTTATATTCTCTTTTTTTTTTTATTTCTTCCAATAGTCCTACAAAAATGACAAGACTCAATCTTGAAGAATTCGTGTTGATCTTTTCTAACTTTACCCAAATAGGAATAATTATTAGTAGAAAACCCAATAAAGTAGGGCATGCACAAATAAGATTTTTCTCTTTAAGTTATACAACGGAGTGGGAAAAAAATGTTTTTTTAATCATGTTAGTTGGTGCTTCAACTATATATACAAGAAGTCCTCAATAAAACTTTTTTACACTCCTGAATGGGTTTTGGGCCCTACTTCATATTCACTTTGGGGATAAGCTTGGACTAGCACCCAAACATCTTAAATCAATTCCAAAATGGCATGATTTGCGCAACAATTGAGGATAACTAATTTGGTCCGACAAAGAGATGGTTCTTTCTTAAAAAAAATCAAAATATTTTCTTTTTACAACAACAATAAAGAAATCTTTCAAATCCCTCTTAGCTCTCACTTGAATTTAAAATCTTCTAAATTTAGTTGTGCACCTTTACTATTAGATTAATCTACTCGCATAAGAGATAATTGTTAAATATATATTTATATAGAAACTTAAGCTGACGCGAAATATATTCACCCAGGTGAAAAAAGTGAAAAAGTGCACGTAGTTATTTTTGTTACTCTAATCACTAACTTTTGTGCAAGCATGTAGACAACAAGATAATAACAGAATTACCAAAATTAGTGTGAGATTAAAAAGGGTTTTTTTTTTAGTTTTATTTTATGAATGATATGTGAGATCTGAGGTCATGGCCTAGTGATAGAGTGTCCTCTCTCTCTCCCTCCCAACCAAATCCAACTATATATATCTATTCAATTTATTGCTTGTATCGAGAAATAATGTTCAAGAGGAAGAAGAGAATGGTATAGATAAGGGTAATAAAAGGAATAAAAAGTTAGTACGAGAGAGGTTTCACGAAGAGTTTTCTCTTTATATTTGATTGTTCTTTCTCATTTATTTAGTAGTGATGTACTAATTAACACAACCATTTACGTCCGATTCAAGAAGATGGAGACGAGAACGCGCGGAGATTGAAATAGTAAGAATTCGCTAGGAAGTGGTGGCGCCAAGTCGGGGGGCCTCTTTCTCCATAAAATTATTTAGCGGATGCTTAAAATCCATTGTAAAAATACAAAACACTATTGATGACCTTTAATTTTCCAATTTTGCTACTCTACCATCGAATAGTCTATCAGGAAAGATGTGGGCTCGTTATACACATACCATTATTCTTTACATCTCAATCAAGAGTCTCTATTTCTTAGTGAAATGTCTCAAATTAAAACTCTTCATTAATTATTTGAATAGTTTGTCGGTATTTAATTTTAGTTGATAATTATATTAAAAGTATGAATCATACAACAAATTTGAAATAACCCACCTTATTAGAAATGGTGTACGATGGTGCAAATTATTAATCCAATTTATCCCGCCAATCAAGAACTGACACGTGGCTGACCACTTCAACAATCATACCTGTCCCAGCGAAAAGAGTTCGGAAAAGCCCTATTGGATCACTATACGAAGGATAGAGTTCCTCAAGGATTAAGCACCCGCTCGAGAGTTAATTACGAGCAGTGAATTGCAGAACTCGGCCTCTAGAGCTCTTTTGACGAGCTCTGGAGCTCCTTCTTGCCTAACCACTATGCTAAAGTGGTTGGCAGAAGCATGGGCGACTGCCACCTGACTTACAGAACGCACAAAACCCCTCTCACCTTTCATTAAACACACTAACTGCATTTAATATATCAAAATTCATGAAAAAGCAATGTTAGAGTTGGTGATGATCGAAGTATGGCTCCAGACCTGCTATGGAAGCTATGACCACATGTTTCCTCCCAGTCATATATATAAAAAAATTATTTATTTATTTCAACAACCAAGTTCAACCAACCCAACAACAATCAAACAAACCTAAGAACAGAGAGAACTCTACATTCAATAGCAAGAAGATAAGAGAGAAATAGAAGCTTAGAGCACTCAGTAGAACTCCTTGAACAGAAGAACTAAAATTCGGGTGGCCTAAGAACACTCTTGTTGTAACATCCTGAGGATATAATAGTTAGAGTGAGTTTGTGATACTTGTCTGTTTATAATCAATACAAGGCAAACGGAGCTCCTAACTCTATTTCACAGAAGATGACAAACACGTATCTTCATACGAAACCAACCTCCTCTATATATCTCTGACTCTATTGATTTATTACATTTATAGCACTAATCATTTGATCCAATCATTTGACTGTTTGGTTTAAAATAACTCTCCAGCTTTTAGCACTAACAGTGTACTAATTAAATATTTGTAATGGCACCATACTTTTTTTTAAAGTATTGCGATTAAATCGACCGAACACATGGCTTGACAATTCTAGCAATTGTAAAAATGTCAGTTCTATTAATATAGGAAGAGATCAAAATTATTGCTAGCATTGATGAGTTCTTAATCTCCTTTTCTCACCATTTCTCCAAAGTCTCCGATGAGGGGAAAAAAAATATTTGGAAAATAAAACAGTTGACCTCGCCATATGTATAGTTATTTCTTAAAAAAAAACGGTTTAATTTATTAACCCGGGTTTGGACGGTTTGGTCCAAATTGTTTAATGGATTAGATTTTGAGAAATGTGAATCCAAGAATCTTTTTGGGCAGTGAACAAATGGTTGACTTCATTCATATTATATTATATTTATATAAAAGAAAAGAAGCTTTAAAAAAACAGAAACAAAAGAAACATAGGGAATTAACATAGCATTAAAGACTAATTCTTCTCGAATCAACTACTTATCTTGTCTGAATGTCTAGTGTTGGTCTACCGGGGCTCTTACAATATGAATGTGAATTATGACTTACGAGGATTTGTTCTTCTATTCACAATTTCAGTGGTATAATTAGAAAATTTAATTTGTAGGGTTGTTTTCATCACCAACTTCAAACCAACTACATTGAATTATCAATCGAAAAGCATGAGAAATTAATCATGTTACTTAGCTCAAAAGAAACACAATCTAATAACAAGTGTAAATAAATATCATGTTACTCAATTTATTCTCTTATATGTATATATATAGAGAGAGTGTTTCTCATGCGCTCCAAAATTGAGTTAGGTCATGCTTACAACTTTGACAAAATAAAGTCCCACTTGTTAGAGAAAACTAAAAAACAACTATATTTTAAAATATGTTCTCTCTCTTCACTTCTCCTAATGTTTTGTTACTTCTCTCTGTGCACTTCTTCTTCATCTCTATTTGGCGGGCCCTACCACTATTCTCTCTCTCATAGTGTTCTTCCCCCCTCTCGTAGTTCTTCTTATTCTTCTTCCTCTCTCTCAAATCCAAGATTTACGACATACATGGCCTCACAACACCAACGAATTTGATATAAGTGGCTCTCAAATCCAAGATTTTGATTTGGGTTTATGATTAATTATATGGTTTTAGTAAGCTATTTATTATTTATTTGGTGCAAGATTTCGATTTAGGCACAATGTTAATTTCATTTAAGTACTTCCCCAAGCTCAGGATGATGATGATGATGTCTGAATTAATTTCTCAATTATGTATCACTCTCTCTCCCCCTCAAATTCTAAAATAAAGCAAATCTCCCTTCCTCTATGTTTTCAACAAAAAAGCCCCATATAAAGTTGTGTCTTAAAAAAAAGGAAAAAAATTATTCTTCAAAAAACGATAGCACCATAGAAAGGGGTATCTTATAAAAAAAAATGTTTTTCTTCAAGTTGGCTCCTTGAATGTATGGTGCATCTACACTACTAAATGGTTCAATTTAAACACCATGGGTTTCTCTTTCTCTCTCTCATCAAGCTAGCTCTCTGTACTAACCCAAATCTAAGCTTGCCAAAAAAAATCAACCAAATAGAGATAAAGAAAAAGAAGAAGAAGTGCAGAGATAGAGAAGTAAAAAATAGGGCTGGGACCGATTCAGTTCCTAGCCAATTTTAGAAGAACTGTTAACCGAACCATTTATATCATAACGGTTCGGTTCTAAATATAAAAAAGTGAAGAATTGTTTAAGAACCGAATCGGTTCTAACGGTTCGGTTCCTCCAGTTTATCGGTTAATCGTTAACAAAAGAAAAACCAAAATATTAACGATTATTCGGTTCTTCTAATTTATTGGTTAACTGTTAATAAGAGAATAACGGTTATTGTTAAGAAATAACGGTTATTGTTAAGAAATAACGGTTCTAATGGTTATAACGGTTCGATTCCTAAGCATTAGAATATAGCTTAGAAGGAAAAATTCAATAACGGTTCCTTAACCGTTATTGGAAAGAAATTATACTAAGAACCATTAACCGAACTGTTAAGAAATAGACAAGAACCGAACCGTTAAAAAAAATAGAAAATTTTGAAGAACCGAACCAAACCGGTTTTTATCGGTTCGGTCCGGACCGTTTCTCCGGTTCTCGGTTCTATTTTCCTAGCCCTAGTAAAAAACATTACGAGAACGAGTGAAGAGAGAAGACAAAATTTTAAATATATTGAGTAGTTTTTGAATTTCCTCTCACAAATGGGTCCTGACATTTCATTTTGTCAAAGTTGCAAGCGGACCCAACTCAATTTTGGAGAATCCGTACAAACCGAGTTCGTATAAGAAACGCTCTATATATGTATATATATATATATATATATATTTAACTTTATATGTATGGTTGAAATATATTTGAGAAATATCATTGAGCCATGTACGTTTGTTTTAGTGTTTTTGTTTTTTTTTTCTTATAATTAATTTAACCTCATTACCAACTATTCTTTTTATTTTATTTTATTTAAGTGGTGCGTAAATATATACACCAATCTAAATTTATCCAAAATATATCTTATTTACCTATATGATATAAAAATTAATTAAATGGGGTCAATATACCCCATAAAAATGTACGTAGCCACCCTCCTACATAACTTGACACTATTGAAGAGACGTTTTTATCATATTTAACCGGTTTTCTTGCATCCCAATTGTAATAAAGTTGTTAAAGAAGGTGGACATTCCCCGACTTTATTATAATTCGATTCTCAAAAACTCCAATTCCCATTTGTTCCCCTATGTTGAAATAACGAAAGTATTAGTTGTATAGATGAATAAGTAAAAGTGAACTCAAATAAAAGATTGTTAAAATAGTTTAGAGTAAAGAAATAAGCATCTATGGATGTGACTGAATTGCATAAAAATATTAGTTTAGTTCATGTAAGGAGTCAAATCCAAACATCGTCACAAACATTTGGTGCTATTTTCATGTCCAAAAGAACCTCCAAGTGTATGTCTATTTCACAATTTTGTCTATGAGACAATAGCAACGAAATCAAAACAACCGCTATTATTTTGATTCATAATATTTTGCTTCTAAGCCACGCAAGTTGCATGTGGATTTATTAATAGTTTAGCTTTCTTTCTTTCTTTTCTTTAATAAAAAAATATAATTAATTATAGAAGACAAACATTACAGCAACAACAAAATAATACTTTAAAAGGCTTAAAAATGTTGTTAATAGATATATCAAGAAAAATCTTTAAAAAAACGAGTGAACATCAAAATTAAATATCCATAAAGCACATCCCCGAATATAATAACACAACCAAAAAAAATTGTTTCCAAAGAGAGCTTTCATCAGTAAAACTGCAAAAACCAATCTTATGCGTGCATTTGTCCTTAGGCCCAAATTCGTGGTGAATTTGTTAGGCCCAGTAACCGAGCGTTGGAACTAGGTTATACTATATTTTGTAGTAGTCTATATAAGTCTTTCAATACTTTAATTAAAACAATATTTAGTTATATATTTTATGGGTGATTTTAAATCTATTATGTGATCTTTCAATTTATCAATTCTAAAAAAAAGGATAGTTGTTTCATTCTTAACAAAAATAAAATTATAAGTTTATCTAATTGTTCTTTTCAATTTTAAAATTAAAGAGAATGCAATTTTTCATAAATACCCTCATCTCCTAAATTCCATTAAAATATAATTCGTTGGTGCGAGAATTTAGAACTGATTTATTTCCAACCATACAGTCAAATAATTGAGCAATAGCAAATGTAATGATAATGAATCTAAACAGAGCAAGACAAGAGTGTACACAGGAGGTTTGCCCTATATAAGAATATGGGTTAGTCATGCTTTTGTAAATAGAGTTAGGAGCCGGGATGCTTTATATATATTATAATGAGTAAATTTGAATTACAAGCAAACGATATCTTTTTAGCTATTCTACCCTTTTGACATTACAATTAGAAAGATTCTAAATCACTCAGAGCCTGATTTTCCTAAGCTAAGAGCTCTGTTGTGTACTTTAGAGCTCTATCTCTCTGTATATCTCTCTTACATATTGTAGTTCTGTTGTAAGGCTTGCAATAAAAGCTTGATTACTTTCTTGCTTAATTATTGTTTATTTTTTCTTGGTTGTTGAGGAAAATAAATACTTTATGTATATATATGATGGAGAGAAAACGTGTGGGTGAGCTCTTTAGAACATGTTCAAGGCCATTGCTCATCCCCACCAACTTTGGCGTTGCTTCTCCATGAATTTTAGTGCATTAAATGTAGTTAATATGCATTTAATGAAAGTGAAGGAGGTCATAAGGCGCTTGCGAAGTCGGTAGCAGTTGCCCATACAGTCTGCGCCTTCTCTGACACAGTGATTGGCCAGAGAGCTCAGCGCTCATTGGAAAAGCTTTGGTATTTGAGCTCCGAAATTAGGTGTCAGAAGAAAACGCTTAGGTTGGATACGCATGTTCTCCAGAACTCGAGTTCCTAATTTATGCTCAGATAGGGCTGGCAATTCAGATTTGCGTGTCGTGTTAACACACAAATATCACAGTATTAGTGTCAACCCGAATACGACCTGTTTAACTAATCGTGCCATTTATACTAACTCGAACACGACCTGTTTATTTTACAGGTTATACGACCCGACTCGACTAACCTATTTAATAAATAAGTCGTGTTAAATCTGCAACACGACACAACACGATTAACCTTTTAAGATTATAATGACAATTAAGTCTCATGTATATAATAATTTTAAATTTTTAGTAAGTAATAATAAGTATCACCGAATACCAAAATTCAATATTTAATCAAAATAATATGAGAATAATAATTTATAATAAAAATAGATAGCATTCCATCACCAAAGCAAAAACATAAAAAAAATACTGGTTTATCCATCATCAAAAACATAATAACTAGCATTTATGAAAAAAAAAATTGATGGGGGCAAAATTGGATGGGGTCATAAGGCCCCAATAAAAAAACGACACGTGTTCATTTTTATCTATTTAAATCAAATGAAAAAATAAAAAAGAAATTAATTTTAGATGAGAGTGGACATGTGTTGTTTTATCATTGGAGACCCCATGACCCCATCCAATTTTGCCCCCATAAAAAATGGACTCGCTGCAAAAAAAAAATTGTGTTAATTTCGGGTCACTTTCGAGTTAGCGGGTTAACCTGAACACGACCTGTTTAGTTTGCGAGTTAAGCATGTCTGACCCGAAATTGACCCAAATCCGTTTATGCTTGACCCAAACCCACTAATTCCATGTCGAGTTTGTGCCGAGTTAGCGTATCGTGTCAAATATTACCAGCCCTACGCTCAGGCCAGAGCTCTCGAGCTCCCACTCCACGGCAGTATTGATTACTAACATGGACGACCACGTGTCTTATTGTGATTGACGGAGTATGTTAATTTATTAATTTGCTCCATCCTAATCCAACCTAAACATGTTTCCATGAATATTTCACTCTCTCTCTCTCTCTCACACACACACACACACACATATATATATATATATATGTTAATGCATATATGTATATAACTTTTACATGAATAATCTAATTAGTATAACTTAAAAACTTTTGTCGGATTCTCCATTCATAATTTTTTGACACGTTTCTTCATTAAATTTAAACAATACCAATAAGAAATAAACCTCTACATATGGCTGGAGACCTTGCTGTTTACCTTACTCATAATTTATTTTGTGATATTTTGTCTCCCTTATAATAAAAATAATTAATTAGATAAATAAACAGCCATTGTTAATTTAAAACTTGATTGCACGAATGAAAAAGGTTAATGATGATGTACGTGAAGGTCATAATTTTTTTATTTTAATTAGACATGTGTTCAATCTAAAATTGTATTATAGACCCCCGAAACAAATCTAAAATTATATTTACAAAATATTGTTAGGCTGGCTATTCATAGGGAATTGGTGCAGCTTCATGTTGTTATCATTAGTGTTAACTTCGACGGAGTGAAATAACGAGAGCATTCTTCAATATTATAATTAGGGTGCGTTTGATTGCAAGTGTGGAATTTGCATGGAAAGAAAATAAGTTACCAGCAATTGAATTACTTAAAATTGAGTTGCATGAAAAATGTAGTGTAGTGTATTTGATTGCCTTAATTTTCTACTCGAAAAATATTTGTTGTATTATGGCATTTTTAATGTAGAAAAAATTATTGGTATTTTTTTTTACATAATTATATAGTCATGATAGATCTTGTTTAATTGATCTTGATTAGTATATTTTAAATATTAAATTTTTATATTATTTTGAATTTTATATTTTAAGTTATGGCATTTTTAATGTAAAAAATGGTAAAAATCTTGTCTCGTGAATTGTGCCCAAGCATGGAAAACAAAAAACCACCTCCCCCCAAAGAAAACATTTTCCTCAATTGCCTTGAAAATGCACATGTGTGAGCCAAAAGTGGGAATTAAATTGCTTAGAAAAAAAAGTCAATCAAACACCTTAAGTTGTCAAATCAAGTGAAAAATGCTCATTTTTCATGAAAAGTATTACCAATCAAACGCACCCTTAAAGTTACTTTTAAAGGAGAGAAGAAGATGGGGATGTTTTGGGAAGATTATATATCCCTTAATAAATATTAAACAAGTTAAATAAGTAATGATTTTTGTAAGTTTATCCCATTAAGTGGGTAAACAAAATGAAAAATTTGGTTAAATTTATGACGTGGATGATTTTACAAATTAAGTGGATATAAACAAAATTACCTATATTTTATATGTATATATCTTGTCACACTTTATAAATATTTGCAATATATATTTTACAGTACACTCAAGTAAATATAATTGGAGCAAGAATTGTCATAACTAAAAATTAGACGTCAAGATAATGCTTGTTTTTTGAATGAAGCTCATAGTTGCACAATAAGAGGAGAGAGAAATAAAAGCAAACAAATTGATGGAAGGAGGGACGAAACTACCTATTGACTAGCTTATAACCCACGCAATGCGTGGGAGGTCGTGAAATAAAGTCAATGTGAATTTGTGAAGAAGAAGAAGAAAAAGAAGTGAATTATGAGAAGGAAGAAAAGGGATAACAAACATTACATAAAGTTATCATGTATCTTAACTATAACTTAAGAAATGAATTAACATGGCATAAAGCTATCATGTATAATCCTTAACTGTAACTTAAGAAATGAATTATGTGTTGTTAATGATACGCTACCGTAAAAAAGTACCTGTAAAGAACAAATATTATATAAGCTTTCACCAAAACTAAAAGAATAACACAACCTAACCAAAAATAGGCAAGCAACATAAGAGTAAAAAGTACATAATTAAGAACGGACATTTGTATAATGCTACATAACCTGCAATACAAAACCATCAAAGATACATGAACTACAACTCAATTCAATGTTTCTTTAATGTATTCAAAAAACCTTTTAATAGGAACCAAATGGGACTTTATTTCACTATAAACATCTTAATAAGTGGAGGAGTTATGAAAAGTACCTGATTTGTGGCTCCATTAATTATATTCTCTTATACATTTGTTGGAAGGTAACACGCAACTTTGAGAAACTTGAGATTCAATTGAAACAACTTACTTTTTATTTTATTATTAGATTTCCTAGTGTTCCAATATGAGAAAACCAAAAGTCACAGGAGAATCCGTACATGTTAGATATGAAAAAAACTCTAGTACAATTGTTCAATGAGGTTTTTAACGATTATCTAGTCCAAAAAACTCTCAAAAAACAGGACACTTTGACTATGAAATATATCATCGTTGCAGCAAAAACATTTATAACATAGATGAAAACGCTTTAGCAATAAATCAAGAAATGAAGAAATGCATGTGAGAAAAAGGAAAAACCCAATATATGATTAAATACAATGCATAGGGGAGAGAGGTGGACACTTCCTCCAGAAATAAATAAACGCTTCGTAAGAGAAAACCCAATTATAGTAAATGCAACGCATTAAGGAAGAGGTGCATGAATCTGAGATTTTAAGCGGAAGGAGAAGAGTCTGGTCAAATTAAGGAGATTGAGAAATAGAAAAGAGAATTAAGTGTAATTAAATGGCAATTAATTAGGAGAGATAAATATTATTACGGAGGACTTCCTCCGTAATACTATAATAGTATTAGATTAGTCCATCTATCATTTTCAACTACTTATATATATATAGCATTTTTATTTTTATTTAACTAAATTTTGTATAATGGCCCTTTCCAAAATTTAATTTAAACATCTTATTTGATAAAATAAAAATAATTTACTATTCTACTATGTATTATATTACTTAGATTAAGTAAAATAAAACATTATAATACAACATGCAATAAAATCAAGATACTCCACTCAAATAAAATTAACATATACAAATTTTATAATTTTGTAAATTTACCATACGTTATAAGGACAACAAAGTAATTATAAAAAACGATTAATGAACAAAAATACCCTATGTCTGGTACATTTTTTTTCAAGTAAATTTGCGCTTCCTGTAAAGTTGAATCCTGGTTTCATCCCTTAATGTAAGGTTGACAATTTCATATCGCAAATTGACCGAACCGACCATTCTTTGGTTGTTAACCGACCGCTCAGTTACCGATTTAATTTGGTAACGACGGATGTTTAATTTGTGCCTATATATGTTCAGTTATAACGGATCAACTGACCATTCCCAAAAAATAATAAATTTATAAGTTTATTTACTTAAGTTTACTAATTTACCCAAAAAATAAGGAATGTGCTTCATTGGCTCAGTAATCTACTACTACTATATCTCTCAATCTCTCCAATCTCCATCACAAAACCTTCTTTATTCTGTCCCTCTTCCCACCGTCATCTACTCCTCTCACTCTGGCTCTCACTCTCTCCATTACTCTATGTTTCCCATTCCATTTGTTCGTCCCTCCTCCTCTCGTCCCTCCATTTGAAGAAGCTCTCATTGAAGAAAGGGAAATAAGAGACTTGTCTACAGGTTTGAATTTGTTTTCATCCACTTTCTGATTTGTTTATATTTGTTAACTGAAATTCACAAAACTTCTTTGGTATTAGTTTGTTTTGACTGATATATATCTTTATTTTCCTTCTCAATTGTCAGTTTATGGTTCGTATTATTTTATTGCACAAATTAGAATCAATGGCTACTCTTGTTGAATTCCATTTTGGTTTTGTATTATTTAATCTCCATTAAGTATAAACCCCAAATTTTCTCTCCTCCTCCTCCTCCTCCTCCTCCTCATCATCATCATTTTCTTCTTCTTCTTCTTCTTCTTCTATATTCTGTTTTTCGGTATAATCTCGGTATAATCAACTATACCAACTGAAAATGTAAGTTTATCGACCATGTCGGTGCAATTTACGGTTTGGAATATTTGATTACCGACCAAGTTGGTTCGGTTTACCAACAAACCAATTCGGTTCGATTACCGAACTGCGTCCACCCCTACCTAGATGGAAGATTGGAATTATGGCTCCGTTTGATAATAACACGAAAAATAATAAGAAAAATAATTGATTTATGTAAGAAGTTAGAAAATAAATTGAGGCATGTGATGAGATGTTCTCCATCACATGCTCGAAAAAAGTTAGTTTACTGACCATGTCGGTGCGATTTACAGTTTGGAATATATGATTACCGACCAAGTCAGTTCGATTACCGAACCACAGCCCACCTCTACTAGATGAAGGATTGGAATTATGGCTCCGTTTGATAACGACATGAAAAATAATAAGAAAAACAATTGATTTGTGTAAGAAGTTAGAAAATAAATTGAGGCATGTGATGAGATATTCTCCATCTCATGCTCATTTTTACGAGTAGATGACCTTCATCTTTATTATTTTTTGTGAAAAAAAAATCTTTCTCATCCACAAAAAAAATTCAATAGAAAAAACCACAAAATAAGAAAACATCTCACCATATGTCTTAATTTATTTTCCACCTTCTCATAAAAATCAATTATTTTTATTTTCTTTTTTCATATTGTTATCAAATGAATTTTAAGAGTTCAATATCCCCCCTTAAAAGTTTAAGCTCTATTACAATGTTATAGCCAGAGCCGGCCCTAGGCATAGGCGATCCATGCGGTCGCCTATAGCCCCTGATGTAACAGGGCCCCCAAATTTTTTTTTCCTTATATATAAGTTATAGTAGGTAAAATTAAAATATTTTTTGGCTGAATAAAGAAAACAACGGAACAATTGTTCCAGCGGGTGATCGTGTTTGTCTTGCAACTCGAGGTCTTAAGTTCGGAGTCTTGGTATGGGCGGGATTGAGCTTTCTTTAATTTTTTTTAACAAGTACACATGCCCAAGTTCCCAAATCAATTAAAATTAAAAAAAGAATGCAAAAAAATAACCCTAAACACTATATATTGATGAGTTTATTTGAGTTTGTTTTCCTGTTGTTGAATAAAACACTGTCATTTAGTTTTTATTTTAACTAAATTCTATATGAATAGGAAATTTAATTACTCGTTCTGTTACTTTTCAAATCTCATAATTTCTATATGTATATATTTGTTGGAGTTTATTGATATAGTTATGTTTCATGAATATACAAAAAGGCTCTGAAACCAAAATTTGCCTAAAACCCCTTAAAACTCAGGGCCGGCCTGGGTTATAACATTTTTGAGGGGATCCTGGATTTGTTGACATTACTTAAATGAAGGTTATCGTATTACTATGCAATGATGAAACTTTGTGTTATGTAAGCTTCATAGCCCCATATTTTATTTAATAGTTTTATTAAAAAATAAGTGAACATCAAGTATAAAAGTAGAAATGAGAGCCCTAATTCGCGCTATTTATTTGTAACCATTGTTATTTGTACATACAACGAGACTTGTTTGTTGAAAAATAATGTAGTTCGTGTTATTTAGAAGTAAAATTGTATTACTCTTTATGTTTTAAATTAATTTCATTTTTTTAAGATATATATAATGTACCAAATCTCACTATAAATTATTATACTGTTAAACATTAATTATTATTATTTTTGAAAAATTAAAACAGACCGTTGATTTGCGATATAGGGCGTAATTTTAATTTTTTTTTTTTAAAATAATGGTTGTTTTTCTATTCTTGATTTAATGTGATCCACTTAGATGTTAGCCCATGCTTCTCTGGGCCCAATCTTGGCCCAAAACTTTCACTGCGAACTTCAGCCATATAAATTGTTCCAAGGCCTGAACCAGGCCCAACATTTCTGATGGAATAATGTGTTAGTTAATTAAAATATTCTTTTTGTTGGAAAAAATAAATTATCTATACTTAACTAAAAAGGAAATTAAAACTTTAACTTGAAAGAATCGTCTTAGATTCTTTTATATAGAGAGTGGCGCATCTCTTATCCTTGTAAATGTACCCACTTGACGAACTCATCGTTGAAGCTCATATTAAAATTATGAAATACACCATTTATCTCAAATTAAAATTCGTTTATCTTTTCTACTTTTAAAAAAATCAATAGACTCTTAAGATTTGAAAGAAAGGCTTCTTAGATTTAGGGCATACTGATTATTATTTTGGTTTGAAACTAAAAATAAGTGAATAAGTCCCTTTATTTTGTATAAATTAATATTTCATCTTATATTAAAAATTTAAGTATGTCCTTTTCACCTTTTTTGTAAAAAAATAATATTTTTGAACATAATAACAGTGACAAATAATATTAATTAGTTGTGGTCAGATAAGTATGTTTATATTTTGAAAAAAAATAAAAATTCTTTACTTGAAATATTTATAAAGGAAAATAAGACTTTAAAATTTGAGAAAGATGAGGTATGTGTTTTGAGAAGTGTTAATGCCAAAGCATATTTAAGAGCAAAGCAAATGTAATTTCTGGTCTATTTATTTGCTTTACCAGCATATTCTCAGTTGATATCTATTTTCAGTTGAAATTAAATCTTAGGATTTAAAAAAAAAAAAAAACTTTTCATAAAGGGGAGAATATACGAGAAACTTCATTTTAGTGAAAACTCGTTAGCAAACCATGCGATGCACGAGTGTTTAATAAACATGTAATTTTAGTAGTGTTTATCTTAATAGTTTTGTCAAATAATTTGCTTAAATATATTGCGTATGGAGAATAAAATATATATTGCATCCGTTTAAAATTAATTTTACAACTTTTACTTTATTATTTTCAAGAAGACATTAATTTCAATCTAATTATTGATTGAGAATACAACTCATTTGATATGGTAAACTCAGAATAAAACTATTAATTTTAACACATTTTAGAAAAACAGTATAATAAATGATGTCACTTCCAATATTATAATAAAAATTATTATGCATTATGCATTAAGAATATATAAAATTAATTAATAAGTAATTAATGTTACTACAATTAAGAATATATAAAAAATAATTAATGAGTAATTTAATATATCTACTTCCTCCATAATACTATATAGTATAGAAGATAGATAGATTATTATTTTATTATGCATTAAGAATATAAAAAAGTAATTAATAAAAAATTAATGTTAGTACAATTAAGAATAAAAAAAAGAATTAATGAATAATAAATATATCTACTTCTTTCATAATACTATATAGTATGAATTTGCTCTATAAATTGGAAAGAAACGGAGGGAAGAGAATTTTCCTTTTAATTCAAACATTTTGTATACACTTTTATCCATAAAATACGTAGAAGAATTTCAAAAAAATAATCCTTTTCTATTCATTTCTTCTCAACATACCAACACATAAAATAAAAACTAAGCCCCTCTTTGGTATCTGTTTTTTTTGTTTTTTTTTTTCCAAATTTTAAAAAGTTAACTCAAAATCAACTTTATTTTTACACTTATCAAAATTTATTACACTTTTCAAAATTTATTTCTCTTTACTTTCTCTTTCTAAAAAAACTTTTAAAACACGATAACTTTAATTTCAAAAATCAAAATTAAATAAAAACTATATATTTAAAACATACTCGTCGAAATCTATAAAATAAGATCCATTTTGACTATTTTTGAAAAAAAATTATGATATTTTTTAGTTGGTTGAAAAAAAGTCAAACAAAAATTAAATTTACTTTTCAATATATTTTTAAATTCTACAAAACACCATATTTTAAAGACTCAACTTAAAAACTTAACTCAAAACATCCACCAAACAAACCCTAAGGACCTGTTTGGTGGATGTTTCGAGTTGAGTTTTTAAGTTGAGTCTTTAAAATGTGGTGTTTAGTAGAATTTAGAAGTATATTGAAAAGTGGAATTGATTTTTTTTTTTGAGTTTTTTTCAACTAACTAAAAATCTCATAAAAAAATTTCAAAAAATAGTCAAAATGGATCTTATTTTATAGATCTCGACGAGTATGTTTTAAATATATATTTTTTATTTAATTTTGATTTTTGAATTTAAAGTTATGGTGTTTTAAAAGTTTTTTTAGATAGAGAAAGCTAAGTTAATTTTTTTTTGAGAAGTGCAAAAGTAAAGTTGATTTTAAGTTGAGATTTTAAAATTTGAGAAAAAAAAATAAAATAAAGAAATACCAAACAGGGGCTAACTTTCTCTTACTCGTAAAGTTACATGACACAGAAAAGAAAATTAATTATGCTTTTTATTCGTTTCTCTTCAATTAAAATTTGCTCTTGTTATTCTCTTTTTTAAAGTTTGTTTGATATCAAGATGAAAATAATACAAAAATTAATTTATTTTTATTTTTTTTGAAAAATTGAAAAATCGAGTGGAGTGACGCGGCAAAATATTCTCCTATTTTTTTTTGCCTTTTCATAGAACAAAAATTCTTTACATAGGCAAGGAGAAGAAAGCAAATCACAAAAGTAAGGTCCAATAAAAGACATGTACTCGTACAAACCAGTAGTAAATATGTTAATTTTTTTTTATTTCTCACAAAAATTAATTACTTTTATTATTATTTTCTATACCAGTCCACTAATTTAAACACCATTTTTTTTCTTTTTTTCTTTTGCTACAAGAAAGTTTAGGCGAGAGTGATTCTTACAATTCACACACAAAGAAGGATTGTTAGCAACAAAATTTAAAACCAAGATTAAAAGCAAAGTATTTAAATATTTATCAACTCAACTAACAAGTATCGGTCATTTTAAGGCGGCTCTTAAAAACACCCCACTATTTGTTTGATTTTACCCTCCAAGTAGGGAACATGACAAAATAAATCATAAAGTTTGACATTGGTTGTAATTTTGTGTCTGATATCTTAATTTTGATAGTTTATCTCTTGAAGTTGTTGTTTGGTTGCAATTCAAACCTTTAGTCAAAAGGACGTTAAACAAAATGCTGAGGTGGCTATTGGAGTGTTGACATGACATGACGTGCCAAGTTATCTTTCTCTCTCTTTAACTTTTTTTTCTTTAAAAGAAAAATTAAAATATAATAATTTTTGACACAAAATACGAATTCAAATAAATGTTATATATATGAAATCTACTCATGAATAAAATGAGATCTATTGTAATTATAAAATTATTAAAAGAAATTCGAGAAAAATAGGAAATTTTAATATATTTTGGCCAAATTTCATATTTAAATAAAAGTTATAGAAATAATTTCTCACAGGCACTTATAATAATTACAACTAATGTCAAATTTCAAGTTTTGTTTTGTTATTTTCCCTTCCCAAGGTATTAACGTTTATATGGTACATATGAAGCAAATAAATAAGCACGGTAATATATATATATATATATATATGGAAGAGTTTTCAATGGTTACCTTCTCTCTCTACCCATAGATGGGTACTGACATAATTAATGGACATTGATGAGTTGGCATATCCCTTAACCTGTTATAGCAGGTTAAGGTGACCGGATCTTTTTTTTTTTTTTTTTAATTAATCTTTTAGATTCTTTAAAGATTCCATTTGCCAAACAGACTTGGTATAACCCAATTCCGGATTAGGATAAGTGCACATGGGTGTTTTAGTCATTTCAGTTTTATAGTTAATTAATGGCATATGTTTATAGGAAATAACACTTCAAAATAGATTTGAGTTTGATTTTTCATCTCTATATATCATGTTACATTTTACGTAAAACTCTACTTTCTTTGCTTTTTGTTTGTTTATTTTTTTTGTCTGAGTCTTTGAGAGAGAAAGAAAAGTAAAATACAGAGCTGCTTCTTCTGCTTCTAAGATGAGATCTGTTGGAGCATCACAGCAAGTTCCAACAAGATCACGTAACTACCGGAGAAGATCAAGAGAGATCGTAGACAATGCTCGCCGATATTTTTCCCCTAAAAAGTCTGAGGGATCATCATCATCAAGATTCAAGAATCGAGGCAGAACCAGTCGTACGAAGCTTGATCTGTGTTCCTCACACGGTTTTTTGGTAATATTTGTGTATAGTCTGCTTGTTTTTTTTTTTTTTTTTTCCTGTATTCGAGAATTGCTTAACATGTTTCCCTATTTTAACCAATAATATCTGTACATCTTAAATTATTAGGATTGTGCCAGTAATGGAAATGTTAGTCTAATTGAAGATGACGATGTCCCAATACCGCCTTGGACCTTTCTTATTCCAGACCAAGATGGTGATCCAATGACTATAAATATACCATCAGATGTTAACATGAACAATATGCAGATTCCAGAACATGTTAGATTTGTAAGTGGATATGTTTTTTAATGTTTGTTCTTACTTTTTCCTTTTATATATATATTTTTATTATCCTATGTTTGATACATAATATAATTTTACAAATGTAGGTTAGTGTTGAGAAAGTGTCTACCTTGCTGAGAATGATTGTTGGGTTGCAAAACATACTAGTTTCGAAGATGCTAGAATCGAGAGATAGGTTGAATGCTTCTAACGTTGTAATACATGAGTTACGACGTCGTATTGTAAGTACCGTTTGATCTGATTATAGGAGTATTTAATGTACTTGGTTGATTAATAACATAAAACTTATTTTTTATTTGTTTCCTTTGCAGCAAGAATATGAAGGCAATCAAAACAGAAATGGAGATGAGAAAGATAGATTGGTGACAAGTGAAGTAGTGCCCGGAGCCGGAGGTGGACGTTGATTATGAAAGATATTTTTATTTATTTGCTGGTGAAATAAAAACTATAATATCATTAATGCATTGAAGTCTCATGTATATATGTATTTTTATTTTTATTTTTATTTTTATTTTTATTTAAGACCCAGCTGGATATTGAAACAGCTTATTTGAGGAAATATAGAATTTGTATTTTTGTCTTTTAAGTCTCATCAGTCAAATTTATCTTTAAGACGCAAATGGGTTTAATTAACAAAGATTTTGATAAAATTTAATTGAAAACACCACCCGTTTGGTTGTGTAAATTACCTAATTTTTGAATTATGGTTAATTTTCGATTGAAGAATTGTGAATTTGCTCATTTATGACTAATTCAATTCCAATTGTTAGAATAATGTTCCCTTTTGTTCTATGTCATTTAAAATTTTGTCTAGATGCATCAACATCACGGGGTAGATACTAGATCTTCTCGAAAAATAGAGTTGGAATGAATTATCTAATTCTTGAATTTGGGCAATTTCAAGTTTTACTTGAAATGACTAATTTGAGTTTTTGTGAATCAACTTGAATTATCATCTTTACAATTGTTCAATTTACACAACCAAATACTAATAAATTAAAATTTTGTAAATTAGTTAATTGTAAATTATCTAATCCGCAATTTGAAGGACAATGAAACCGTAACTGATTTTTACATATCAAATAATATTATGCAAAACAAAAGAAGAAACACAATGGATAGAACAGAGATCAAATTTTATTGAAATAACTGATTTTTTACATCTTTAATATTATGCAAACTACAAGAAGAATTAAAACAACTGTTAACACAATTTCAATGAGAACCATAACATACAGTTTCTCGTGCTTATTTAGAATATTAACAGAAGCTGAAGTAGTTGAATGTGTCGACCTATCTTTGTTCTCTTCTGGAAGAGAAGACAGAGCACTTGGTTGAACAAACCATTCAAAAAAACCGCAGCCATTGTTCTTGCAGCAATAGAAAATCCTATCTGGGTTTTTCAGTGTCCGGCTAATCTTAACGGAGGCGTTTTTCCCACAGAAGCATAGCTTTGGCCTGCAAACGAGATTTTGTTCTCCTGAATTGCTGCTGCTAGAATAATCTAGTGCTCCCATCTTTGAAATCGTAGTAACAAGAAGCGAAGAACTTGTAAGAAGATAATAGTATAGTGTAATTTGATTGAAGAATTTAGGTTAATTAGAAGGTTTTAATTATAGCGAAGATCTTCTAACAGTTGGAGTAGTTTTAATTATTTCCTTGGCAGCGTGAGATAATGCAATTTCCGATGCTTGGTGCATGTAAAGTAGTATTTATCTAAAGCAACGATTCTGATTGGGCATGTAAAGTATTGCATGCTGCAACTAATTAATATTGTTGGAACTCACAAGTTTACAATTATGACTATTTTAAAAAGTCTTGTGTAAAACGATGTTGTCCATTAATTCTAATTTTGAGAGAATGCTTGCATGCTACTTACGATTAGCCAGGGCGACTTACGGCGGCAAAAGGATTAGACGTCCCCCCATGCTACGGTTCCCTGCCGTCCGAACCCGGTGCCGCATTAGGTTAGGGAGCTGGGCGATACCCACAGTTTTTATTGCATCCACTAATCAAATGCAAGGGTCACCATTACCCTCTTTTAAAGAGGTTAACAAAGTCCTTCATTCCTAATGGAGTAATAACAGTCGAGAAATACTTATTAATACTCGATGAACTTAATGGAAATTAAATCCATGAGTTTTGTCATTCGGTTGATATAAAATAACTAATGTATTCCCTAAAAGAAATTATGAACGAAAATACTTGTTTTATTTTGTGATGTACTTTAATAAAAGTGTAGTTATGTCCTGTTGTTTTAAAATTTTTTTTTTTTTTGGTTTTTTTTTTATCTTCAACTTAAAAATGACGAAATTATGTTTTTAGTTTCCTTTTTTATTCAGAGAAGGAGAACCTAAGCATTTGAACTAACAAAAGGAAAAAGCTTGATTTGATGCTTCGGAGAGGCCAGGGGCCCAAAACAAAACAATTGAGAGAAAAGTAGGGGATATAGGTGCTCTGAGGACCAATCATTTACACAACCACCAAAAAAAAAAATAATAATTTACCAAGAGGATCCGCTGACAAAAATCCTTACCCAAAAAAGAAAATGTTAAAAAAATCAAAAACTAGGGTTTTCATCGATGGGAGTGGTTTGGAGGTTCATCATCATCGCTGTCCAGAACATAACCATTTTCTTCCTCTTTACCATCCAGAGAAGGGCTCACATGGTCGCTTCCGTCTTCGTACTTCAACCACGCTTCAAATTTGTCAATGTCGGTATCGACATGATTTCCGTACTTCTTTCTCTTGTTCTTCTTCTTGTTCTTCTTCATCTTCTTCTTCTTGTTCTTCTTCGTCTTCTTCTCTGCCCTCTCTTCTTCACACTCCAAAATTTGAAATGTCTTCATTAGTTTCTTCGGAGCAGATTCCGACATGTTTATTTGAGGATCACTCTCCTCAATTCCGTCGTTGCGGCGTTTCCTTGAGGTTCCTTCACTCATGAGGGATTTTGGAACGTGGTCTGCACTGTCTATCTTTGCCGTTGTTGTTTTAATCATTTTTTCGTAGTAGTTGGTGGTGAACGAAGGGACTGTTACGTTTCCGAGTTATGACAGGCTTAGAGCATATTCATCGCACGTTTTGTTAATAATGGACACGTGTCAAGCCCCGCAGAGAAAGAGAGCCTTTTACTATATATTATTATTAATATTAATAATAATATAATATAAAATATAAAATATAAAATTTATAATATAATTAAATGGATATCAAAAAGTGCTTCCTAATGCAATCAAGAATGATGACCATGGGATATATATTTCTACGTTTTAAATAAGTGTTTTCAAGTTTTAATAAAGAAAAAAAAAGATTGCACTTTTACCCGGTCAAAATCTATGGGATATATATTTTTTGCTCCATTTAAATCGTAATATTACATCACGTTGGAGGTTAAGATGCTACATAAAATAATTTTGAGCCTCTTAAAAAATGACTCTACAAAAATAATTTTGTTGACCTATGTAGCACTTTGAAGAGCCATTTTAAAAAATGTTTTCAATGATCTCCAAGAGCCTCTTCAAATATATTATTGTTTTAATTTTTAATATATTATTATATATTAAATGTTTTACTTTCCAACAATGTCATTTTAAATTAGCAGAAAATCACTTTAGTAAAATATTAAAAAACATGTTTGAAGAGTTCTTTCATCACTCTTCATATTTGAAGACTGAGAAAGACTTTTCAAATTGGAGATTCCATTGTGCTACTTCTGTTGGAGTGAATTTTGCTGACACGACTATTCAATTAATTTGCAGTTTAGTCCTTTGAAGAGCTTGTTGGAGATGCTCTAACAATTAATTCAACAAGTGTACAGCGTACGTGGTGGATAGGAATGTGGTTGCATGGGTTTTCCTTAAGTAGATTTTGTGGGGCCCACTACAATTTAGGGTGCAAATTGATACGTTCTTTTAGATTGGGCTGCATTATTGTCATTTACTTGTTTGATAAAAATAAACTCCTGCAATTAAATAAGGCACAGATTCTCGTAGAAGAAATTGTTCTTTCCATTTATAATAGTTTTAACATGTGCACTAAGGCCTCATATTATCATTTTCCTTCTTAAATTTAAATATATATTTTCAGTCAGATGGCAGAACAAAAATATTTGAAAAGAAAAAAATCAAGCATTAGTCTAAATTATGGGTTAAAATATTGGCACCCCCAATATCTCTTGGAAACAATTCCACTTTTGATTCGGTTCTTTACAACCGGGTAACTATACATTACCCAGTTGTCAAGAACCGAGTATAAACGTAATAATGCATTACTCGGTTGTCAAGGACTGAGTATATAAGCTTCTAATCGATCCACAATAACAGAGTAACAGATACTTTACTTGGTTGTAAAGGACCGAATGAAAGTGGGAGTGTCACCAAGTTTTTTTGGGGGTGCCAATATCACTGCCCTAAATTCTAGTTACAATAATGTGACTAGTGTGATGTGACCATTGTCTATCACATCACTTTATTTTTAACTATCACTACTAAAATAGTACTATTAGTTTTGTTGTTTTATAGATTGGTGTGAATCAGTTGAATTCGTTCGGTAGGCTTTCGGATTTACCATAACACCCCCTAAATTAGTACTAAACACCTTGAGCTACTAATATTACGTACCAATTGTCTACTACTACTGTCAGTAGTAGTAGTAGTAGTAGTAGTAGTAGTAGTAGTAGTAGTAGTAGTAGTAGTAGTAGTAGTAGTAGTAGTAGTAGTAGTAGTACTATCAGTTCGTTGTTTTTTGGATCAGTGTGAATCAATCCAATTCGTTCGTTAGGTTTTTGGATTTGCCATAACAACCCTTAAATTAGTAGTAAGCATGCTGAGCTTCTAATATTATGTACCAATTGTCTACTACTACTGTCAGTAAAAGTGGTGTCAGTCGTAATAGTAGTAGTAGTACAATAGTACTATTAGTTTGTTGTTTTTTGGATCGATGTTAATTTGTTCAATTCGTTTAGTAGCTTTTTGTATTTGCCATAACACCCCCTAAATTAGTTCTAAACACCCAGTAGTAGTTACAATAGTACTATTAGTACTAATAGCTTGTTGTTTTTCGGATTTGCCATAACACCCCCTAAATTAGTAGTAAACACCCTGAGCATCTGATACTATGTACCAATTGTCTATTACTACTTCTATTACAACAACTACTACTACTATTTTCTTTATTTTTATTTTTTTAAATTTAAGGGAGGTCTAAGTCTCTCCCTTAATCCTACAAATAAAGAAAAACCCTTCCCTCCCACCCCATGAGTCGAACCCTTGATCTTACACCGAGGGTGGAGGTTGCCTACCACTGGGCCAACCTCTTTCCTCTACTACTACTACTACCGTCAATAGCAGTGGTGTCAGTAGTAGTAGCAGTAGTAGTACAATAGTACTATTAGTTCGTTGTTTTTTGGATCAGTGTGAATTTGTTCAATTCGTTTGCTAGGTTTTCGGATTTGCCATAAGACCCCCTAAATTAGTACTAAACATACTGAGCTGAGTCGAACCCTTGATCTTACACCGAGGGTGGAGGTTGCCTACCACTGGGCCAACCTCTTTCCTCTACTACTACTACTACTACTACTACTACTACTACTGTCAATAGCAGTGGTGTCAGTAGTAGTAGTAGTAATAGTAGTACAATAGTACTATTAGTTCGTTGTTTTTTGGATCAGTGTGAATTTGTTCAATTCGTTTGGTAAGTTTTCGGATTTGCCATAACACCCCCTAAATTAGTACTAAACATACTGAGCTACTAATGCTACGTACCAATTGTCTATTACTACTGTTAGTAGTAGTACAATAGTACTACTACAATAATATTTCATTGTTTTTTGGATTGGTGTGAATCAGTTAAATTTGTTCGGTAGGTTTTCGGATTTGTTTCTGTTGTTATTATTCTATTATTACATTACATATTATTATTATTATTACAATAATATATTATTATTATTATTATTATTATTATTATTATTATTATTATTATTATTATTATTTATTATTATTATTATTACAATATATTATTATTACAATATTACATTACATATTACTATTATTATTATTATTATTATTGTTTTTGTTGTTATTATTCTATTACATTACATATTACTATTATTATTATTATTATTACTACTACTACTACTACTACTATTACTGTTGTTGATATTCTTATTGTTATTATGAATGAAATTAATTGGTATTATTATTATTATTATTATTATTATTATTATTATTATTACTATTATTATTATTGCTATTGTTATTATTGCTATTGTTATTTTTTCGTTCCACAAAATTTCCTTCTACTTTATTCTCATTTGGCTTCATCGGATTGTACAAATGTCACGGGTCATCTCCCTAGGCAATGCCGTGTTCATTTCAACTTAATTTTGGGCGCCAAGTCACGCCGTGGCAGGTTGCATTTAATGTGATGCAGTGGTAGAATAAAAAGTTCGAAGTTCTAAGATTAACATGATTACACAAGGCATGCGCATTAGATGATATACAACAAAATCCCTTTTTTTTTTTTTTTGGGAGTCTTGTCTCCGTTACACTATAAATATATGCACCAGTACATCATAACCGAAGCATCACACTATTTTGAATAATACATCTTCTCTTAGTTTCTTAATTAATACTCAATATGTCTTTGATCATTTTGTCTGATTCTGAAGAAGTACCAAAAAAGAAAATCAACAAAAAAAATGTTACTCAGGCAGATGAGTGTTCTATCCATTACGAAGAAGAGGATGAGGAGGAGGTTCAATCTCCGCTTAAAAAGCTCAAGGTTAGCCGAGAGGATGACGTTGAATCTCCCCACAAAAAGATCAATGTTCGCCAAGAGGATGAGGTTAAATCTCCCCTTAGAGAGAACAATGGTAAAGAACTTGACCAGAAAGAGGACTTGACACAACTGCTGAACAAGCTTCATGAAAATTTGGACATATATGGCAAACAAAAAGCCTTTTTGAGTGCATGCGTGACCGATATTATGTTTATCAACGCTACCATTGAGAGTCTGGAGAAAAATCTCGCTGAGATTTTCAAGCCTTCGGACGATATTTAATGTTTTTTTCTTGTTACTTTTAAAATTATTTGTCAAGTCTTTTTGTTTTGGGGCCCTTGTCCCTTCTAAGGATCTTAACTTTCTTTGTCAAGTCTTTTGTTTTGGGGTCTTGGTCCATCCGAAGGGTCAACCTTCCGAAGGATCCTTACTTTATTTGTCAACTCTTATGTTTTGAGTCCCTGGACCCCAAGAAGCATCTCGTGTTGGCTTAATTAATGTTAATCCTAATGCTTTTAAATGTTGCGATTTCCCTCTTCTTTTTGTTAGTTCAAATGGTACTTGATGTTCAATTCTCCTTCTCAGTGCATGCATAGCAATTCAACTTTTCCTTCTAAGCGAATACATTAGTTATTTTATATCAACCGAAAGACAACTCAGAGATATAAATTTCATTAAGTAATTTGTCCTCTCGGGTTTTTTGCAAAAAAAAAAAGGGCACTTTTTAATCCCGTACTCAATATATATACTTGAAGTACTTAAGCCTTTGCATTAACTACAAAGGAGACGTAAAAAAAAAAAATACAATTTCTATCTTCTTTGAAATAATATTTAAAAATTAATCTTGCCTCAAATATGTAGGCCTCAAAGATAACAACACATTAATGATTATTTAGGTTTTTATTTCTGCAAAGGCAACACGAAAACGATAATTTATTTGCAAAAGCGTTGTACAAGCATTTAAACTATCAAAGAGGAATTAACATTAACATTAACATTAAGCGAGAGGAATTAACATTAACATTAACATTAAGCGAAAGACAAAATACCTCACAAAAAACTAATATTTTTAATGACAAAAAACAAAGAAGTAACAAAAAACGAAGATAATCATTATAAATCGTCCTTCGCCTGAACCGTTACAGATTCTTCTAAAAAACCTTATCTTCATTTTAGGTATAACCGTAACAGTGCACGTCGCAGTCGGTCATTTTCTTCCCTCAATCGGCGGATTTGTTCTTCTTGCTCCCTCCCCAATCGGATGGAGTCTTGTAGCACGCCATCAGCATAAGCATTTGTGCTGGCCTCCCGGGATACAGACATCTCGTAGTTTATCCTCAATTGCTCATATCTTACCCTAAGGTTACGCCGCTTAGACTCAAGGTCAACTATTTCACACTCCATCCGGTGGACTTTACCTTTCAATTTCGCCTCTACCCGTCGGATCCTTTCGAAATAATGCTCGTTTGGATTAACATCTGTCGAGTTGGAACCACTTGCATCGCCCGTATCCGACCGTCGGAGCCTACGAGGAATGGGTTCAGCTTCAACAAGAAAGATATCCAGATTCCTGTGAGTCGACATATTCCAGAAACGACGAAAGAAGAAGGACGAAGGAGTAAGCCCTAGGTTTTTTCTTCGAAGAGGGAGAAAGAACTCAATTGTTTCTATATTTTCTCCGTATTTAACATATCCGCACGCGCAAGTTCACACGCGTCCCACGCTCGATCAACCAAACGATGGAGTGTAACCATTGCCCATTGGGAGTCGAGAATGGTCACCATCGCGCATTTAATGCAAAAGACGTGCGTTGAAATGACCCTCAGGGAAATTCCACGTGGCATCTTCAACTTAGAAATAATATTAATAATAATAATACTAGCTTAATATATAATAATGTCCACCCAGTGCGTGGTCGTTTTAATAAAGAATTTGTTATATAATTTTGTTTTACTAATTTTTTACTAACATCTCACTTTACACATCAATTATTTATATAATGCCTACTAAATTTCAGAAATCTTATGCATCTCAGTCAATTAATATTTAGTTACTAATTAATATATAAAAATAGTTTACTATAAGCAAATCAAATTCTCCATTCGTCCAATAAAAATAGTTTACTATTCTTTTTTCGTCTGTTCCAAATTGTAGTCCTCTTGCCTTTTAAAAAATGTACTAAAATTTTCTTTTTCCTAATGTACCCTTATTTAATTACATTGTTTTCAACTCCTAAATAATTAACTTTACCTAATAAATACTCATTTCCCATAGGAAAGATAAAAAAATGTATGTTCATCTTCTAATTCAATGTATTTATTATAGTAGAATAAATGAGGGTATAATAGGGAAAATATGAAAAAAAATTATGGTTCCAATTACATTAATGAAATTTTTTAATCTACATGAAAAAAAATGGGTCTATCTTTGTGAGACGGAGGGAGTAATAAACTTCTTCGAAAAGTGTTTACAGTGGCAAGGAAATTCAAAAGCCGCATTAAATGAAAGAAGACGAGGAGTAACTGAGATATAAATGCTCAATTGTTAAAAACGCGACACGTGGCACTTCTTTGGTAAGAAGGGGCTGCATTTTTATTTAGTTTTTAGTTTTAGTAGATTTTTAGTTTTAGTAGATAGGTATCCTTTATCCGTCTCACTTTTTTATTTTATTTTTTGCATCGTTTCCCGAGTGTCATAACTCCCTTTTGCGAACGGTCATTTAGCTTGGCTATAAATACCCGAAGCACCTTCTCAGAAACCCATCTTTCTCATATTCCATGCCTTTATACAGAGCCATATATAGATTTTGCAGAATCCGGTGCTTCAGAATCGTCCACCTTTATGAAGGAGAACAAACCTCTAGTTAACCAAAACATCAAGCAAACTATGGATAAAGCCAGTACTTCCAACGTTCCTCCCTCACCAATAGCTTCGAGGCCCTTTCCTTAAGGGTGGTGAGTTTGGAAAGAGAGATCCCCGACTTGGAAAGAGAGATCCCCAAAATGGTTAGTCAAATCCAAAGTTTGGAGGAGCGCTTGGCAACCGTCATGGCAGAGCGGGATGAGCTGCAGAGAAGATTGGGAGAACGGAAAGAAAACACTACTTGATGGTGGTTCCCCCCATATAAATATTCTTACTGGGGACACTTTATCCTGTTTTGCTCTTCTACTGTTCAGTCCGTTCTTTTTGTTCACGCTGTAAGTGTACTTTGTTTTTGAATCGTGAAATGTTTGGCCTTCTGTATAAGTCAAGTGTAATCTTCTTCACTTAATGGAAAGCCAGTACTCTGTCTAATTTTTTTTTCTTTTTTCGGTCTACATATTCTGTCTAATTTGGGGCATTAACGTTTTTTATATTATTAACTAATACACAACCATTTTACACATTGAGGAGAGTAATATTTCAGAATTAAAAAAGAATTTAGTGATTATGAGACAAGTTTGATTAAATTTTGAAATGTGGCGTCAGTGCTAACACCAAAGTAGCATATCCTAATTCAATAAAATTTAAATATTTCTCTATATCGAAAAATCTTAATATAATAAAATTTCTACAAAAGTAAGAGCAATCGTGACAGTAAATATTTACAAATAAAGAAGAAAAAATGTTTGAAGGCAAATCATCAGCGTAGGAACTCTCCTAGTGAAGTGCCAACCACTTCATCAAACTCCTTGCCCAAGCTCTCTTTCACATCACCTAGCAACTGCCTCCTTTCAGCGGCAATAGAACCGAGTTGCCGGTCCAAAGTGCGCATCGATTGCTCCAATTCTTGAATTTCCTTCATCAAAGCACTTATCCTTTCTTCCAAAGCAACCTTCTGAGTTTCAATTTCCTCCTTCTTACGCAGTAGTTTTTCCTCAGAGTAAAAGAGAGTATCAAGCCTATCACTTTTGCTGCGAGTGGAGAGGGACTTCAAAAGACGAACCTTCTCCTCCAGATATGTAGTATCCAATTTGCTCGCATGCAATATGATCAAGGCGCTTTCCATTCGCTCAATGTCAAAGTCGCTCAGCAGCTCAATGGCAGTATCACCCATCACACCGAAGGTGTCATTAAATATACCAAGAAGGTGTGGCCTGAGTGTTGACTGACTTGCCAAAGACCGAAAGAAGGCACGGTCCTTGGTGGAAAGTTTCTGAAGAAGGTCAACTTGCACAGTGTCTTCAATTCCATTCCACATGTAAGAAAAGTCTTGCTCATCAGCGTCGACACCTTCTTCAGTAGAATGACCAGGTTGCTCAGTCATTCCTTCATAATCCACTAGTGGAGCAGGCAGGTGAGGGTTAAAAAAAAGGAGGGAAAGCAATATGAAAAAGGTATAAGCAAAATAAATACCATGGCCACTTCCAGCTGTCGGAAGGTCGACTTGAGCAGTCTCCTCAATTTCTTTCGTCTTGTAAGAAGAATCGTCAGTTTGCTCAAGCATTCCGCCAATTTCTCTTTCAATGTTGCCTTCATAAACAACTAGGGGAGCAACGTCCGTAGAGGCTGTAAAAAAAAGTAAAAATAGAAAGGAGAAAGCATGCAGCTAAGAGTTAAAAAAAGGTGAGAAAGCAATATCAAAATGTATAAGCAAATTCCCACCTGTTGGAATGCCGACTTGCGCAGTCTCCTTAAATTCCTTCCTCTTATAAGAATCCGCAGGAGTATCTGAATTCCCACCGTCGCCGGAAGAATGATTATGTCCCTCACTGAGGCCAGCCGACACATTGCCACCGTCGACAGAATTGTCATCATGTCCCTCAATCAGGCCAGTAGTCCCACTTTCATTACGGCCTTCTGAAACAACCAGTTCAGCAATAATATGAGAATTTTTCCGCACAAGGACGCAAGCACCCTCTTCTTCTGACTAAAAAAAAGGAGGGATAACAATCAGATGAGAGCATCTCCAATAGCAATGTATAAAAACATGTGGACTAATAAATAATTGACATTTGATTGATAAAAATTTGTTTTACAAATAAATAAATTATACACATTGTCAGTTTTTGCTCCAATGGTTTGTACTTATAATTAAAGGGTCATTTTAAGTACCTCATTTCCAACGAAAGAAAGGAAAATTCATATACCTCCGACAAATGAACTTCCACTTCACTTGCTATTTTCTTCTCTCCTTCGGCACCCTCACAATGTTTTCCACCGAGGTCATCTTCAGTCTGACCGGCAATGGAAGAAACTTTCTGGCTGGCTGCCTCCTTTAAAGCTTTGACCAATTCCGACAAGGGCACTTCATCATCAGGGAAATTTTGCGACAATTTTCGGCGTTTGTCGGCCTCCATCGATACAAAAGTATAGGCATCTGCGTCCCTACTCTTTTGTTTCCGTTTGGAACGACCGAAAGGAGCAATTCTGTTGCCCTTGGGAACATTCTCTGCTATGTCCTTAATGAAACGGCTCCGATGTCCTCTCCATTGCCCTTCAACTGGAAATTCTCTCAAACGGCGGAGCGTAGTTTCCGGTATTTTCACCATATCAGAAGATGCCACTTCGGGATCACTCTGAACGAATTTAATTATTTCGGCGGCTTGTAGATGCCAAAACAAAGAATAGTTAATGGTTTTCCTACCAATGGAAGTACTATCAGCAATCACGAAGGGTTCATCAAGACGAATACATCTCTCCAGTGCTAACCTCCTAGTAAAAGCGGTCCATGCGAAATCGTGCATGCCCGAGAGAATTTCGATTTTTGCATAAGGGGCAGGAGGCGTAGGAACCACCTGGTCCCAGCCAAATTGCCTTGCAACTCTGTGAGGGTTGTAAGCCGCTGCAGAAGTCTCCAGTTCATTCAAAACAGGTACACAGCAGCGAAGAACACAAGCAAGGGTCTTGCCGATGGTTTCACGATAAAATGTTTGGCGCTAATTCCCGAAATATTCCTATACGACTGAACTGTTGGACCGAAGAAATCGTGGTGAAAAAATACAGTCCTCTGATATGGCCTGAAGACAAAGTCACTTTCAACATCGATGAAATCTCCCAAATTGTTTAAGGACGAAACACCGTTCCACCGTAAGAACCTCAAAGGTCCTCTCTCTTCGTTGCCTTCGGCATTAACATTTAGAGGGGGAAAGGGCTTCGGGGTAGGAGCGTATTTGGGAAAACGTTCATAAATGAAAGGGAGCAGAATCATTATGGGCGCGTAGCTGCCAATCGCATACCGACCCATTGAACGGCGGAAATCGGAATGGGCTCGATCGAGCCAGCTATAAAGATTGCCCAGCATAAAAGCGGCCAAAGGAACGTCACAACCTGAGGCCAGTTGAACAGCAAGAGGCACAAGAAGCTTTCGGGGGCTTCAGAGGGCTTACCGGGCGAAATAACTCGCGAAAGAAACATAGTCAAATAAGCGGCCAGATGCCACTTATGGTTACACAACTCCGATGTTTTAACCGTAGGAGTTGTGCTGCTTGAACCCGCCTTCTTAGACTTCCCCTTGGCACCACCGTCAATATGACCAAACACATGTCTGACCCAGGTTCCGAAAGTAGTTTTCTTTGACTTCTTTCCATTATCGTCAATCAGATTGCCAGCTTCCGTGTACCAGCGGTCAAACACGTCAAGAGCCTCCTTCATTCCACCAATGGATTTTTCGTCATAAGGGTGCTTGGTTAAGGGGGCTAACCCAAATAGCTGGCAAATATCTTCTAGTGTAATTGTGAATTCGCCCCAACCCGTGATAAAAGTATGAGTATCACAGCTCCACCGTGAAATTAGGGTTATCAGAGAATTAACAACCGCGTCCTTTTTCTCAAAGTGAAAAGAACGGAAAGCCTCCACTAAATGATAAATACCTGCTTTCATCAACAGGACGCGATATGTGGAATTACTAAGGATGGAATCGGTCCACACTTCCCAGTTGTTGGTGGTTCCGCTGTAAGCATCGAATATAAGCAAAGAGTACGGGAAATCACCACGATCCAAGGCGAAGCGTAGAACAGAAGAAGGGGGAATGAAAGAACCTTTCTCAGGCTCTAACTCGATTTTGGGAGAAGGAACATCGGGATTAAAAGGAGCAACTTCGGATGGATCATTATTTGTGCCATCACAATCGATCAGATCATCCATGATAGTCTCGCAAGCATGAAAGAAGGGAGCAGACCTCCAACAGTTGGGTGGAGGAACATTCGGAACGTGATCTTTAGATAAAGGAATGTTGGCCATTACGAATAAAACTATTCGGAAACAGAAGAATTTCAACGAGAACAAATTTTTATCAATTTTAGGGTTCGTTTGGTCTGGGTTTTTTTTTCTTTTTTTTTTTTTTCTTTTTTTCGACCGACCAATGAAGACGTAGAAAACTTTGAATGATGAAAAACCAGTACCTACATATTAGGTACTGTGCAAAAGGAAGTATCGAAGTAGTAGGAGAGAAGCGGGAAACAAAAGTGAAATAAGAGGTGGCAGAAGATGTAAAACAAAAAAATTGTTTAAACGCATCTCCCGCAAAAATGGACTTTTAACTTGTACAAGTGGCACAAAAAAAAAAAATCTTGCTGGAGGACTCTTAAAAAATATTGTAAAGTAGGTAGTAAATTTATAGTATTAAAATTAAATAAGGGTATGTTATTTTCACGTGATTTACGTAATTTGAGACTCTAGTAGAAAAATAATATAACTTCAGTTGTAAAAATTTTAAAAAAATTTTACAAAAAAAAAATGCTAGGATTGATATTCAACATGTGTTAAAATCTTATCATTTTAAAATTTACACTACCATTGGATATGCACTAAAAAAGAAAACAAATAAAGGTTGGGTGCTCACGCGCCCAATTACAACGGGCCCACAACCTGACATAATCACATAAAAAAGCTAGTCGTCTCAAAGAAGACAGACTGGGTGCTCACGCGCCCCATTGCAGTCTTTGCATTTAATGCAAAGATTCAAAATCATTGCGCATATCTGCCTTTCTATTTTTTTTTTTTTAAATAAGATATTGATATATTGGGACCCACCGGAAAAAAAAATGGTGGTGGCAAAATTGGATGGGTCATGGGGTCCCAATAACAAAACGGCACGTGTCCATTATTATTATTATTATTATTTTAATCTATTTCAATCAAATGAACAAATGAAAAAGAAATTAATTTTAACCAAAGAGTGGACACCCGTAGAAGTGATTAAGTATTGTGCATGTGAATTTTTTATTAAAAAATTGACATCAACTTTCTTTCATTCATTGACAGTTTTGTTTTTCTTTCTTTTTTATTCAAAATAAAAAGTTTAAATTTATATATTTTTCTGAAAGAGGAAAAAATTCCTCCTTATATTATATTTTACTAATTCGAGTGTTAATATCCAACTCCTTATTTATATTGATTCAATATTTTATTTTTAAAACTTTTCTTAAATTTAAAGTGTAAAAACTAATATTTTGTTTTTAAGATTTGTAAATATTTATCATATCTAGAATTTATTTTTCTCATGATCATATGGAATTTCAAACCAAAAATTATAAAATTGATGTTAATAAAAAATTATTGTGCTATAGGCACAGACAAAGCCATCATTAAATTAGAAGTCGTTGATAGGTGAATTGAAAGGCAATGATAACCTACGCGGATGAAGTAACGTTACAGGAAGCCCGTATGACGGTTACACAGGCAGAATTAATTTAATTAATTTACTGATCTCCTCTTGGTTATCGTGCATCTCTTCGGTTTCCAGAGTGACACCCTAGTATATAATGATGGCCCTAGTATATAATTCCGACTACCATTCACAATTCAAACAACCCACAAACTTCCTTCTTTTCTCTACTTTCACTTTCTCTCTCCCCTAAGATAGCGATCATGTCAACAAGTCCAGTCACTCCTTCGGATATTCATGTCAAGCGTGCCCAGTATATAAAATTTCTCGATGGACTTTCGGATGAATGGGCTTCCGAAAACAAAAAACTTCGAGAGCTAACTGAGAAAGAGAACCCGAATGCTTCAGACGAAGAACGTGACGAGTTCGATAAAAAAATGAACGATGTCTTATTGAAAATAGATGGGCTGATTCAGAAGAGGCGGAAGAGAACAGACGAGATGGATGCATTGGAACTCATGTGGGAGAATAGTAGGAAAAAATAAATGTTTTTTCTTTTTTTTAATGGTTCGCTATGTATTACTTGTTTTTTAATTATTAATGAAAATTATCAGTAGTTTCGAGAATCTCTGGTTAAGGAGGGTGAACATCTAATTCAGTAGCCTGCAGCCATTTTGTCCGAAATTGTTTTAAAAAACAAAAAACAAATGTTTCCCAACCATGAACTTATAGGAAATGCTTTTCAACCCACTGAACATCGTTTTACACAATAATTTTAGGGTGATTTTATTTCTGTCCACCATATCTCGAAGTTAATCCGCGTTATTAAGTTAATCCACGTAGCCTATTAAATTAATCCACGATTGTGGATAAACTGAAAAAAAATATATTATTGATTCAATTTTATAAATATTATTTATTAATGATTTCATTTTAAAAAATCCACTAGATGTAATGCTATAAATTAATTCCGCCCAGTTTTGTAATATTGTATGTTTTTGATAAATAATGAATGTAAAGTACTTGTATCAATACAATTTTAACAAATTAAGGAAAATATATTCTAATTAGGAAACTACTTTTAAAAGTAAATATATTTAAAGGAAGTATATTCTAGTTAGGAAACTATCTTTTAAAATAAATATATTTGAAGGATTATTAATTGGTGGATAGAAATAAAATTACCCTAATTTTAAAATAGTAATAAATGTAAACTTGTGAGTTCCAACAGTATTAATTAGTTGCAGTATGCAATAGGTTTACATGCCCAATCAGATATTACTAACTTAAATCGTTGCTTTCGATTAGCCACACAATGGAAACGGTTCGAAAACCCATAAAAATCATCGGGAACGGTTGATGGGGACTTTAAAGTCCCAATATAAATCCCTGCGCATTAAAGTATAGCCTTCCACATTACGTACATCATTAAATTACTAGTCTTTCCTATTGTATTTAAATAGATTCTACAAGCAATAAAATTATTTGCAACACATATACCTCTGATACGAAAAACCTGTTTCCAATGGCTTCACCAATCAAAAAAGCCAAGTTTGATCAAACAGATGCTTTCTCAGGAGATCATCCAAAAATGAAGGCTGACGTCCAAAATCCTCCAACTTACTACAAATCCCCTCCCCCACCACAAACTGCAGCAAAAGATATTCTTAATGATTGGCCCGAGAACCTAGCAGAGCCGTATGATCCAACGGCTATAGAGGAACCGGACGGAGACACCGATGAAGCAAGCGATGAAGAAAGCGATGAGAAGCGACGGATAAAGGCAATGATTACTATCTTTATGGAGACAGTTGATGACCATCAAAAGGGCATGGTGCACTGCCCAGTTTGCTACGCAACTGGCAACCGCAAGCGCCTCAACGGGTTAAGAACTTTATCATCCCATGCAGCAGGGACAAAGAAGAAAATAAGATTCCACAGGGATCTGAAGGGCCGTCTCGATGATCTTCTCTGATGGCAAGGGGTTGGAAGAACGAGGAATAGGTGTTGATGAATGCTTCATAAGAGGGAAGTCTTTTTTTTTTTTTTTTGTAGGGTTGTGAAGTTTTTTTGGGTGTAATGGCTTAATGGCATTTTTAACTATGGGTTTAATGGCATTTTTTAGAACTAATGGATTTTTTAGAACTAAGAGTACACTATGGGTTTAATGTCATTTTTAACGAATGTAAATATTTTATAAAACATATATTTTCCTTAGGGTTGATCCTTCGGCAAACCCATAGTTATCCCACCGAATGATGGGTGCTCCTTCGGCAAGTAGAGTCTTTTTTATATACATTTGCAAAAACAACGGTAACCTATTAAATAATAGTTAAGAAATGACTGGAACTTAATGGAGATTCGAACTGACTTTAAGCATTCGAACTTAAAAGATTACACTACGGGTTTAATGGCTTTTTTAACTAAAGTAACTATTTTATTAATGTCTGTTGTTCTGCGGGTGGGTCCTTTGTTCAAACCCATAGTTATCCCACCGGGTGGAATGATTTGGCAAACTCCATTGTTATCGGCAAGTAAAGTCCGAATTATGGTTTGCTATATACATTCGCAAAATAAACTTTTTTAAATACATTTAAAAACAACGGTAACCTAAATAATAGTTAAAGAAATGACTGGAACTTAATGGAGATTCGAACTGACTTTAAGCATTCGAACTTAAAAGATTACACTACGGGTTTTATGGCTTTTTTAACTAATGTAAATATTTTATAAAATGTCTCTTGTTCCTGCGGTGTGGATCCTTCGGCAAACAATTAGTTATCCCATCGAAGGATGGATGATCCTTCGGCAATTAGAGTCTTTTTTATATACATTTGCAAAAACAACGGTTACCCTAAATAATAATAGTTCATAAATAACTGGGACTTTAGCATTGGACTTAAGATTACACTATGGGTTTAATTTTAATTTGAAAAAAAATGAAGAAATGACGAAGTAATATTGTGCAATAAAAATGTAATGTAGATATATAAACAAAATAATGCTTTCTCAAAATGTAATATACATAGATGCATTAACATGTCTACGAAAAAAAGAAGGCGCTAAATTAAGACGAAAAAAAAATATTATTAATTTTTGTTTGACTTCGTCCCTCCTCCATTGGTTGGGCAATTTCTTGAATCGTGGCCTGTTCCATGACATCTCTTGCAATATCTTGGCTTAATAGTCGTTGTACTTTTTCCTTTTTCCACGTTGAGATGATTGAGTAGGTCTGCCTTTGGTTGGAACAATTGCTGGGTCTTTAATACCCAATGTGGCAGAGTTTTGGTCCCTTGATATAGGATCATCTCCTTTTTCTTTCGCCATTTTTTGCAACTCAACTACTAACCCAGTCATAGCCTTCATTGCCATATTGAATGCTTTGCTTGATTTGGTAGCGTAGAATGCGACCAAATTACTCTGCGTGCTAATGCCACCATACCTGGTGTTCTCTACGACATCCGGATGAGGGCATTTTCTCTCCGAACCTACTGATGACGGATCAATGATTTTTGCATCCCTTAACCACCTCCTCTTTACTAAATATTCTGGGAAGTCAGCCTTGTTCAAATGCTTCATGACTGAAAAAATATGTCTACATGGTATTCCTTTAGTTTCATACCAATAGCACTCACATCTGACGTCATCCCCATCATGAGAGTAAAGAACCTTACGCTTTGAATCATTGCGCATGTACTTTGTCACTACGCAAACATCGTAGTTAGGTAATTCTGTCCGTTCTAAATCAATGTATTTATCAGCACGTAGAATCTGAGCCCTCACTCGATGAAATATCTCTCTAGTGAAAATTGAACATGCCTGTTCCTCAAGCAACTCCATGTTGGTCCGATCAATGACAGCTTCTGTCATGTTTGTTCTAAAGTCTTCTCTCATCTCATGGTAACGTAAAGCAGCTAAACCATTGTCGCAATGTCTAAGAAACATCCACAATGGTATATCCTCTTCTAAATCCTTTTTGAGAAAAGCATTCATAGACTCACACCTGCCGGTTGCTCTACTCCCACCAAAATAATGACCACGAAGAAAAGAATCTGCCCACATATGCCTAGTCATGTATTGTGCCTCCAACCAATCATTCTCAAGTAATTCGTGTTTGGCCTTCATTTTGTTCCACTCTTCTTCCCACTGATTATCTGAGTAGTACCTGTTGAGAAGACAGAATGAAAAAAAAAAGTGTAAATATATTGATCGTTCGGAGTAACAATTATTTACCTGAATATTAATCTCTTGAAATCTTCGCAGAATCCAGCTTTATGTATATGTTGTATCGAGTTTTTTATTATGTGCCATGAGCATATACGATGCACAACACCTGGCATGGTCTCTTCTAGTGCCTTGTTCATGGATCGACAACCATCAGTTAAAACTGTATCAGGTTGCTTTCCATCCATACATTCTAAAAATGTCTCTAGTATCCATGTATATGTTTCAGCCAACTCGTTTTGTAGTAAAGCAAAACCAAATACACAGGTTCTATCGTGATTGTTTGACCCCAATAGAACTACCAATGGTTTTTTCCATACCTACAAAAAAATTACAAATTAAGAAAAACGTGTGGATTTTATTATGAATGTAAATAATTTGGCATGAGCTTGGAACTCGTACCTGTTAGTTTTATATGTGGAATCGAAAGATAAACAGTCACCAAATAACTGATAGTCGACTTTACACGCTCCATCCGCCCAAAATAAATTTGTCAACCTCCCTTCCTCGTCAGTGGCATGCTTGTAGAAGAATTCAGGATCTGGTCCCTTTTTTGATTCTAAATAACCCATTGCCGTAGATGTATCACAATCACTCCAAGCACCATATTTTTGCCTCACCCCCCTATACAAGTCAGGTTTGATACACCCTACCTTCTGCCAACCTCCGTGTTGTTCTACCATATATTGCCAAATGTGGCAAGTCCTTATTCCAGACCTTTTCATCAACATTGCTTGTTCCCTATCTGCTTCATTTAATTTTCGGCTGGATCTAAGAAATGGTTTTTGGTGGGATAAGGCTAAGGAATGGTTGTGATGTGTCCTAAGACATTTAACAAAACCATGTGCCATCTTCTTTATTTCTGTTTATTCTAAATGAAGCCCTGCAACCTGTCCTAGTTATATTTCTTGGCTCCCTAGTCCTACGTTCAAGATATTGATATTTATTCTCTCTATATCCTTCATTTGAACACACCCAACTTCTAATTATACACTCACCTACTGAGTTTCTCCTTTTAATTTTCTTACGAATGCTAAACCCCATTATTTTTGAGTACATATGGTAGAATGTTTCAGCTTGTTCCATTGTAACGAACTCTTTATCGACTAAGTCATCATCTTGTATGTCTTCCGGTGCTTTATCAATGCACAAATACGTCATTAATTCTTCCCACACCGTAACATCTGGATCTATCCATTCTAATAACTGTTGCTTATCTTTTTTAGGTTGATCTTCACCATCTTCATTTTCACCTTCAGCTTCCATGTTAGAAGATTTATCTTCTGAAATCTGTTCTTTTGTCTTTTCGGTTTCAGCAATATGCGTCAACACTCTGCTGTTGCTTAGAAATCATCATCATCTTCACATAAGTTAATGGCTCCCTCATTTTGGTTTAGAAGATTGAATGTAGATGCAGAACTAACAATGTTCCATTCACAAATTATGATGATGCAATATTACTTTCTTAAAAAGCAATATGATTACTGATGACTGAAGGTGGAGTACTTGTTTAGGTTTTAAGTTTGTAATGCCCACTTTCCCTCCTAATTTTTAAGTTTTTAAATTTTAAATAAATGAGCATTGGAAAACAGCAAATTACTTGCCTAACAATCAATGGCCATTGAAAACTAAAAATAGATAACGAATTGTGCGTAGCCAAGTTTCATGATTTTCAGAAGGCATGCGCAGTAAATGACAAATTTTTTATTTTTTTTGCTATTATATTGTGCACCGTTTTAATATAAATAAATAAATATATGCACGCGTACAACGTAACCAAAGCATCACTGCATTTTCAGTAATACTTCTCTTAATACTCAACATGTCCTTGATTATACTGTCTGATTCTGAAGAGCTACCAAAGATCACAAATGATTTTAACGAGGCAAAGAATGGTATATTCATACGAAGAGAGGAACAGGTTCATCCCCCCTGAAAAGATTAAGAATCTCCATCAAATGAGGTACAATCTACCTGACGAAGTTCAACACTCGCCAAGAGGAGAGGTTCAATCCCCCCACGAAAAAGATGAAGCCTGATGTCTCTTGTCCTATAAGAGTAAATCATAACCAAGATGTGGACAAGTACTGACGGATTACCAGAATGCGGAGTTGACCCAACTGCTGCACAATCTGCTACAAAATTTGGAGAGATATGCCAAAAGGAAAGCCCTTCTCAATGCTAGCGTGTCCAACATTATGATTATCAACGTTGCAACCGAAAGCCTGGAGAAAAAAGCTCAGAGAGTTATTGAAGCCTTCGGACGATGTCTGATTATTACCTCAACCTATGGTAGTTCTAAGCTTTTTTTGACTAAGCATTATTTTTAGATATATTGTAAATCTGAATTCATAATAATATTTATTAATGTCATCAAATTCTTCATTAAGTTAATCGTATTAGGGTTACCGTTGTCTTTGCAAATGTAAATATACAATCAATATTGTGCCGAAGGAACACGCATTATTCGGAGATATATATATGGGTTTGTCGAAGGAGCCACGCCAGGAACCGCAAACATTTTATAAAAAAACTACATTAGTAAAAAGTCCTTAAACCCAAAGTGTAATCATAAGTTCCAATGTTTAATGTCATTCGAATGCTCCATTAAGTTCAATGTATTCTGAACTATTACTGTTGTTTTTGCAAATGTAAATAATAAAGCAATATTGTGCCGAAGGATCACGCATCATCGGTGAGATAACTATTGATTATTGAACCGTCCATCTCTTTTATTGTAGGTGCACACGTAATAATAACTGTTGGAATGCACGCACCTGTTGGGTTTCCAAACTGACAACCCTTCATATTCCAAGAGACTAGTATATAAACATGACTGCCATTCACAAATCAATCAAACCAACCATCAAATATCTTATCAACTTTCAATTTCCTGTTTCAACATGTCAACTCCTCCAAAATCTCCATCGACGTCGAGCCCACCAGAATCTCCATCGACGTCGAGCCCTCCAATATCATCGTTAAACTTCACTAAGATGTGCCTCGACAATTTGATTTATGCTGAAAGATTGACAAAAGAGTGGGAGGCCTGAATCAAAAAATTTGAAGAGGCCTATAGGAGGATGAAAGAGATACTGGAGGAACTGAGGAAGGCAAACCTCGAGATGGAAGAAGCGGCGGAGAGAGAGAATAATGAGAAGAGGAGAATTTGAACTTTTATTTATTACGAATTGGTTGGTTTCCTTAATGTTAACGTAGTAGTGTTGTTTTTGCTTCTGATGTTAACGTAGTAGTTTCTTTTTGCTTTCTAATGTTTATCGTAGTACTTTTGTTTTTGCTTTGTAATGAAATTACTACTAATTAATATTTTAATATTTCTCTTCCCGAGTTCAATGACAAATTAAACATATTATATTTTTTCCTTTTTTTTCAATACATGTTAACATTTGGACTTCCAACTGAGATTGTATGGACAGAGAAACTTAATTAAAGTACTTGAAGCATACACACAAATATTTACTCTCCAACCGTGTTTAGAGAGAGGAGGAATACAAATATTTAATCATAAAACTATTGGCATGCATAATGATTACCGTGCATCATCATTGTAAAAATAATAATAACTCTTCATTAATCAATCATTGGCATGCAAATTGAGCACCGTGCATCATAATAATAACTTTTCATTTTTTCTTACAAAAAAATTCAAAACAGTTTACATGTTCATTTTCAAATAAAATTCTCGAACATCGTTCATCAATGTATATCTTTGTGCCTTGTTGTAGTTAGAATTCGCCAACCATACATGCTAGTCTACACCGATACTTCATTTGAGTCGAACTACAAAATAATTACAAAACAATTTAAATAAAGGAAACAACGATGCCTTTGTAATTTTGTAGGTTTTTAACGTAAGAGATTTCAGACAAATAGAAGATATCTTTAGCTTGCAAAACATCAAAGTGGAGTCGAGAATCGACCTTTAACTAGATCTTTAGAGATTGGCATAAAGAAATAACAAACATGTCGCATCTCAAACCCGTTAGGTTGCCTCGGACGAATTGATGCTTAAGAACAATGCGAAAACTAGAAAGAAACTGAAATTTCTCCGGCTTCTTTTTAATTCTACTCTCAAGTCCCAAGTCCAAATTACGTTTGCTCTTAGTCTGGAGAATATATTAGGAACATTACAGGAAAAAAATGCCATTGTATGAACCTGAAAAAAACAATCAATGTGGAATGAGATCCGTAATTTTTAACTAATTACAATATCTTAATTAATGCAGATAAAGAATAGGTTTTGTGTCGTTTTTGCATGCCATAAAAAGTCCCTAAACATTCAACAATTTATTTTTTGTCCTTCAACGAGACACTTCGTGCAAGATAATTTGTAGTGTCTTGAAATTTAATTAAA